>PRKT01000187.1:473417-581287 GCA_003671525.1 Saccostrea glomerata
CTATGTATCTTAGTGTAGTCTACTTGTGTGCCAAGTTATATTGAAATCAGACCAAAACTGTAGAAGGAGTAGCGTTTTTAAGAAATTTCACAGAAAATTCTATTTTTAGTAACCATGGCAACACCGTTCATCGAAATTAAAAACCGATGTACTATTCTATGTATCTTAGTGTAGTCTACTTGTGTGCCAAGTTATATTGAAATCAGACTAAAATTGTAGGAGAAGTAGCGTTTTGAAAAATTGTTTACAGACAGACGGACAGACAGACGGACAGACAGACAGCTAGACAGATGGACGGACGCCGGACGCATTACTATCGCATAAGCTCTTCTGGTCTCTGACCAGTAGAGCTAAAAAGTCAGAATCAGTGCTTTAATGAAAAGTGGAAATTTCTCCACCATCAAGTCAAATTCAAGTAGCTACTTTGCTAAGTGCTATACTAGAAGCATTGTAACTCACATAAGATGTGGATCAAAAAATTGAATTTGTTTTGCATGGTCAGACAGGTTTAATCAGTAGTGGACAGATAGCTCAGTTGATAGATTACCTGACTGGAGGTCCCAGTTCAAATCCCAGTTGGTGTGTCACAATTTACTTATCTCTTATTATATTTGGGTAACAGGATGTTTCGCATCTATGCATGGTTCACCCTACGATGTTTCACGCTGATTCTGTTTCGCACTAAGATGGTTTGCCCCCCCCCCCCCCCCCCCTCATAGTTTCACTCAAAGTACATTATCATGCTACTCAGTTTAGTGATTGAATATAAAAAGTAAGATGTTTTGCACCAAAATCAGCGCAAATCATCTGAAGACGAACCATCTCAGTGGGAAACTATATCAGTACGAAATATCCTGGATTCTTATATTTGTTCCGTTGATTCCATGCCATTGAAGTGACAGGTGAAAATCCTGCCAGGGAAGAGTCCTCAGGGACAATAGAAATATGAGGAGGGAGGAATTCGGCAGTCAGACGTTTTTTTTTTGCCAGTTGCCAGATACAAAAAAGCTCAGTTCATTCTCACACCTGTATGGAGATTCAGGGAGCCTGGGTTTGAATTTCTGTCTGGTCCGCTGCACTTTTTTTCTTTCGCATTAACAAATTCAACCCAAATCAACCCATCTGGCGTGTCAAATATTAAAGTCGAAATAAAAAAAAACAAACATGGAAAACGTCAAATATTTCTGGCTAAGAGAGGCTGTGCAAATTGAAATATTTACATTTGCAAATGTTTTCTTTTATATAACACTACTGAAAGCAATGCATATCTATAATTGTATAAATACAGGTACAGGGTCAAGAGGTCATAGATGAGCGTATGGATAAACGTTTGACAAAATTTCTCTGTGAAGTCATATAGAGTCGACGCGCCTCGAGTGGATTACATACATGCCATTGGGTTTAAAAAATAATGCATTTCACACATTAAAAGTCACAATCAGGCAATATCAAGTATGAATAAGTCACAAATGTAAATATAAGTAATAAGGTATCATTTTAAAACATCTATCAGGCTATAAATACGGGTTGGTACGAGATTAAATTCATCATAAAGCCGCTTTATGGAATTTAATCTCGTGACCAACCCGTATTTATAGCAAGCGCAGCGAGTGTCGCGAAGTATGAAAAGAGGAAATTCGGATTGAAATCTGTACATACGTCAGCCAAATGTCTCTGTGAAACATTTCCAAAATTTCTGCACTTCCCAATGTCCTTTGCGCAAATAAATAAATAAATAAATAAATAATAACGTAAAGCATAAAAGGCTATCAGTTTGTTGAAATCTTTCAAAGAAACAAAAAATAACTCTACAATGTTTTTCAACCAAAATTGCACTAGGTCTATAGTTGCAACCAGACGCTCGGCTGTCTCCGTAAGCTTCGACGAGCTCTATGACATCGTGAAACGTTACAGCTAGTCGAGATGTCTCGCGCGGCTTGATGTTTGAAGTGGCTGATCAATTTTTCAAGAAATTTCAAGTGTTTTTGATGGTACAACGTACTGCGCTCGCCCCAACGGTCACATCGTAAAACATATTAGCCTGATAGATGTTTAAATACACACATTCTCGTGCTTTGAAAACATGAGAGAAATTTGACTGAGTTAGAGAAATTAGATTCTTGACGTTCTAGCTTTGAAATAATGAAAGACAAGAAAAATATGCATATTGTTTATCAGTTATAATTATGATATATGTCAAATCGAGTAAATAAAAACAAAATGCATTCTTATCGTTTTTGGCTGTTTGGTGCGATAAAAAAAGTTAAAACAGACCAAATATCTGAAAATCGGAAGGAAGAATGCCTATAACTCAAGCTTACCTTTGACTTTGATTGTTTCCTTCCTTTTGATTTTATAAAGAACGGCATTTTATCTCAGAAACAGGATTGAAAGTTACTGAAAAGTTAGAAACACGTTGTTTTCATCTTTGGTGTCTATGTAAAATACGTTCTTTGTCTACCAGCTCCAGCTCCGCCGCAACAAACGTTTTGAAGATTTCATTATTTGTAAAAGATGAGTCACACCAACAAGCAATTCCGGATTAGATAAATGTTGTTTAGAAAGACCCCTTCGAGTTTTGAGCGTCGAAAATTATTTATACACGTGAAGAAAAATACACTAGACCCGATCATATCCACCCCAAACAAAACCCCCTTTCCATGGGAAGAAGTTCATGGATAAACTGGGGGGGGGGGGGATTAAAGTGTATCTCTTCCCCTTGTACATGTTGTAGAAATAGATTTTTTCAGGTTTTGGAATTTTTATTTTAACTTTTTAGTTTTTGTTTGTCACATTTAATACGAAAAAATTAATTTGTTTTTTTTTTAAATTGAGACTGTAAAAGTAGATCCTCCTGAATTCACAGCTGCATGTTTAACCTACATGATATCTGTTAATAGTTGATTGGATTTTTTTTTTTATGTATAATGACTTTATGTGATCATACTAGAAAATGCTTTTAAAACTTTGAATAATGTTATTTTAGTCATATTGTGTAAATCTTCAAATTAACACAAGATTCATTTCAATTTTAATGGATCATATATGTTTTGGATTAAATTTTATTTAAAACAAAACAATCTTTGATCAACAAAGCCGCTATAAAAACACTAAACCTGGGACATGATACTAGTACATGTAAATAATTCTGTATGCTGAGTTTAATACATATATAATTATAAAATACAGTACAACTAAGGAAAATTTAAAATCAACTCATTTGAAAAAAGCAAGATATCTTGGCATGCGTACGTATTATCAAATATGGGACGAAACACAATACAGGCATACTTTAAATAAGTTGCTAATATTATTAGTTATATTTGTGAATAACTTTGTGAACTCTACAACTTCAGAGTCATCATGGATCTAAATATTTAATCAATACATGAGATTTTATATTTGAATTATACATACATTTTTTAGACAATAAAATATATAAATTTCGTCATGCTGGTTTTGTGGGAATTCAGAATTTTTTTTTCTAGCTACAACACTATTTGAAAAACTCTATGATGCATGTAATCTTCATTAAATGGCAATGGTGGCATACGTTTCAAATTATTATATCAATATAATATCATGGCACAACGTCCGAATGGCATCATGTAATAAGAAAATCGTAATTTTAATGATAAAGGTATAAAATGGCAAATCCCTTTTAAAATAAAATATGTTTATACATCTGATGAATTTTTGTATAAAAAAAATCGTACATATTGTAAAGAGATTTTTTCACAAAACCTCAAAAAACCCATTTAGAACATGTACTACATATATCAATTAGTATATCTGATAAAAAATGACAAATGAATATATATGGCACTGGTTGACATTAACATGAACATTTGTACAGCCAAACGACAGTCACTGTTTTTATAAAAAGTCTCATGTAATTCATGGAAGTTTTAGATGTTCACTTTTTGTTCATAAACCATATACACCATACAAGAATAGCTGTTAGCATAACATCAAATCTTGACCTGAGAACAGTAGCAGTGGCTCTTGAATTGGTACAGGAACACAGAAATCCCCATGAACTGTCAAATGCTTTAAGAGAAAAAGAATGCACTATTAGACATTATTATTAATTAGAATATTACACGTGCATACAAAAATGTATTAATCAAACACATATATATGTCGTACCAGCACGAATGACCCCGTCAGCACGAAGACCGAAGGCCTGTAGACTTTTCAAAGTGAAATATTTCCCAGTTCCGTTCACTTTAAAATTAGGATATTCCCTTTTTTTCTATGCTCATGCAGCTTCCGTGTGTACCTTTGTTTTTGACAGCCAATTTTTATTTCAAGAAATTTTGATATGATTGAGATTTTAATTTTCACTTCGAATTCATGTTTGTAGCACTTAACGCATTTCGCCCGCTTTATTCATGTGATTCACCCATCTTCTTTATGCGAAAGACAGATTAACTTCTGCTTTTAAAAAATTGAGTCCGATCGAGTTTATTTCAGTACAATTTAACACACTGATATTAAAATACTCACACGATGTACTTGAGTTGGAACAAGTATACGATACACTTGTTGACGATCTTCTGTCTATTACTTTTCCTTTAAAACAGCCCAAAATATAGGGCCAATCATAAGTCATGTAGTATCGATAACTTCCGCTGACACCTGACCCGTGACATTTGTCAAGGTCAGAGGTCGTGAGGTTGGTGTTTCCACTGTTGTGCCAAGAAGCCAGTGGACCATAAATGGGATAACCATCAAGAGCTACTCCTAAGAACAAATTTACTTAGTGTAAGTTTATAAAGGTTCAGAATTATACTCAAATTGAGGAACTTGAGGTCAAAGTTTGAAAAAAAAATATTTTGTTCATGAGACACTTTCCTTTGTACTATGTTTATAAAATAAATCAAAAATGGAAGTCATTGTGAATCTTTCTTTATAATTATGTACAAGTTTTCACCAACTTAAACCTGATGATGAAATTAATACTATCAAAACTTGGTTTTAATATGATAATTACCGATGAATTCATCCACGCCTTTATTATATATACACCCTGGGATCTTATGATAGTGATATTCCCCCGTGTTTGTTGCGTGTCCATCACAAGTATCGAACGTCTCTGCATTACCTCCCTCGACGGCGTTGTAATCCTCGGCCGTCAGTGGATTAAAGATGGCCACCCCTGTTTTTGAAATTCCGATTTTCCCCATGGGGAGACAACCATAGGACGACTGGTCTTCTGGAGTATTAAGGACGTTTATCTCGTGATTTTGATTGCTGGGAGTGTTCGGGTTGACCATCTGCCAAGCGTGATCCGGCAATCCGCTAGCGGTGATCAGGATTCTGCATAGAAAAAGGATAATAAAGGATTAATTTATAACTCACAGGAATTCTAACTTCATTGAGAAGATAACTTAATTAGGCACGTATGGATTATTTGTGATGAAATTTATATATATATAGTAATATTTAATTTTTTTAACATTTCGGCCAGTGAACCTTTGCGATATAACTAAAACAGGTCTCAAAAACGGATCAAAATTTAAAAACCGATTTCCATACTCGTGATCATTTTAATTTAGTTTCTTTATGTAAAACAAAAATTTCATGATTGTGTACATTCCATACTTGTTGCTTTAGATTTTCACACGATTAAGCTTGTATTTAAATTTTTAAAATTTGTATTCTACATGTATAATTAATTTAGACACTAATTCTGACATCTGATAATAATCTTTATATGAATATTACAGATCGTAGAAGATGTGAAGAAATTACATGTACCAGGAAACTAATGTTGAAAGTACAGAATGAAGCTTATAAATGGACTTGGATGTGGAAGACTAGCTTCTCCATTGTATATATTTTATTTATTATATGATTTTATTTAATTTGATATTTTAAAATACTGTTTTTGTACATCAATAAAAAATTTAATTATGTTTTTTCCTCTTTATACATTTTTTGATAGATTTTGAAAAGAATACACAGCTCACCAAAGAAATGAATATATTTTTATTTAAAACTGTTAAATTGTTCTCTATTCACAATTTAGACACGAAAACATTACAAATCCAGGGAAAATACACAAATGCTTGAGCTTTCAGTTGCTTGTCAATCATTTTTTAAAATTGACATGCTTAATTTACCCCAGTCTGTAGTTTGCACTGTGAGGAATTTTGCACCATAATTCCATATTGCTTCCCTTAGAAAAGTTAAGGAATCTGGAAGTTTTCCGGTAATTTTTATTCGTGGGGCACCAGATAATTCCACAAAGTTTCCGTCACACGGAAAAAGCTATACTCAAATTCCATGTAGTTTCCTGAGTCACGGAAACTTAAAGAATTAAGAGGTTTCCCTAAGTTTCCATTCATAGGAAACCTAAAGAGTCCATCGAGTATCCATTCCCCGGAAACCACTACGCTCCGATTCCATAATTATTGTACATGTAACTCTGTGGAATCTTCAGGTTCCCCATTACAGGAAACTACGTGGAGGCTCAGGAAACTTCAGGTTTACCGAGGTTTCCGTGGTTCCGGTAACCTAAAGGAATTGGAGCGGAGAAGTTTCCATGCCAAGGAAACTAGACGGAATAACATGGCATCCGCTGCGGTACTCACTTGGAAACATGAAATAAACATGAAGTTTACATGTAGTTTCCATTAAGTTTCCAATGATGGGAAACTGTTAATTTCACTCAGTGTAAGACAGAGAGAGATAGATACCTGTTTTGAGAAGCATATGTTGTAGAATCGACATTGACTGTTGCACTATAGCTCCCACTGACACTGAAAGCACTAATTTCTGTGGAAGTTAGGGCGGATATTCCATCCATACACAGGACTACGATCAGGACCAAAGTACACATTTTCCTTCCGCTAGCCATCCTCTGAAATCATTAAAATGGTTTACTGAAATGATGTCTTGTAGTACATGTAACTATAAATAAAACCATTATGAATATTATTTATACTAGTAAATAAAAGATATTTCGAATTGTGCTGGTGTTATATGATTTTGTGTGTTACAAGCAACGACACTTGTTTCCAGCAGCAAATAATGACACGCATTTTCAAATGTGCAGTTGATAAAGAGCTAGAAATGCTACAGTGAAAATCCTCAATATCTTAAATCAAGACAGCGCTCGATCATATCCTTGTTTCATAAACTGAGCCAGCAATATGAAAGACAATCGATGAATCATATCTTACAATAAATACATGTATGTCAATTCGTTTTTAATTGCTTATAATGTGAATCAAAATTAAAATTCCTTTAAATATGAATAAAATAACGGTAAACTTACCTTCGTCTTGAAGCCTTTGAGTATATGATTGTAATAGTATACCGACCCACGAATTTAAATACCCGTTTCATTGATCCCTATTTACACTTGGTCACGATTCCAATTCATTCCGTAAATGTGCACGTTTAAACAATAGATCAAGCACCAGTTAAAAAATAGTTCTACTATTGCGATACATCTCACGAAAATGACCCATTTGAAATTATGGCAAATGAATTCTGGAAAAGAAGGACATATGTACTGTGTGTTTATATACATGACCATACCCGATATTTATTGATTTACTGCTCGTGCATGAATGCAATTCAATCCTTGGAATACCATTGTTATAATGTTAGTCACGATTAGACCCCGTCTTGTAAATGATCAGATCCTAGCTGTCGATTTTTAAAGCGATATAAAATATTAAGTGTGCGAAGTATATTCCATATTTTGCAAATTTCATATAAAAATTCCTGACAAGGGATCTATTGATACTGTATATTTTTCAAAACAAAAGATGATACATATGTATTTATAACCCTTTCAAATCAATCCCTCCCATTTCCTCAGATTCTATATAAGTGCGTAAGGTTGCTATTATATATTATATTATGCATTTAATTTGAAAGGTTTCCGTATTTCGTATATATCTTTTATTCAATGCAATAGTACAAATATCAAAAAGATTACTGGTATAACAGTATAATAATAAAAAATTTTCAAATAATTTTTGTATGGCGTAGATTAATTACATGTATATCGTTCTGATTGTAAAATAGAGCAGGTTTGTATGCCCGATTATTGAAACAACTATCGTATATAGCTAGTATGAATAATTATTATATTCTTTCATAATGATTTAAAATTCCAGTAAATGTATAATTAGTATAATATTGGTTCAAAACTTAGAGATATCCAAGTTCTAGTTCATAGAGATTCTTACATGTACATTAAAAACTTAGCAATAATTACATTTCAAAAATAACCACTTTGAAAAGTTTCCTTTTAATTTCACTACATCAGAATTAGTTTTAGAATTTAATACAGAGTAATACAATTTCCAACTTCCTGAACTCATAATAAATGTGTAGAAATGTATTAACATCATTGTTTCAGCATTGAAATAGATCAAAATAACATGCTAGTAGGAAATGAATATACAGTAATCTCGAAGAACAAGGAAATCCTAGGTCGCTGGTAAAACATTTTTATTACGAATGAATGCTTTTACATACTACAAAGTGATTATAAAGATACAACATTCTATTAATGTGATTGAGTAATGAAACTGTAAGACCTTCTGCCACCTGTAAAATAATATCACGTGACAAAATGTCATCGTCAAAAGAAGTGAATCAACTGATAGAAAAGGAATCTTCCAAAATGTTACCAAATTTCATTCAAGTTTGGAATTCAACAGAGAATGAAAATTGTCTTGTAGAAAAGGAATATGCAAACATCTTCATTGAAGATTCAGTTCATGAACGAAGTATAAGTTATGAGAAGGAAATTACCGAGCATGTACCAAGAGCAAGAAATGTTTCAAACGAAAACACAAATTTGGATAAAATGAATTTAAATCCCATAAAGGTATCCGAAGAAAAATCTGTTTCAAAAAATATGCATTCAGTGCATGCAGTTGAAAGTAGAATAGAAGGAATTCGTTTTTTGGAAGAAGAAGCTCTTGTTCCGACAGATTTAGACAGGCATGACGAAGAACAGCTTCAAAGGGAGTTGGATGATTTGAATGGAAAAGAGCATGAAGTTCAGAAAGACATGAATGAAGAAGAAGCATTAGATAAAAGAGACTTGGATAATTTGGATGAAACCGACTATTACGACAGTGAAGACGAATACAGAGAAAAAGAACGAACGACGAGTTTAATGGACAAAGTCTTCATATCTTCATCGAAAGAATTCCACCATTTTAAACATGTTGACGACATTAACAGTTAAGATAATGTTACGTTACAATTTGGATACTTTTATTATAATAGTGTATCTTTAAATGACCTTTTGAGTCATAAGAGAAAGTTACTGCATGACTAAAGCAAATTTAATGCTCTCTGAGAATGTAAACTTTTTTAACGGCAACAAGTAGCGACAATCTAACAACTTACTTAATATGTCAAGAGATAAATGTCTTGGAATAGTAAAAGCCACACACTATAATTATACAATTGGTGCTGTGTTATTGATTTTTAGAAAATAAACACCAGTCCTGTAATTAATTACATTAATTAAAAATGAACTTTTTAGGTAGAAAAGTGGAGGAAGACCCACATATAAAAACACTAAGGAATTTAGTCAAGAGATTTGCAGACGATAACGGTTTTGAGATTCATGACGGTCCATTAGACGGTGGCTGTATGTTCCGCTCGATAGCTGATCAGCTCATGATAAATGGACGATTCGGCCACACAGCAAACGATCTGCGAGAAGAAGCTTTGGAGTATACACATATTACTCTATTCCATCTTCATAATGAGATCTTTAAGATACAAGTATACAGAGATTAATTACATGTTCTTTGTTTTCAGATATTTGCGGAAGAATCCACTTCTAGCAGATGGGACACATACCCAGTATTTCCTTTCCAAAGAAACGTGGGAGCAATATCTTCAGAGAATGCAACAGACAACAGAATGGGGAGACCATATAATGCTGAAGGCCATGGTGAACACACTCAACGTTAATGTGGTAGTTTTGAATGTCAAAGAAGAATCCGTGCAACGGATTGAGCTTTCCCCAGATAATAAAAGTGTAGACTCTTGGAGGATAACTTTAACCTTGGGACACCTTGGCGAGTTCCACTATCTAAGCTTGAGACCAAAGCTATGGAGAAAATACTGGCCTTACAGTAAGTTGAATACAGGATTTGTTTTTTTAAATTACCTATTATTATAATCTTAAAGCGATACATCGAACAGTAACGAACAATAGCTGTCATAATTTGAATATTTTCCATTTGCTATATTTTACAAGAAGTAAACTTACTTTTTATTTTTAGACGGGGTCAGGTGACACGTGACCCCGTCTATTAGTTTACTGTCAGAGCCCTCAAAACGGAAGCCGTGGTGATAACACATGAATTAAATCTACGCTATATGAAAGAGTGCAGAAATTGTTTTGATCAAAATATAAACATTCTATATCTACTTTTTTCTACATGAAATTAATGAAGCATTTTGTAAATATAAACTCAATATATCAATTGTAAAACACACTAGTAAACAAAGTACTCCCTGCGTAGTATTTCGACTGCGATCATCCATTGTTTACTTCCGGATAAATATTAATTCTGATCAGTTGAATTCGGACAGTTCAGAAAGGTTTATAGACTTAGCAATTATTGAAATTTCTACCACAAATTAAATAAAACACGCGAATCTTTATTATTTACAGTTTTGTTTTGGTATGTTAATTGAAATTTTTTTTAACGAAACTCGTTAAAAAATCACTTTTGTGAAATCTAGCATGAAAATTAATTTGACCCCGTCTTTCAGTTCTGTCTCAGTACTTTGATATTTTCATAGAAGCAATCTTGTTGAAGCTACAGTTAAGCTCGCATGGAACATCTTCTACCATGAGAGATAAGATTCTTAGCACCAAGCTAGCCAAAATGGGAATAAGAACCCTTATTGAAGAGGCAGGCTTCTTTGATTTGAGAGCAAGTGCACACGATCCAACAGGAAACTTCCCTAATAAGGGACACTACTCAACAAACTCGGACAACACAGACAATATAGCAAGCATTATTGATCAATCTGACTTCTCGGAAGGTAATCTTTAAGGAAGCAGGAGTCAACATATTAACCATCAGATATAATTTAATTTTGTAGATATAATGATATTTTTAGCTGTCAACCATTTTTTGGCAGAGAAAATTTCTAACATTTTAGCCACTTTTGTATATCTCAATATATATAGAGCTCTTCTTCAAAGGATATCAAAATGTTTAAAAATGTAAGGAAAAAAGAAACAAAAAACAAAAACAACAAAAAAACTACCTAGCACTTTTAATGGTCGATTTTGAATACCAGCAATGTGTTTTAATTTTTAAAAAAAGTAGGATTTTGAAAATTAATCATTTTAACACAGATACCTTGGTTGGACTCGGTAAAGAAAAAAAGCCAATAGTGAAATTTTGTGTTTATACCGGGAAATTAACGAATTGGAAATCCCTGTAATTTATTTTAATATATAAAAAAAACAACATTATGTCATAATTACTAGTATTCAGAATTAATAATTTACATGTATGATAAGAAAACATTACAACTTGCTTCTCAGTGATGTTTTGCCATTTTCAGTTTTTGTTTTAATTTCAGAAAATCTAAATCATTTGGTGGATTATTTGCACAATGATACGCTATCTGGAGTCAATCTATTCAAGCTTTCTTACTTTATTAAGCATTTAATGCCTTTTGAAATGATAAAGATTTATACTCCTGAGTTGTGCCAACGAATGAAACATTTAGAATTACCTATTTTGTATGAACTCACGGGTTCTTGCGCCGATCGTGCGGATGTTGTTCTTCAAGATATATCAGCTGCAAACACAATGTTGATGCATCATGACCAGAAAAAAGTTAAACAACCAGTCTTAATTGCTGTGGATTTGGAGGTAGATGTACAACATTTCAATCACATCTGTGATCGATTTAAACGAAAGACTGTCTATTATGCAGATATAAATGAAACACACCCAGGGTATTGTCGACTTAGAAAAAGTCTGACTGACAATAGTAGCTATTTTGAAGTCGAAGTGAGGGAATTTACATCAAGCAATTGTCCTTATTATTGCTACAAGGGTTTTCTTTGTCACTCCTTCCCTCCTTATTTCAGAGATTGGACATATTCAAGTTGGCCACCCGAAGCAGTTAAAATGTCTGTTTCTCTCATGAAATGTGCAGTACTTCCAAAATCTCATCCAACAAGTGGAGAATCACAGCTTGAGTGGAAGTACAATTTTTCCATGGCAGAGAGCTGCTTAATCAGGCAAGGACTCACTCCTTTTCAGTCTCATGCCCTGTATGTATTGTGGATCATTCTTGAAAATATGACGATGCATTTGCAGAAGCCAATTAAGCGGAAGCATTTGAAAGCTGTATTTTTCAATGCTTGTGAAAAACTTCCTCCACATGCATGGGAAACAAACATAGGAGGCTGCTTTCTCTTTGTCATCAGTTTATTATTAGCATGTTTGAAAAAAAGATTCCTGCCTCATTATTTCATTCCATCGAACAACATTATTGATTGCTATTCGTCAGAGGAAATTGATACACTATGTGTATATGTGGAAGCCATCCGATTATTTCCAGTTTACACCATTCAGAGCGTAACTGAATTGCATGGATACCTATTTGGAGGAAGACTTTCGAATCATTTATTCGGCAATGTTCCTGTGAAAGGCGTAAAGTCTCAAATATTTTTGCGAAACAAGATGGTTCGTGGCACTATCGATGCTGTCAAATTTTATACGCGACAAGGACATTACGGGGTGGCCTGCGATTTGCTTCGAGATGCCTATGAGTGCCTATTACTCGGTCCAGAATCGGACGCAGACCAGCCAAGTTTTCATGACTTCATCAGTGCTGCAATTGATGAACTTTCCCAGAGATCATCGCGGATAATTCTAGCTAAACGGTTCGAAAAAGAACATCATTTAGATTTTTCTGACAAATACGAAGCTAAGAACAAGATTCTTGTAATACACATTCTACCATGGGAGGTCGATTATAGGCTAGCCAGCATGGAAATTCCGGTTACTGAAGACATCGATTTCCAATTTTTGGCAGAATTTTTTCATTCAAGTTATATAGAAAATATTGCCAAAAAACGAAACGCATGTCTTGCTTCTCTTGCCATTCAAACTGCTGTAAAATGCATAGATGAGGCAATCAGTTCTCACATTGATGTCGCAAAATCTGGTCAGGATAGCAAACCATATACACGTGGAAAGAAAGGTTTAGGCGAATTAAAGGAAAGGAAAATGCATTACCTTGAAGATGTGTACAGTGTGTCCGTATTCTTGGAATCTGTATATCCCATTCGAGACTACTTACATGATGTGGAGGAACTCTGCAAAGATCTACCGGAATACAATGATGTTTTAAGAAAAATTTTGCGTTACACTGGGGGTCAAAGGATGTGCAAAAATTCCCCAGGGCACAGTCACACCTGGATGGGTAACATTAGATACTTTATATCATAATAATTTCCTTTTAGCTCAAAAGTTTAAGTGGGTTTTCTGATCACCTGTTGTCCATTGTCTATCCATCTGTTTGTTAACTTTTCATATTTTTAACTTTCTTTATAGCATCTTGACCCAATTTCAACCAAGGGTGCACCTTTGGGTAAAGCAGTTCAAATTCAATTCTTTTTTTTTAGATAAAGGGCAATGTCCTCTTTAATTAAAAGAAAGATAATTAACTTTAAAGGAAAGGTCAAGGAAAGGAAAATTGTGTATTTATCTTAAGTTTATAAAGTATATCTTCCGCTTCTGAGCCATTCATATTGATATTGAAGCATCTCTATCATGCTGTATTGATTCAAGATCAGTTATATCATAACTCGTGTACACAAGCATGGGTCTATTTAAATATTTTCTTAGTTCCTTTTTTTTTAAAATAAAGAAAAAAAATTATAATCATCTGAAAAACAGCATATAACCTTTTTTTCAGGTGGTTTGTGTGCTTCTAGCTATAGGCAACTCCAATAAAACGCAACGACATGATTGTGAATGTCAAATAGAATTTGAAAAGAATAAAATAACTGCTGAAATAGTTTAATTTCATTGATAATAATAATTTAAAAATACATTGCTCATTTCCATAAATTGCACAAACCTACATAAAATAAATGTATTTTATAATGAGGTTGAACGAATGATGGACTAATAATAATATATGAAAATACATTGCAAGTTTCCATAAATTGCACATACATGTACCTATATAAATAAATGAATTTTATAATGATGGACTATTATGTTCATGACATTTTTGTATAAAGTATGACATAAGTAACATATATATAAAAAGTCATTCAATCTTCTTCTAAACTTTTTTTTTTATTGATTTCAGATGGCAACAGTTTGATGGAAGGATTTCCTCACTTTCATCACACACCTTTTTCAGTTTTCAAAAGCTGAAATATTTGAACAATTTTTCATATTCAAATCGCTTTTATCATGTTTATATTACACGTCAAGGGAAAACTGTTGGTCAGCTTCGTCTATATACTTTTATTTGTTTTTTAGTATACAATAAAATGTCTTCTTATAAAATTTAGAAAGAAGGTGGGGGATATGGCGGACGAAGTGCCTATAGTGCGACAGATATGAAGTGAAAAATTTAATCTCAATTAAATCCAAATTTTATTTGATATTTCATCTTAATATTAAAGTATAGTAAATGTAAAATCTCTACAATTTGCAAAAATGTCACAACGACTGAAAATATTTGCCCATGAAAAAGCATACACACACTAAAAATAACAAAAACGGTCATTTTCTCATACTTTAACAAAAATTTTTACCATGAGTGAATCTTCGCTCCATTTTTTTTTGAAAGATAATCCTAAAAGTTTGCGATAAAATATACATTTTTTGGTTTACAAAAATATGGAGCGATGACCCACTATTCATTATTACACTTGTATGACAAAACATTCGCATCTTTCCGAGAAATGCATCAAGTCCATTAAGTCAAGAGTCATATCACAAACATGATTTTAAGGATATCTGATCCTCAGCCAGGAAGGATAACTCCAAAAATTAATATTTAATCTGAAATGCATCAAAATGAAGCTTGAAAATGAAAATTTTTCTTGCAACAATTTTCATTTTATTCATCTTTATAAGATTCAAGGTTTTTGGAAGTGAAGTCATAGAAAAGGTCTTTAAAAAGTTGAAATTTGTACCCTGTAGAAGGAAAAAAAAATTAAAACAGTTTTAGAGAAATAAGATTTTCTTGAATCCAGCCTTAGATACCACTGCTTATTAGCATGGTATGAAAGAACAAGTAATTTGTGGGGTCTTGTAATTATAGCAAAAGCCTTTTACACTATGTATTATAGAATACATGACGGAAATAGAAGACAAAAAATACCAAATAAGTATAAAAATCATGACAATTTATTTAAATGCCTGGATACCTATCGTCTTTTAACCCAAAATATATTTGTTGATCAATTTGCAATTAGAAAATGCATTGCTGATATTCCATTTCGCTTTTTCTGCAAAAATATTTAAATTTACCTAACTTTGTGGATTCAGAGATACTTTTATGGGTATTTTTGATAACTTAACTGCTAATTTTATAAACCTGAGGATCGGACTACGCGCGCCTACCTCTATACCACAATTCACCATGAGCCATGTAGCACATAGAGGTAAGCGCGTTAGCCTCAAAGCAGTATGATACATGTAAGTCATCGGATTTTTATATTGCTGGGGGGTTCGAATCCCACGAATACCATCTAACATTTTTATAAAAGAAAAAAAAATGAGAGTTTTTATTTTTCTTTCAGAAAAGTTTTTTCCTCGTAATTTCCATCTTCGCTAGCCAAGGGTTTCTGATATGCTACTTTCCTCATAATCCCTTGGCATATGGTGTTGGTAGAAGTTCGTTTTTTTCTCTCGCGTTCTGATTGGGATTCGGTACACCCGGTCGACCAATCAGCAATTGCTTTTTGTAAATGACGATATTTGCGTTCGGGATACTACTTAACTCTTTAATCTCGGAAATGAAAAAGTAAAAAAGTAAACAACGATCCGTAAGATAGCATGCAATTTCATGAACTATAAATAATGAATAAACATAACTCAATTATTGCTTCTAAATTATTCTTGAAAAAAAACTTTGATTTAATTTTTTTTAAACACGCGTCTCTATTTCTGTCGATGACGCAATCTGTGCGCACCTGATACTTCACCGTATGCCAAGGGTTTATGAGGAGAACCGTTGGCTAGCGAAGATGCGTAATTTCATAAATTTCAATAATAATTTAAATACTCAATTCACATACTGGATATGATTTCTTAATATCCGACGCTATAGGCAAACCATCTACACCGTGTGCAGGGCATGTATAGGTAAGGGCAACTTAAATTCAAAAATTAAAAAAAAATCTTCAAGTTCCCTTCTTCATAAAAGTTTAATTTGTTAACAGTAGGACGGACAACTTCGGAATTGACATAAAAAATGCAACATTTTTGCTGTATGGAATGCACAACAAATATGTTTAAAAAAGTCTTTTGCAGATATACTTACGGTCCCCTTAGCTGGTTGAAATTTTGACGTCCATAATGAATATGCTACACTACACCCAATTTCACTTGGTTATAAAACTACTTAAGGTGTAAATCGTCAATTAACACCAGGTGTACAATGGTGTAGACCAATCAAGTTAGTCCATAATGCACAGGTACTTGAATAAGGGACCCCCCAACCCCCGCGTTCGATACCCCAATGGTTCTTTGACTTAAAAAAAAAATCAATGACACATTCGCAAATTATTACAACCGCAAAATCCAAAATTTAAGTTAAAACCGATCTTTTATAAAAAAAAAATTCGCCAAATGATTTTAGTATAAAAAAAATGCAGGCACTTGTTTCGGTTATAAATTAAAAAAAATATTTTACCGAATCGCGTATCTGTGATCAGAGAGTATGAATTTTTATAAAAGGCTAAATTTTAAATTTTCAGTTGTGATAGTAAATGTAAAGTTTATATTTTTGTCATAAAACATTTTATTTTTTAAAAAATAAATCAAAGAACCCTTGGAGTACAGAACACGGGGTTGGCGTGGGGTTTTCCAATATCCAAGCACCTGTACATGTGCCATAATGTGGTTTAATTTAAACCATGCATGCATGTACTGTGAAACTCCAACCCTAATGGCCAGGTTTTGTTAAAGGATTAATGCTTCCAATTCTTTAGTTTTCCTCTAACTTGTTATTTTACTGTAGGCTGTCCTTGTTTGAAACTTTGTTTGTGTTCCATTAATCAAATTATCATTGTTGTGTTATCAAAGTAAAATGACATAAGTATTTCAAACGATGTGACAGAATGGATCCGCCACTCGATATTTATGAACGACCTATCTAGAACCGTACGCAGCCGTTCCGGAATGGGTTCGAACAAAACATTGATTGGGAAGCCAACCAACTAAATGAAAATCAGCATTAATTGTTGTTTAGATTCACTCACCCTCATACGAAAGGTAAGATGAATTCTTTGGAATGACTTTGCATCTAGATTTTTTATTAAATGGTTTCGATTTAATGTTATTGTACGATACACTCAGACATAAAATTAGCATTCGAACCCAGATCCGCCTTTGGGAAGGTCAGGGTCATGATAGATAATTTATTTTTCCAGTCAGTTCTTGCGATTTCTAAAAAGATTTTTCAGTGTTCTTTAAAACATTAGAGCTAAAGATTTTGATGTTGGATCAATTAACATGATATGGAATCCTTAATCAGTTAATCGAACGGACTTCTAGAATCCATGGCTATTTGTGCTTTGTTTACATTCGCGCAGGCATTGGGTTTTACTAAAACACGAAATGTGCACGAGTGTCGGAATATTCATTTTGCGATGTCAGAATATATGTGAATGTAGCCTATATGTATATATCTTTTAAAGTTATATTTTTATTCATAATATTTACCTACATTATTATTTTTATGTATGTGAATAGTTTTACTTCACTTTAATTAATAGGGTTTGCCAGATTAGAGGGAGGGTTCCATTTATGAGATGTAAAAAAATTATGTTACCAAACTGGTTAATATTTTTTGTAAATATAATTTTGAAAATTAAATTGAAGTCAGATCTAGAAGGGAGACCATACGCCCTTATTATTTCTTTTTTATAGTTATCAAATTCCATGTAAAACTAACAAAACATCAGAAGAAAATTACAGTCCTCCCCTTTCAGAAAAAAAATCACCCCCCCCCCCACACAAAAAAAATTAGTCACACAAATCAGTTTAAAAACAGTTAACATGGTAAAGAGAGTCAAATAGACATGTAACATGGAGTCTCTTTTATCCCCCTCATCCTTCTACGAGGGTTGTCCCATAAAATCGTGGACAAAGCGTTTTTCTCGAAAAGTAATGGGCGTACTAAGCTGAAATTTTCAGTAAATGTTTATTCATCATATTTAAGTGATTCATAATGTTTTTGATAATATATATTCAAAAATAAAGATTTTATTCTGCTTGAATGTGCACAAAGTATGGTCCTACGGCGCACGGTAAAAATAGCATGTTTATATTAGAGCAGACATAAGAATATTGATTCGTAATAAAAGTTTTCAATACATAAGCTTAGGATGAAAATTATCCTAATTCCATTCCTTAATCAATTCTGTCGTATTTTTAAAAATTTCAAGGCATTTGGTTAACTTTTGGCAGTTTCCCGAGCAATTGAAATGGGAAAGTAATAAACACAATACACGAAAAATGGCGACTTTTTATGACGTTACGGCGCACCGGAGAGCAGTTTAGATTGATTAGGATGTTGTAATGACGCCTTAAGGGACTTTAAAGGAATACGGAAGAAAGAAAATATGAAAAATATCACCAGATCTTTAGTATGTAAATGAAATGAAAGTTTTCTTAGTGAAGTCTTCGTGGTCGAGTCCCAAGATAGTACAAAACATATGGACAGACTGCCATTTGTAATAGCAAAGGACGCTGTCACTGTCAACCGCCGATGTGAGATTCTCTTTTAGTTGAATGATGGTGAGAATACTGTCTGTAACTTGCTAATAGATATTCAGAAGATCGCATGAGTGTGCCACATTGGTTTCTTAACTGGTTATAGATACTCACAAATGTAAATCAATAAAATTTCTAAATTTAAGTTGGGCTTATTCTACTTTAAGTTTAGCAAAGAAGAAACGTGACGCTGTTTTAGACACTTAGACGTTATCATCCGTGCGCCGTAGGGCAATACAGTACATACAATAAAATATCATAATTTGTTTACCTATGCATATATCTATTTGAAATTTGCTATGTATATTCATAATTTATCTACTAAAAAGTGGTGAAAATTTCAGAAAGCAGTGATGATTATTTTTCAAACTAGAAAACTTGTCCACGATTTTACGGGACAACCCTCGTATATGCATATTAATACCCCCCCCCCCCCAAAAAAAAATAGGTAAAACACAGTATACATGCAAATTGTATGAAAATCTTTTTTTTTTTGAAGTTTCAGTGATGCAATTATTAAAAAAATACAAGTACATGTATCATGTGTATTAACACTGTCCATGGGGTAGTCCATTTATTTATTTGTCATTTTTAAAAAAAATTCTGTATTATTTAAATTTTTTTATTGGTAAAGAAAAAAAATGTCCAAAGATTAGAATTAATAGTTGATTTTTTTTCTTGATATTTCAAGTTAAAGATAACAACATAAACAATTTGAAGAAAAAAAAACCATTTTGGTATGATTATGTAAAAAAAAAAAAAAGAAAAAAAAACATACTTCAAAGGTACCTTTGAAACTCTGCTAAAATGAATGATTGAACATTACCAATTGATGCTAATAAGCACTGTTTTCAAAGAAAGATAAATCTTGAGAAAGTACTTAAAAAGAATTAACAAGAATCCTGTATCATGTAATAAAACATTTGAATTTTTAGCTCACCTGAGCCAAAGGCTCAAGTAAGCTTTTCTGATCAAAATTTGTCTGTTGTCCTCTTCGTTGTTTGCGTTGTCATTGTTGTAAACTTTTTGCATTTTCATCTTCTTCTCAAGAACCAGTAGGCCAATTTTAACCAAACTTGCCACAAATTATTCTTGGGTAAAGGAGTCTGAAGTATGTTCAAATGAAGGGCCACACCTGCTTCCAAGGGGAGATAATTATGAATTAGTGAAAAATTAATGGGATCTTTTAAAATTCCTCTTCAGTCTCCAGAACCACTGGGAGAGGAAAGATGAAATCATGACCCCTGGGGGTAGAACTGGGCCACAATGGCTGATCAAAGTTTTACATATTAGGTAGATATAGAAAAAATCTTTAAAAATCTTCTTTCTTAGAACCATTTGGCCAGGAAAGATGAAACTCAAGTGGAAGCATCCTTGAGTAGTGTAGATTCAAATTTTTTCAAATCATGACCCCGAGGATAGGATGGGGCCCGATGGCTGATCAAAGTTTTACATAGGAAAATGCAGGAAAAATCTATAAAAAAATCTCCTTCTCAAGATCAGCAAAGCCATGATTAGTAGGGCTGTCACAGTTCCAAAATTTTTCGGGTCGGGTCGGTTCTGATTATTTAAGGGTCAGTTTCAGGTTTTTCGGTTCAGGAAGGTAATGGAATAAAAGCTCATGATCAGTATAATTTTTAACAACAAAAAGAATATTTTCATTTAATCTTTGAAATAGCAACTTTATAACTAGTTTTAAAGTAGTTTCCTGACTAGAAAACAATTGTACCAAAGTATTTAAATCATCTTATAATGGCAATGTACTAACAAATCTCTCAATTTTGACGCCATTTTTATAGTAAAACCTACTCTATAATACAAATCGGAACCAAACAAAATTCCAGAAAATCGGAACCGTACCCGACCCGAAATTAATTGCTCCTCGGTTCCAGGTCATTTCGGGTACTCATGACAGCCCTAATGATTAGTGATATATGGTGGAGGTTAGTGAGGGGTCACAATGGGTGATCAAGTAATATGTTGAAAAAATCTTTAAAAATCTTCTTTTCAAGTATTACAAAGTTATACATGAATGCTTTATTGATACAGTAACATTCTCAAGTAATAGAAAATTCAAAACCCCCTACTCAACAATAAAACTTTTCATTACTGAACTGATTTGTAATTTTTTTTACTAGCCCATGTGCTCAGGTGAGCGATGTGGCCCATGGGCCTCTTGTTTTTTATGTATTAAAGCATCTTTATATGGTGTAGATTCAAGTTTGTTCAAATCATCACCCCAAGGGGGTAGAGTAGGGCCACATTGAACATGTTGAAATTCAAACTCATACAAAAAAGTCAGTTAGTCAAAAAAAAGTATGTTTGCATACATAGTTAGTGTAGATTCAATTTTGTTCAAATCATACCTCCTCTCTTTTTTAAGGTTAGGTCTGGACCACTTTTCAAAACTATTCCTATTCTTTCTTTTTTTTTCTTAGTCAGTGCTCAGTTGAGTGATGTAGCCCCTGGGCCTGTTGTTTAATTTTTATAACAGTCAGTTATTTATATGTAAGCTTAATGAATGTTGTAAGTTTGAGCAAAGTTATAGACAGATACACTGTACATGTATGTCTTGGTCAGATTGTCTGCCTGTGAACTTTTTTTCGATCACCAGTTGTCTCCCAACTGCAAACTTTTCACATTGTGAAATTCTTCTCAAGAACCACAGGGCCAATTTGAACCATATTTGGTACATCTCCTTGAATGAAGGGGAGCTTAAATTTTAAAACAAAGGACCGAACCCCTTTACAAAAGGATGTAATCAAAAAAGGCAAAAATAGGTTAGGGTCATAAAAAACCATCTCAAGAGCCACTGAAAAGTTGAAATTTATGTGGAAGCATCCAAGGTTAGTGTAGATTGGAAATTAAGGATTTCAAATCATGACCCCTTGGAGTAGGATGGGGCCGCAATATGTACATGTATAACATGGGGGAAATTCTGGTATAGAATAACAGGACCAATATTACTCAGTTGAGCATTGTTACGTAACATTTAATAATTAAATATTGAAAAATTCATCCTGTTCACCTATAACATATTGAACATGGCGGGCAAGGGAAACTGGCTAAACTACTGCTCGGAATGCTTTAAAATATGGCAGTGCCTATGATGCAGAATTAAATGAAACAAATATGCAAAAAAAAAATTAAGTCTTAAGTTTTCACATTTTTGAGCCTTTTCAGAAAATCTTTGTTCTTGTAGGGAAAAGAGAAGCAGTTCACAGATAATGTTGATGAGTTGAGATCAGAGTTAAAAAAAACTGGCTGCCAAAAAAAAAAAATCCAGGATCTTGAAGAAAAACAAAAGAAAGGAATGAAATTATGAATCGTAATCGATCAAAGTATCCAAGTGATGAAATTCTGAAAATTCCACAGGGAAAGCCAATAAGATTTTTTTTATTTGACCACCTCTTCTCAAAATCCTTGAAAGCCCTTTTAGCTGATGCCCTAATTGCTGAACACACTTTCCTGCCAGACAGTGAGACTTGGATTAAAAATCATTCCATTTTAGGCATACACTCTGAAATACGCTGAATATAAGGATCCCACACTCCTCTTGACCAAGTAAGGTTAAGGATTCTGCAAAGAGTCGCGTTTGAATTAAATTTTTCATAATTTTACTAGGAATGAACTACATAATTTATTTATTATCGATATCACTTATCAGAGTTGTTTACTTGAACAAAGATTTTGTTACCATGATTGGAAAATAAAAATTCTGTGAAATCTTTCAAGATGCTGTTAAAATTATTTTCTTGTACAGTTTTTCATTTTGCATAATTAATTACATTTTTGTTTACAAAAAGCAAGAACATTCATGAATAGTTCATGAACATTCCTAAATAACTTTTACAAATTATTCATGAATAGTTCAAGAAAATGCATTGAACCTATTAATATCATTCATGAACTTTTCTTGAAAGTTCAAGAATATAATTCATGAAGTTTTCTTGAAAGTTCAAGAATTATTCTTGATCATTTTGCAGGCAATTAAAAAATCCAAGTTTGTTCATGAACAACAAATAATTCTTGAATATTCTTGAACTTGGTTTTCATGAATAAAATCCATGAAATCATGAGTGTCCAATTTTAACTTCATGGGATCTTCATGAACAATTCATGAGCTGATTCAAGAATATAATTCATGAACTTTTCCTAAAAGTTCAAGAATTATTCTTGATCATTTCGCAGGGGTAGGGCTTTCATACTTTACATACGTAATCCTTGTGAGAAGACCTTTCATTAAATACCAAAAACTTTGAACCTTTGACCTTGACCTCGGATTTCAGTGATGATTTCTAAATAAATAACATGTGATAGGATTTTCATATTACACAAAATATGTCAGAAAAAATGACATATCACCCAAAAAGACACCGAAAGCGGGGGACCACAATTCCTTGAATTTGCTTGTTCTTCTTGACTTTGATCTATGAGTTGACTTACTTTTCAAGATTTTGCAAAAATCAAAACTTGGCCATAACTTTTAAAAATGTGGGGGTACGTCTTAAATATTTCACAAACTCACTTGTGTACATAAGTATTCCTTATGATAAGACCTTTTTTTGGAAATGAAACTTTTTGACTTCTTTACATGACCTTGACTCTTGAACCACTTTTGAAAAACTTGAACCTTGGCATTTAAGAGAACATCATTCATTGATTTGCAAACACATCTGATTTCATTTATTACTATTTATAGTATATAGTAATTTTAAATGACAAAACATGTAGTATATGATCTTTTAAGCAAAAATGCATCAAATTGGTACACATTTCCACATTTATGGTGAACTGAAAGAAAACATCCTCATGTATTGGAAAGTGTTTGATGAAGAGTTTGCACACTGTTGCATAACATAAAATCATAACATGATTAACAAATTATGTCATTATTTTTCTATTTCACTTTTTATTTCTTTTACAGGTTGGAAACAAACTGAAGTAAAAAGAATTGTGCCCAGGATGCATGTGGAAGTTGGTTGTGCTTTTTCTAGTCCATCCTGAACCACAATGTTGGCGATAATTGCATTGGCTATGACGTTTGATGTTAGAATCCATTGTATAAAAAATGTGAAAACAACAATGTAAAATTGGACTAGTATATAGCCAATCACAAATACAGATTTATTTAAATATGGAGTCCCACGAAGAGCAGCATGATCCTATAAGGGATATTTTCTCTAATCCCCGCCTTTGGACAAATGGGAATTCCCATGATAAGATGGAGGCTATGTCAAAACTCGACTCAATATTGTATAATACAATTAACAACATGGTTAAAAGTGAGGGACCAAGTTTTAATGAAATGTATAATCCACAGCCTTTTAGCACACCAGCAAGTGTAGGAAACCCATATTTATTAAATTCATTGGAAAGAAACTCAAATGTCCTTTTCAAAGAACCATATACTAAAGAAAATGAAGAAGATGGCAGTATTCCAATTGTTACCAATCAATTTATAACAAATGACATTGCATCTAGCTCTTCAAGGAGAAGTCTTGCATTTAAGAAAAAGTCAACTCTTCCAAAGGAAGTCCAAAATGACATGGATGCCATGTTTGATGAATATGGAAAGAATGCAGAGCATGGACAACCAGAGCCATATTTGCAGGACCAACAACCCTCAGAGATTCAAGAACAAGAAGAGATTCCATTCCACATCAGAGAAAATTCCAATTTGGAGGATGCACATAAAATGCAAATTTATACAACATATTCAGGCAACAGTATGTTTATTGAATTGGGAAATAATGCAAGTATGGTGCACACTGGGGCTAAAAACACAGGGTTACAAGACACTGAATCAGATGATCCAAATACTCCTAGATCTGTATTAGTGGAATCGGCATTGGGAGGCAAACAAAGTGAAAGAAATGAAACGGATATGAGAAATGAAAATGCATTAACTGATGAACAGAACCGCTTAAAGCCAGTGAAAGGCACAAGGAAATATTTTATCAAAATTATTAATGGAAAGAAGTTTCATGAGTGTTCTTTGTGTACTAAACTCTTCAGAACCAGAGCAGAAAGAAAAGCTCACAACAAAATGCATAAAGAAACTATTATGGATGTTGATGTTAAGATAGTTGATGGCAAGAAGTGGCGAGAATGCTCGGAATGTTTAAAGCTTTTCAAGACACGCAAAGAGTTACGTATTCATTTTCGCATTCATTCCAATGAAAAGCCATATTCCTGTGAAGTATGTGGCAAAGCTTTTAAGCAAATTGCCCATATGAACTCTCATATGAAAATTCACTCTGGTGAAAAACCACACACCTGTGATCTATGTGGTATGAATTTCAGTGAAAGGTCAAGTCTTAAGCGTCACATACGACGACATTTAGGGATACGCCCATTTCAGTGCGAAATATGTGACAAGACATTTTATACAAGCACTACATTAAAATCTCACAAAGAATCTCATGAGATACGTTTCGGAACTAAAGAACGCTACAATTGTTCTGTCTGTAAGAAGAGCTACTCTAGGAAGGAAACTTTGAATAAACACATGAAGACACACGATCCAGAGCAGAGGATAACATGTGATGAGTGTGGGTGCTACTTTCTGACCAAAGCTCACCTCAAGCGCCATCAATTGACACATAAAGTTACTGAAGACACAAATCAAGATTACAAAAAGTTCTTTTGTGGTGTTTGCGAGAAGAAATTTTCCACTGATTGTCTCCTTAAATCTCACATGATTACTCACAAATCGGAGAGGGATTTCATGTGTGATCAATGCACTTGTACTTTCAAAGACAAGTACGCTCTCCAGAGACATAGTCTAGTACATAATCCGGTAGAGCGGGAAAAGAAAGCCTCGCACTTGTGTGAACAGTGTGGAAAGAAGTTTTTGTCAAGAAGCAGTCTACGCTACCACCTGACAACTCACATGAACAGCAAACCGTTTGCTTGTGAGGTATGCAATAGAACCTTTTCTCGACAAAGGGATATGATAAAACATGCCACAATTCATGAAACTGATTCAAATTTCAAATGTCCAGAATGTGACGAAACATTTCAATTGAGAAAGCAGTTACTGCTACATATTTCTAGGCGTCATCCAGAAGAAGAGAAAGTTCATCAATGCAAGATATGTTTGAAAATATTCAGTCGAGATGATACGCTGAAATGTCACATGAAGAGACATGAAGGAACAGCGTATCAGTGTGACAAATGTGACAAAATATTTGACAGGAAATCCAACCTTAAAGTGCACAAGCTTACCCATGGTATGACTAGTGACATTCAGTGTCCCTACTGTCCAATGAAAGTGCGATACAAGAGAAGTCTGGTCAGGCATATCTCCAGGAGGCATAAAAATATGGTCCAGGATGCATCTTTATCACAAAGCAGATCATCCAAAGCCAAGAATTCTTCAGTAGAGGAGGAAGATAAACATTCCTTAAATGAGTACTATTGTGAAGTTAATTCGAGCCTGTCTATTGAGGCTGAGGATGTTTCAAACGATGAAAATAGTGCATTTTTATCTCAGTATGAATATACAGCAGATGAAGATGATTCATTTCTTGAGCAGGATTCTGATGGGCCTAAATATGTTCCTGAAGATGAAGAAGGTTCGTCTCTTAATCTTGTTCAGTTAGGTGCATCTACTTCTTCACATCCCACTCTTGCTAAGAATCCAAAAGGGACTTATAATTTAAGCAGTGAAATTGAAACAATGCAAGAGGAACCAATATTAACACATGTAAAGGAAGAGAATAGCTCATCAACTGATGAGTACTCAGACTATTGAGTTTTAGATCTTGAAAAAATATGTAAGATTTATAGCCAGTATAACATACATATTATCATGATAACATGTAATGTTGTATTTAAAAAAAATAGGCATACCTACTTTGTATTGAAGACTTGCTTTTGGCTTCTTTTTTCTGAAATATGAATTGTTTAGAGTTTTTAAATGAATAAGTTATTCCCATATTTAAATTTAACTACTCTGTATATTATTTATTTGTAGTAGGGAATTATTTTTGATATAATTTAATGAAGTGATCATGGTGAAAGGAAATCTTGAAGGTAAACATTCCAAGTGTGCTATCTAATTTTCAAAAATAATCAATGTGCTGATATTGCTTAAGGCTTCAGAAATGGTGATGAGTCATTGTTATTTATCTGAATGTAAATATCCCTATATAAGTTAATTTGAGTGTTCAGAGACCAAATATAGGTAGTTTGATATGGATACCGATATAAAATGACTTCAGCAACTGTTACAAGAAAAAGCTACAATTCTTTAAGCTTATGTTAAACCCTGATAACAGTAAAATATTAAGCATTCAATTGTTGAAGATTTTCCTCAGAAAAAAAAATGTTTAGAGATCATTTTGACCCATGGACCTCATTTTTTTCCTTACAGGGATAAAATTCAAAAAGATCTTCTTTTTTTTTTTTTACATTGGCTGGACTTTATTTATTTGCCTGTTTTGAATAATTTATTTCCAGCTTGCAATTTCTATATACAATACATGCACATATTGTTTGTTATATGTTTACTCCTTTACTTACAATTTCATATTTTACATAATTTACATGTATTTACATGTTTATATGTTAGAAATGACCAAATTGGAGTGTTTGATGTGTATTATGTCTATCTTATGTAATTCTTTTATTCCAATAGATATATAAATACATGTATGTATATATAGCAAATGATGAAGTTAATGGAGCCCTTTGTGACTCATAGATTGTTTAGCACATTTAGATTGTGATTACCTTATGCATGCGTAATTTTTATTTTAAGTTTCTAAGAGTGCTGTAAAATTTATAAAAACATTCTTAAAGCATGATATAAAAATAATTTAACTTATTAAAAGGGTTTTGTTGAACGTTTATAATTATCATATAATTATGATAATAAAAATGTTAGCTGTTACAGCTATTCCTTATAAATGAGTTAAATGTGCATTGCTTGATCTATGTTTTTTCATTTTTTTTCATAGAAAAAATTAAGTATAACATTACAGATTTTTCTTAATATGTATAATACATATGTATAAAGCTTTCTGCAAAAAAAAAGTTTTATTCATAGTTACTAGTATTTAAATTTTTTTGTGATCTATAACTTTGTATTTGTTTTTTGTGCAATTTTTCTTTTTTAAACGAAATATTTAATAATTATCCTCGTAACAAATAAAATATGTAATAAATTATCATACCACCTTTTCTATGACTTAAGTTATTTTTTTCTAGCTTTTCTTTTAAAGTCATATACCTAGGAATTAAAGACAAAGCAAAATAATGCATTCTCGAGAAAATGTAACCTATTAAAATTTTCTTTAGGTCACCACAGTCCATTAATTATAAAAGCTAGATTTTTAACTTCTGATCAAAATTTGTTCGTTAGTGTCTTTATAATTCTCGCACATTTTTCAATGATCTACAGAAAAATATACCTAGTTCATTTAAAACCGGCCCAAAATATCCTTTTAAATGACAGGTCCTACCCCTTTAAATAGAAGAAAAAAATGAATTGAATTAAGAACCTCTAGCCAGTAATGAAGAAAAAGAGGGTATGAAGAAGAACAGAAGAGTAAAGTGCCTACAATGAACTTTGTGGCCTATGGAGCTCTTTTTATTTTATGCTACCAAAATAATAAAAATCGATCTAAAACACTGATTATATGAAATCCAATATGATAAAATATTTCATTATTTCAGCATGGGACCATGGAGGTAAAACGGTTCATGCTGTTATATAAAGGCATTATATATCTATATATGTACCTACTGTGCTAATGTGATAGTTAAGTGCTAAAATGATAGTACGATTTATTACATTGTCAACATTGACATATATACGATACAATGAAGGTGATAGCCAGACAGATTCCTGTAGAAATAAGGAAAGTTGACGATGAAAAAAAATTGAATTCATCACCAGTTAAGTTCTTGGTTGGGCCTTATCGCCTATAATCGAAAAATATCCAATAAACTATGAAAAAGACACAGTAGACTCTAATGTTAAGCTTACTGGGAAAATTCGAGTTGGCGTAATAGTTTAATGTTCAAAATTGGCGTTCTATATGATTCAAAATAGTAACCTTAAGGTATCCGATCCATAATAGCCCCTGATTCAATGAATTTGAATGCATAACAGATACATATTGGCTGAATACTTAATATAATTATGTAGTTGTGATTTTCATGTTTTAATCTCAGTATGTAAGAGTGGAATGTGTCCTAATTTTTTACCTTGACCTGTCCTTGATGAGTTAACTTTTAATAAAATTCATTTTTTTTTAAATCTATCTGGTGAAAAAAATATTTTTAATCGTTTTTTCTATTCTTAATAATTATATGCATTGTTACAACGCGAAATGTAATAACAACGCGAAATGTAATAAACATGGATTATTACATTTTGCGTTATTACATTTTGCGTTGAAATCAGCGCAGAATGTAATAACGCAAAATGTAACAACACACGTTTGAGGATTATTACATTTCGCGTTATTACATTTTGCGTCGAGATCAACGCAATATGTAGTAACGCACAATGTAATATCACGATTTTTGGATTATTACATTTTGCGTTGTTACATTTTGCGTCGAGATTAAGCAAAAAGCAAGAACGCAAAATGTAATAAAACACTCTTTGGTCAGCCAGATTAAAATGGATTGTTTCTGCATGTCCAAAGTAATACAATGATAAACATACTAAGTAAACACTCCACTTATCCCTGCCCTTCCTCGCTTGACACACACATACACTTCTTTGTTAACCAATGTACACACGTCAAACATGCATACCAAGAGCTAATAATGAACCTATAGTCAATCTTTGGTAATTAAATAAATTTTGTGTTATTGGTTGGAAATTTAATAAGACTATCAAAAATATGCCAAGCAAAGTTAAATTAATGCTTTATAATTTAGCACAGTGTATTCAATGTAACTGAAGTCAGAGTCGGAAACTTGGAACGATACATTTTGATGCATTTATGTCCGTAAAAGCCCTAACTTTGGTCTTATTGTTTAAGTTCTAAATATTTTGTACAGAGTGTCTCCCATGTTGGTAATATGATTGTTGATTGTATATTGTTTATTGATTGTATCTTGAGAATTTTTCACTCATATGGAGACGTCACCGATGCCGGTGAAGGGCTTCAAATTTAGACCTATACTCGGCACTCAGGGCCATTGAGCAGTGAGGGTTCTTTATCGTGCCAACGCCTACCGTGACACGGGACCTACGTTTTTAAGGTCATATCCGAAAGACCCGTGACTTTCACTTCTAGTGCCGAGCGCTTGGCGAAGGAACAGTCACTACCTATGTTTACGTCTTAGGTTGTTGGTAATATGTATATTTTGAATAAATTTTATGATCTTTTTTGTTAAACGCAATCAAAAAAAATAATTGTATTTTGTTTTATTACATATTGTTTTATTACATTTTGCGTTGTCTTCAGTGCAAAAATAAAATAACGCAAAATGTAACAATGAAAAAGCACATTATTACATTTTGCGTTAATCTCGACGCAAAATGTAATAACGCAAAATGTAATAATCTAAAAATTGAGTTATTACATTTTGCGTTATTACATCTTGCGTTGATCTCGACGCAAGATGTAATAACGCAAAATGTAATAATCCAGGTTTATTACATTTCGCGTTGTTATTACATTTCGCGTTGTAACAATGCATCCTTCCACCATAGCATTTTTTTTTTATTTTCATAGCATTTAAATTTTTATTTAAAAACATAAGCTTTTTCTCATAGATCTCAATGCATTCTTAAGTAATTACTGCTCGGATAATTATATTTTTAAAATTTTCTCCATACTTTATTTTTAAATGTCAAGTGCGACGTTACAATGTAACAGAAGATTAAGTTATTAATTAATAACAAAATGAAAGTTTTTTACTGACTCATTAAAATTATGTCATGAACGCTAATATTATGGCTCGTGTCAAATTAAAGCTATGTCACTTTATTTGAATTTCAAATGCTTTATATACGTGATGAAAATCATACATCTTTTAAATTCACCTACAAAATAACGACCCTGTCGAGCTGCAATCTGCATAAAAATCTGATAGTTGCAATCATTGTTTTTTCCCTCCGAATTATCATATTTTTATGGGTGAATATTCTGGAGAGTTTTTTTTAAAGTGAATTTGTTCATTCTCACATGCATGTCACACATTTTTCTTGGTAAATGTTAAATGTTTATGCAAGAGTATAATTTTGGATCAAGTTTGGCGTCACATTTATGAATTGGAAGATTCTTTTTAAGTAGCCTGTAAAGTTCAAATACACTGAACCAAACTTCTAAGTGTTCACCTATCATATTTTACGTTTTAACGAAAAAAAATGCATACAACAGACAATTTCTTTAATTCTTGGTTAATGATGCATATTCCTGATCGATGTTGCATAAATTTCATGCAAGTTTCGTCAAGTGTCAAGGACATGATGTACCCTTAAAAATAAAAATTCACATAAAATAATCTCTACGGAGTAAGACCACCACTCGCTCTTATTACTGCAAGACATCCTTTACTGTTAGATACCATGTACCCCTGAATATAGAAGACTTACCCCTCTGCCGCTATGCCTACTGCATGGATATTTCTAAAGCGTTGAAATTGTGTAGAGGGAAGGAGAGGGGGGGGGGGGGGGGGGGGGGGGCTTTGACATTTCTTATTAAAACATAGGTAATCAAAGATTACGAAGCTCACCTCGACGAATGTTATCAGTATAAGTAATGCAAATCTCACATCATATTTTCTTAATATCTAGTATTTATCCCAACAACAATATTCTTGCAAGTTGTGTTTAAAACCTTACATGGCAGAAGCAAGTCTGGTAGTGTCCATCCTTAGATGCATCATCCATGCAAGTTTGGTCCGGGTAGGGCTTATAGTTACTTGGGAATGGACCTGCTCCAAAAACTTTAACCTGGTCACTCATCTGGATAATGTATGTAAGATCCAGCATCTGAAGCAAGTCTGGTAGTGTACACCCCTAGATGCATCATCCATGCAAGTTTGGTTCAGATAGGGCTTATAGTTACTTGGGAATGGACTTGCTCCTAAAAGTTTAACCTGGGATGCCGACGCCGACACCGACGCCGACGCCAACGCCGGGGGTATAGCATAAGCTCATCTCGACTTCGTCGAGGTGAGCTAAAAATCCAAATGGGACTCAGATCTGTGGATTTGGCAGTGCATCATCACACAGATGCCTTTTGGTCAATATCATTGGGCGTTAAGCACGTAAATACCGCTTTAAGTATGATTCAGACTGTTTGAGATGAAATTAGACTACCAAGAGCACTGGTTAATTTCTTATCATTTTCTTACTATTGTAGTTGTTTTTTTTGTTTCTAAGATTGTATCAGGACAATGTATCACTCTTTTCACCTGGTTGTGACGTGAAACCTTGACCTCAGACGAATATTTAAATCCCTTCCGGTTTGCTTTAATTTTGTCCAAAGCTTTCACTTTGTGATGAGTTGGCAATGAAAATGACACCCAACCTATAGATATAAAAAGTGTGTTCAAATGGGATTTGGAACTGGTTTTTAATTTCTAAAAGTAATATCAAAGACAAATTAACACATTTAAATAAAAGTGAGTAAAATGTGGTGCAAGAATGATCCTGATATCAAGATTTAAACAGCTCTCCCGCTTTTAATTCTTAATGGTAATTTTGCCAGTATTTTTTGTTTTTTAGTTAAACCAGTTTTTAAAATTTGTTCATGGTCACAAAAATATGCTATTTACACAAAACACATGCTGAAAAGTTCAGATTTCTTGTTTATTTTTAGCCTTGTCATGGGACATTGATTTTCATCCTTGATACTTGTTGACCAAGTCTCATTGGTTGTAATAATTTGAAAATATATCATATCATTCTTTAATGTATTTTTTATATAAATACATTCATGAGAGTGAACACTTAGACTTTCTGTTAAGTGTATGTACAATTGCCATCAGTAAAATTGTGGTTTTTTTATGTTAATGATAATAGGTTACGAAAATTACGCTTACATTAAATATATTGACATTTCTGAAAGATAAAATCACGGGTCTATGGAATAAAATGCCTTAAATCACTGCTTAAAAAGATCTCGAGATTCGTGTATATAGGTCTAAATTAGAAACCCCCTGTACGAAAATGTGTAGTTGACAACAACTAGTCGTCAACTAGCAGTCAACTAGTAATCAACTGATAAATTGAAAACAGTTAAATGTAACCACTAGGAGTTGAATGCTTTTCTTAAAAGCTGTCAACTGTTTTGCCTAAAATGGCCAATTGACCGTCAATTGACTGCTTTTCAACGAGCTGACAATTAGTTGAATACTTATACTTGGATATTTAATGCAAGAAAAAAGTTGATTATAGTTGACCACTCCGACTTAGTGACATCTGGCAGATTTGACTATAGTACACCGTGTTAGAAAATCTCTCTGAAGCTATTGGTTGGGTTTGAAATGACATTTATTTAAAGATCGCGTTGGCAGTTCGATAATTTTTTTTTTACAAAAATCTATATTTGATTCCAGTATATTGTGTTAGTGTGTGTTTTGTTAGAAAGCGGGGAATTCTGAATTGAAACAATTGTTTTCATTAATGGTTCAGCTTGTGCAATTCATGCAAGTATAATCTTTAAATGTTTCTCTTTGTATTTTTTCTACAAGATATTAGAAAGACATAATACTGTAGTTGGTATAGGTTCTAACTACAGCCTTGAGCCCTAACTATTGAACTGTTTAACGAATTATTACATGTATGTAAATTAATAAAGTGTACTTTATAAATAAGTAAACTTATGTCAAGTTAAGCACAACAAGAAGCACAGCAAAACACTTGATAAGTTATCAGAGTCTTTAATTAATAATAAGTACACAAGGGGATCAGCAGTGGATGTTTACTCCTCCGAGGCACCTGGTCCCTCCTCTGCAACAAGTCCGTGTGTCAGGTCAATTAAGTTAAGTGTACAGTACTTGATATTCCGTGTACATAATCAATACACAGGGGTCACTCCAGTGTATTTGCAGAGGAGGTTTATTCTTCAGAGGCACCTGATTCTAATCAGGAATATCTGGGGGTTGTGTTTTATAGCCAGCTAGGTAATCAAGGTTTTTTTTGTATGTGAATTCTTTCTAAGAAATCGATTACTATTTGTATTCTTCGCCATTAATCATGTCAACAGAAATTGCAATTTGCACAAAACAGCTGCAGCGTACTTTGATGAGAGTGAATTTCAAATTAATTTCTTATCTTTTTGATATACCGCTCAATTAAAAGGAAATCAAATAAACAGATGCAAGTTATTCATATATTCCATGCACTTTATATAACATTTTAAAGACTTCTACAATATGTAACTTAGAATAAATAACAATGATAAGACGATTTTCTTATTTTAGTTATATATACTGTTTCAAGCTTAGAAATAAAAAAAATATATGATTTACAAGTTTTGGAAATACTTAATTTTATTTTAAGATATAAAGATACATCCACAGTAATTATTTTTTTACATGGTTTTCAGTCCCTGAAAAGCGTATAATTAATTTTGTCTTTTATATTTTCTTTTTCCTGCACGTGTATCTTGATATTATGTATTCATTTGAAACAAGAATACTGAATTCATCTGGCGAATTTTTTGGACTCTCATGTAAATTTGTTCATTATTTGTTTTATTGTTCCTTTTAAAAGATATATCTCAAATAAAAAGAAATGAAAACAATTTTTAACTGTTTGTGGTCTTGCTTTTTAAGATTTTTTTTCTGTTTAAAGTATTCACCTTCACCGAGAAAAAAAAACTTAACTAATTCTGAACATAAATATGTTAAAAATACTATCTGGGGTTTACTAAACAAAGAGTATTAATTATTATTAAAAAAAATCATTCAAATCATTAAACATCAAAAAACTTTGCTGAAAATGCAAACAACTGTTTCTTCTCTCTGCAAAACTAAACTGTACAGCAAATTATTTGACTGAATTTTAAGTGAAATTTGAAAAAGAATTTTTTTTACTTCCTCGTGTTGTTGAGAAGACTAATGATATAAAATGATGATTATATGTATTTGTTTAATGTTGATAAAAATCGTTACAAGATGAGGAAAGGTTACGAAAAGTGTAATTTGCAATTATTGGATAAGAATTTTAATGTAGTTTACAGATGAAATCCTGATTTATGAAGATTGATAGTTTGTCAGATTTCTCACGAAGGTTTAGAAACTAGGGAGACTTATATGCATTATGTCAATCAATATAAATTAAAGAGTCTAGGAAAATATAATTCTTAAATGGTTTAAACTATGTGCAGTAAAGTATCAAGTTTTATGATTAAAATCCTACGTTAAGGAACATCCTAGAAAATATAGCATAAAAACACGTGTAGTCAAAAAATAGAGATTCTGTAGTTGAAACATTCATTTATTTCTCGTAAATATATGAATAAAAATTTATTAATTAGTTCTTGGACTTTTAAAAACGTCGTTTGTAAAACCGGTCTAGGAAAAAAAAAACATTTTATGGTTTATCAGTAATTAAGGCACTTTCAAAATCACAAGGAATCAAATATTTTGATCCGCTTCAACTAGCAATTAAGTGAAAGCGGATCAAAGATTTAATTTTTTTAAAGACTGTCGGAATTTATATTTGCCTCAGATTAAGGACTATGAAATTGTATGTATAAATAATTAATCCTCTACCTCCCATTCACAAGTGTAAAAACATTTCTAGAAATTTTAAAACCTCTTTAAAAATGAAATTAAAATAATGATAATCATAAAAGTACTTTGAATATGTTAAACAGATCGATCTTTGCACGAAGTCCTCAAATAAAATCAATAAAATAAAATTAAACAAAAATAAAAAAAAGACCTGATACTATGATAAAAAGAAGCACTATTCTAAGGTAGCCTTTTCTTCAATTATTTATGGACATTTATACGTAAGATATTATTCATTCTGAACAATAAAATAAATATAACTATTCTGTACTTTTTCATTAGAAGAGAAACAATTAGAGTATAAAACTTGAACTCTTTTTGTCAAGAAAGAAATCCAAAATGGTAAAATTTATTTTATTGTGGCGTTTATTTTCTTTTATCCCAACCTTTTTTTGATGGCAGGTAAATCAGTGCCTGCTCTATGCTATATTTAATTTTAGGGCATCAGATTGCATAATATGATACCAAAGATTTAAAATCTAGCTCAGTTGACTTGGTTTCGATCTTGCATTAATAACAAAGGAACAGTGTAAAGTATATATTTGTTGTATTTGTTTTATAAACAAGAAGTGTTTGAGAAACACCGATGCCTCTGTATGGCAGCTTATGGCAAGGGTTGAGGATTTTTAAATGTAAGTAAGCCTTCGAGCTATGTTAACGCCAAAAGACAAAAATTGTTGGTACATGTATTGATAGAAAGGTTTTGTCATAAGTTATATTTACCTGTGTAATATGAAATCCGGAGTACTTACTATTCAAAGGTAATGGTCAAGGTTAAAATCTTTTAAAAAGTGGGTCAATATCTTAGGTCATAGGTCAAAAGGTCCCGTTTGGTTGTTCCTGAAGAAAGATTTTGTCACATAGAACACAGTCATTTGAAGTTTGAAATCCTTAGCACTAACTATTTAAAAAAATATGGCTAGATTTTCAATTTGGTTTTTTTTTGTAAAAGGTATATTGCTGCATAAGTAAAGGGAAGTTGACGATTGAAATGTCAAAGTCATAACGTTTATCATAAAGCGTTGTTGTATGTTATATAACCATTAATGCTTTTTTCTAGTCCAATGTAATATATCCAAAAATAAAACTGATTTGTCGGACTTTGTATTTATTATTTTTTATTTCAAGTTCACAGGGATATATCATATCGTACGGAATCTCTATAAGGACTTATCAAAACTATTTCTGAACTCGACGGTATAACGAATTGTCGAATTTCTTTCAGATATTACATTTTTGTTAACTCAAAATAATTTTTTATAAAAATAACTATGAAACAAATTTGAAGTTATTTTGTCCATGAAATAGTTTATTCTTTGCCCCTGATTTTTCCCCAACTTTAATTCATACACATTATTTAATATTCGAAAAAATGTTAAACACGTTGATTATATTTTTAACTCTGTAAATTGTCCATATAACTTGTTCTAAACCTTATCTTATTAAATAACAAACATTTTGGCAGATATTAATTTCATCTTCAGTTAAAATCACGTAAACAGTTTGATAAATAAAAGTCCAGGCTTTTTGATATCTTTGATAGCTGCTTTTTCAATAAGAATGGAATTCGTAAATTCGACTTACCTTGTCATTGGTCATTTGCAAACTTATTTTGTTAAAAACGTTTTGATTGTACACACTAGTAATCTGAAGTTGACATGAAAACGATGCTTGAGTTTCTGATTGACAATATATATGTGGTTTTTGGAGACCAGGTCTTCCAATAATATATTAGAATTTCCATTGGTACCAATAGCATCCTTCATTATCAGACCTATTTCTGTATTCATATGAAGCAGAATTTATCCAAAATTTTATACATGAAAACGAGTAAACACTCGTTGTTGCCTTTAAGGGGACGAAGGATGTATGGTCACATGACTCAGCTTAATTACGTCATAATCTCTGATTAAACATGTACAAAACAAGATTGAAACCACAGTTCTTGTATAATTTTTTGACTTTTGTTAGCATTCACCATCTTGTAAAAGAATATTTAAAACATTCATATTTTCTTGCAAATATTATCAAATTACGGAAAAAATTCCACTCTTCTGTTTCCCTACACTGCGCATCCAACGAGTCGTTGACGTCATAGTGGATCTCTTAGTGCAGTAAGATTATACACAGTGAAACATGGCCGGGTAGTATGATATCATAAAAACGGGTCATGATCAGTACATGGTGGGGTATTTTTTGAATTTGAGAACACACAAAATAGTTTTTCATTGTTGTTGACGGAAATATTTTGTAGGTATGTCTTATTTCGCTGATTTCGCAAATGTGTGACGTCATAGTTGGGTTTTCCCGTACTCGAGAAATGTAAACACATGACACGTTTTTCTCATTTCATCTCTTGTTTAACTATGTGCTGTGCAATATTGAGCTCAGCTTCACTAATCGATATTTTTACTATAAATCAATAACATGACAAACTTGAATTTCAACGTAAATTTTCAAATATTTAGTGATAGGATTTTTTGCAAATTAATTTTGTTGTTGTTTAAGTTGTCTTAAAAAGTACGTAATTTTCCGTCTCCAGATGCGGTGTGACGAAAGAATCTTCCATTTTCTAACTTTTAACCCTATTATGAAATATGAAATGTTTTAAAAGACACATTTTCGCTGAAATATTTCTTATCTATGCCGAAAAAATTCAATTATCGACCGAGTAATGGGCCCAGAAACACGGAGAATCAAAACTCCTCTCAGACACTGTGGGGCATGGTATTTGTCACCCAATATTTCAGAAATAAGTCTAGAAACCTATTGATATATTTGCTTTATAGTATGTGTGACATACTAAATAAGATATGTACAAAATATGAAAAAAAAATTAAACGACAGGTATTTTTTTCAGCTAAAGGTCCTTCTTCCCCTTAACTCGACATTTAGATATATCGACGACGCAATGTCAATTAACAATTCCATTCTTTTGCAGCAATATACTTCATAACCTGCATATGGAGTTTACATATCTCAGCTAATTCGATACACAAGAGCATGCTCTACGTGTAAACAATGTCTTAAACAAGGTAAAGTTTCGACAAACCAGTGGATGAAACAAGAATATCAGCAAGCTCTTTGAAATACATCATTTGGTATGTTCTTTTGTCGATACAATGACCTCGTCAAAAATACAATTTATCGTTGAGTCAAATGCTGACTGATGTTTTTATACTAATTGTTAGTCCATTATTTATACACTGAATTGACGGATTTTTCCGTATTTCCCGATCACGACAAGGAGAACAAAGCGGGGGTGATCGGTCGGCATGGGATATGCTCACTCCTCCATGTCAACTGATCTCACCTCTGATGTTTTGGAGGTCTGTGTATCCTCTGCCCCTATTTTGTATTGTTTTATTTTATTTTGAATACTGTTCGTTATCTCCATATGTTTCATTTACACAGGGTGTTTCAGAAAACGTGCAACCGTATTGATTGATTAGATTTTACTGGTGTGTTGACCAGTTCCATGTATCAACATATCTAATTAAGAGTCACAACTTCAAGATTTATTCTTATGAAAATACGTCACTTAGTTAAAAATATGCTCTAAATGGCGTCATTTTTGCTGAAAGAATAAATCTATCCGATGCAAGAAAGTTCTCATTATTATTGCAAAGAGTCTTTTGGATTGGAAATGAATTAGGTTTTATTTAAAACTATTCTGAGTTCATTTCTTTCTTTTCTGGGGGATGGGTGGGTGGGGTTAAACACTTTTACAATTAAATAGATAAAAGTCAAGGGGAGTTAAGTCAGGCGAGTGTGAAGCCCAGTTTAATGGATTTTAAAGAGATGAATGGTCCTGCTAACATTTGGTCTAACAAGTCCAAGGTTTAAGATTCAAAACGTATCTCAGCATCTGATCTACACTTTACTTACTCAATTTGTTCACAAACTCATTTATTTTGCAATAGGATTTCATGCGAGTCTCTGGAACAATGCCTCTTTAGACAGTAATCTTCAAAATGATTTCATGTGTTCTAATTGTTTTTTTTCTTCATTTTTCCCCTTTTCTTTGATCAAGTTTTAACTTTTCCATTAGCTACAAAATTTAACAGATTTATACATCTTCCACTTTATATAGCTATTAGTAAGTTCTTTGCATTCTGTAAACCTTATTTTCATGCATTACTAAAATCGACTGAACTTTCTATTAAATTCAACATTAAAAATGTCGAACTCTCTTTTTTCAGTGATGTGAAATATGACGTCTGATGGTCATAATTAATTAAAATGATAATTATTTTCTAAAGTTTTGGTATTGTTAAAAACTTTAGCCCCAGTAGCATAATTTGATATAATTCTCAAATATGTTCCTGTTTGCATAACAATATGGTGAGGAAAGTAAATGGTTGCGTGTTTTCTAAAACACCCTGTATTCTAATAATGGAATTATCACCAATCCCTGAAGTTAGTTGCTAAGAACGCTTTCTATGAATAAAGTTTAAAAAAATGAATTTAATAAGCTTTTTATAAAAAAAAAACAAGGTATAGACCGTAAAAAGAATGGTCATCGTGTCTATACGAAAGAGCATAATTATGCCCTTCAAAACTCTTTAATACTTCTTAAAAACTATGCTTGAAAAAGTCTTTGATATGCATTAAGAAAACGTTATAACGTTTCTCAAAGGCTGTTGTATGTTTTTCGAATTGATCCTATTATTTTGTTCAAGAGGGCCTTAATACACAACTTAAATGGTGCTTTTCCTTTGTTGACCTCATGGCGCCATATAAAAAGCGTTATTATGTCATTCGAAAATGCTTCAAAGAATTAAAGATTTTTTGCCATTGCGGTGGTCTTCATTTCTACCTTTAGTTATATCGACGACATTAAATTAATTCATTTTATTCGTATTATGCCAATATTGACGTCCTATACACTAGGGGTGATCTAAAAGCTTGCAAACTATCCCTATAATTAAAAAAAAAAACCCAATCCAGATCAAAATGAAATTTAGCAAACATAGTGTCAAACACATTTTCTATAAATAGCATATGTAATGATATGTTTTGCCCCATATTACTGACGCCACAATGTGAAAATGACGTCAATATGTAGATCATTTGTGACAAAAAAAAATGGTCGACTCAGTTGTATTCGTGCAAAGAACGGCTGTAAAGTTAAACGTTTATCTTGGAAATTCCATTGCAGAAGCATATAATAATTTAATATGTTGACGGTGCGACCGTTAGAGCGAGCGCAAACTCTTCTATTGTTTTGATTTAGATCGGGCACGTCAAACCGCACGTGACATTTGGTGCGTCTAGACTCTGACGTCACATGACGTATATAAGTCGCAATATACCGAGAAAAAGCCTGAACAGTGCTGAAAGTTGATGAAGAACGTTTTGTTTTCTATTTATCTTCAATATATGTCCATTAAATCAAGGCGAGTAAACTCTTTGTTGAACATTTGGCGTGATTCTCGCGAGAACGTAGCTAAAACAAGTGATGCATTGTGGGTCCAAATCACTGCATCAAAAATTCTATCGAATGAATGTGCAGAAGTCCGAATTTTCTCTTCGCACAGGCGTTGCTTTAAGAGCTCGCTATGCGAGCGGCGCTTCGCGCCGCCTCGCTGCGCTCGCTATAAACATTTTATGAAGACAAAAGACTTGCCATAAGTTTTGTCATTAATTGATGTGATTGTTTTAATGATGGAAGGGAAATATTTAAAACTGATGTTGGTTCTGTTGCTCAGTGAAAGCACGATGGAAAAGAAATGGGACCTTTGTTAAGGTATGTCAATCGTCAGCTTATTAGAAAAACTTATGCAGAACCTCTTACTTCAAAACTATTTATCATATTTCAATTTTTATAACATATTAAAATTCAACAATGTAAATTATTCAATATTCAATGGAAAAAAACTCCTCGAAAATCCACGAAGAAGCAAGATTTATGAGGGACTTTTTCTTTTGGTGGAAGGATACTTAGTAGAAAATTCTTCAAATCTGCACATTTATTAAATCTTTATAGAATTTGTAATAAAGGTCTCAATTAATATTTTTAGAATAAATTTAATATCTTCCATCAACAAACTTTGCCGAGAAAAGAAGTCAAGATCAATTGTACACAGTTTTTTGCCTGAAATTCACATGATTGACCAATATTTCAAAATTAACATCACTGACTTTTTCTTTCGTTATTTTAAACTGCTCGCTCATTTTGACCGATTAGCACTTAATACGTAAAAAGTTTGATATAAAAAATATTTTATTGCCTTTTTAGATTCTTAATACCCCAAATATGTTACTTTTTAGTGCAAGAAGGTCAAACAATAATTTACACGCATTAATTTGCAAGATTTGTTCAATGGTAAATATTATTCAAACTATTTTACGTAAAATATGATAAGATTTTCTGCAATCATAACATCTGATAAAATATGATAATAGTTAATGTAATTAACCAAAGAGTTAAAATTTAAGTGCAAAAAGGTCAACTTCATTGTACCGTTACGGTAGCTCAGTAAGATGCACACTGCCCCCTTTCATTTGGTCTGCGATTTTGAGTCATACTATATGATACTTATCCAAAATGTACTTCTGAAAAAATCCTTGATTTAAAAAATTTCACGAGTGACATACCTTAAGCAATGTGATATGAAAGATCGCCAACTTACAGTTAGATTAAAATAGCTGAATATCTTAATGAAAAAATTAGTAAATCCCTAAAATATCGTTTACTTTAGACTTTTAACATATCATATATGATAAAAATAAGACACAAATACTTTTTTACATTGCATAAAAAACGCTCCAAAGACAGAGGACTTGAGTTTTGATGGTCACCAATGCTCAATCTGGAAAAGGATATCATTATCTACTCATACTATAGCCGAAATGTGGCGATTTCTGACAAATTGACTGTTTTTGGTATGAAAAATAACTTGCATGGTAAGAAATATAAGAGTCGGATTAACTTTTATGCTTCTGTAACAGAACGTGTCGCATGTCACGTGACCGCCTCTATCACGTGATCTGCGCATGAACAGAACGGTTGCAGATGTGCGTTGAAATCGGAGAGCACTAATATGAAAAAAAATCACCACTGAAACCCTGTATAACTTTTTTTTTCAAAGTTATTCAATTAGTGCGCGAACTTTTTGATCACCCCTCTTATATACTTACACTGGTAAGTACTCTATATATAACCCCATCAAGTTCCCTAGATAATCACATACAAGTGAAGATAAAATAAGAATATATTTATTAAGTGGCAACATAATTTACATGTGCTAGTCAAATTTCTCAAATATTTTTTTTCTCAAACGTTAATTCTGTGCATCTCAATATTTAATTTCTGCAATAATTTTGTTAAGACTTTTATCGTGGATCACAGAAATGTTGTCCAAACAATGTGTACAATAGACAAAAGTGTCAAATCCTAACTCAATATCAACGATTTTGTCGTTGCAATAGTAATTTTCTTTACTTTTCTTTATATCCAACGCGAATAGCATGCAGTGATGACATCATTTGTCATAATCATGGAAAATGCTACAGAAGAAGATCGCTGGTGAAATTGAAACGTGTACTTATCCCTAAATTAAAAATACATCGAATACACGAATTTTTTGGACAACCCTCGTAGGTACTTACATGTACCACAGTAAGTTGGTCTTAGAATTAAAGTTGTTGGTAAATCGAAATGTTGGGACTCGTTTCAAATGCTAAAAAAAGGGAAGTAAAATTTCCTAGGTCTTTCAATGAGGAGAAAATAAATCTACGTTAGAGTTTGCTGAAGCCTTGGCTATAAAAGATGCAAGAGTATAACATAGGTCCTTCTTTTATTGAAATTCCTCATTTATAGGCAATATTAACATTAAAGCGTCTTTTACATTGAATACATGTGTGTACGACAGCCAGAAAGACCCAGTTTTGGAAAATAAAAAAAAAAATTAATTTTATAATTACAAGATTATTATATATTAGTAATAACAAGGAGATAGTTATTTCTTTCAAACCAGGTTATAGCAAAATACTAGTAGATTCTCGTTATAACAAAGAAAAACACGCAATAGATTTCTCTAGATCTGTTTAATGATTCTTTATTTTTATGGATGTTAACTTTCCGAATTGCTTCATTGGAGAAAAATTTGTATTGTTTATAAAATTTTCATAAACCAGTAACTGGTATTCCTCTTCACCTTTTACATTAGTTCGAAATATACATGTACAACTTAAAATTAAATATCCGGAAACTCTTTAGGTGGCCGACTGCTCTTTCTGTTTTGGTACTTTACAGAATCATACTAGTAATCTTTCTTAAGTCTACGAGGGTTGATCCAACAGTTCGTGGAATTTCTTCATATTTTATTTATTTATAAGTGAAACTGGTTGAAAATTACAAATGAGAATATAGACACTTGTTGAATATTTTAAATTAGAAATATTTTAAATATTTGTGATAGTAACTCTATTGCAGTTGCCATAGAAACGGATGTTTGGAAATGCGGGGGAGACATCAATATCATGAATATCATTTTAATTCTTTATACTTGAAATGTGGATATTTAGTTTATTAATTGATAATTTATTGTTCAGCTCTAGGTTGTTAGACAACGTCAAATTTCTGTCAAGTCATACGTTTTGTGAAAATCCCGGGATCCCTGTATCTTAAACGCGTAGATTATTGACATAGGCTAGAGGGAAAATGCATTTGATTACTGGTTTTCCAGTTGCGTAAGAAATGTAAGGAATATAGAACTTCCATAGACGTTGCATAAAGGTGTGGCTGCCTTTTGAGGGTTCTGTTTTAAGTGTTTATCCCCCTTGACAATTTAAACGCGTTAATGGACGTTGTCGGCTGACGTGCTGTTCCAAACATTGCTACTGAAATTGGAACATCATATGGGAAGATGGAGAGTATTTTGATATATGAGTGAAAAATGAACATCAGTTGGTGCGAGAGGATACCCAGGCTTTTCGTGAGAAAAAATTTTAGAAAAGGGCAGCATTTTGTAGAATTAAGCATTCGATTTGGACATTAGGGTGAGATGCTTCTATAACGTGACGTGACATGTCTTATTAGTTATTTGACGTAACGTCGAAGTCTCCTACGGGTACACAACGATTCATTTTCAGAAAGCTCGTATGACCTTATTGGTAATTGGAACGTGGTGAAATTTTCCAATATTGTTACATTATGACTCTTTATTATAAATATGCCTATTGTTTGCTTTCATCAAATCACGATAAAATTTTAGAAAGAAATTCCACGAACTTTTGGATCAACCCTCGTGTATATAAAATTCTTTAATCTAAATTTAAATTATAAACATTTATTTTCATTTTCTGTGTGTTGATATGACAAAGCAATTGTTGCACAATATGGATAAGAGTTGCATTCTCTTATTAACTGTAAACTTCTGAATCAAAGAAACTCTTTCGCGATTTTTGTTTTTTTTTCCGGGAATGCACCTTTTTCGAATTTGCATTCAGTCTTTGTCAGCAAGATGAATTTTTTTTTTATTCTTTCGACCTCTGTCAAAATGATTGAGTATTTCAGTTAACCTTTCTCTAGATTCTACAGTAATTTTTTTTTTAACAAATCGTTAAAAATGCATTTCATGCTAGTTAAGAATTGTATAATAAGTAGATATAAAAACTTCCCATTCTACGCCTAATGATATTTGGCAAAATATAAGGAAATAAGGATGGCAGACCAATACAAAAACATCACAACATTGGTTGTGATGAGAGTTTGTGATCTTTAGCCATCATATACTATAAAAGACTCATGTGTTTTGGTTGGAAACATTCTTGTTACTACACAGAATCGGATCGCAGGTAAGTGCTATTTGAACTTTTAAAATTTTATGAAAACATTTAAGAAACGTCTACAAAAAAAAAATTTCAGTAACTATTCCGAATGATAACTAATAAATTAAAAAAAATATATTCATGTGGTTTGCACATAATGACTTTAAGTCCAAACTTTATCTTTGTAGAATTATCATTGAATCTAAATTTTAGGAATGCTCATTGAATCTAATTTTTAGGAATGCATTTATACTTCGAGAAATTTAATAAAATGTATTGGAAATCTGACAAATAAAAACGAAATTTTTATCTTAACTTAAAAGATTATCACGTTCAAAAATTGAATAAAGATTAGTTACATGTATTTAGGGTCATTTAAGGTCATTCTTTGTCAGGTCCAATCAAAATACTATTTCTACCTTTGTAGCTATAAATAGCTACCTAAGTATTGAAACCTACTTAAAGTAGCTACTTCTAGCTATTTCTACCTAATTTGAAATGTCTTTGAAAACAAGATAAAATAATAATTACATCACACCTTTAAAACAGGTCAAACTTGTTGTTTTTAATCTCGTGCATTTGCACGGAAAAAATGCAGTTTGTAAATTTGAAAACTTTTTGAGGGCGGAGATTAAAGAGGAAAGGCTTCAAAATCATCCTAAAACATTTTTGTCTAAGATTGCTTGGAGATAAGCATAAAAAAGGTTTGTAATTTTAGACTTCATTTTCAATCTTAGCTGCCAGAAAATGAAACTGGGTGGTGTTTTTATGCGAAATTGATAAGTTGCAGAGTAATCACGTTTTCCATTTTTTTTTGGTATCATTAATCAATGTGACCATATTAAGAAATTTGATGCCTATCATATTGAGCTGTTCTAGCATTCGGCCAGAAAATGCAAATAATGCAAAAAGTAGGTAAAATAGCTACCTGGAGTATGTTTAATTAAATACCTAGTCGGTAGCTATAAGTAGCTATGTAGGTAGAAATCGTCTTTGGACTGGACCTGTTTATTTCATAATTACGATAGAGCGTCTAAAGGATAAATGAGACAAACAAACGACGAGATAGGGTAAGACCCCTTTTTGGCCCCTGGTTTAGGGTGTCCATTAGAATAATGCAACAGTTTATGAATTGAAAACCACTTATCACCCCTGCCACAAAATGAGCATTGTTTCTAAGTTGTGGAATACACAAAGGCCACAGGAAGGTAAGAAAATATGTCAATTTCCGAATTATTTCATCTTTTGCAAATTTTGATCAATTTTACGGCACATTTTCTTTCAGAAAACATAAGGTACAAGCTTGCTTATCTACCAAATTTATATATTTCATACATTAATATCAGATGTATATTGTGTGTAAAAATCTCAGCCTGTGCTCTATGTACTCGAAGTAAAAAAATTCTCAAATTTGACAAATTCCAGCAGAATTGAGAAAACGTCCTATTTGTGCACCCTCTTGTGGCCTCATTTAAATCATTGAAGCTCTGAATCAAATTAGTGCTGATTTAAAAACGAGCATCTATTTAAGCTCTTAACTACAATCTATCACAGTTTTAAATGTGTTCTAATTTTTACATCAAATAAGGAGTCAGATGCAGAGGTAAACATATTTTGTCCTTTGTTCCTCAAAAATTCAAATATCTTTGCTAAATAGGATGCCTTTCTTATTTTAAAACTGATATTTGTTTGGTCAAACAGCTTAATGTTTGACCATGACGATTCGGCGAAAACGCGAAATGCAAAAATGCAACTTTAGAAGTTCAATAACTTATTGAAAAGATTTAAATATGTATGAATTTTTTCTGCTGCAAAGTTTCGTGGGACATTTTCAATAGACTAGTGTAATTTTTCATTTAGCACAAATTTAATTTCTTTATTACATTTACTTTGAAATATTGAAAAAAATACTAATGTAACTATTCTTATTGGCAGATAAGAATTCTTTTAGGTCCTCAGTACCCCTTGCTTGTCGTAAAAGGCGACTAAATGGGGCGGTCCTTCGGATGAGACCGTATAAACCGAGGCCCCGTGTCACAGCAGTTGTGGCACGATAAAGATCCCTCCCTGCTCAAAGGCCGTAAGTGCCGAGCATAGGCCTAAATTTGCAGCCCTTCACCAGCAATGGTGACGTCTCCATATCAGTGAAATATTCTGGAGAGGGACGTTAAACAGTATACAATCAATCAATCAATTTATTGTTTGTATCTTAAGTTGGATTCTTTTAGATAAAAATTTTAAAAATGTAACATGTTTTAGATTTTTCTCAATAGAAACGTACATAATGAAAGTAAAATACATGATATAAAAGACAGTCTTATTTAAAAAAAAAATACGGTAATTATAAAAATGATGATATATTTATAGTCAAAATGAACGCCTTGATTGTGTTAGCCTCTGTTCTGGTCTCTTGTAATGCGGATGGTAGTTACGATTCAAAAGGAGCTCATCATTCCGACGATTGGGGACATGGTGGGGTATATGGAGGATTAGGAGGAGCAGTACAAGGAGGAGGAGCACGAGGAGGACTAGGGGGAGTAGGAGGTGGACAGGTACTGGAAGGAGGACTAGGAGAATATGGTGGTTTCGGAGTAGGACCATTAGGAAGTGCAGGAGGAGGATTTGGAGGAGTAGGAGGGACATTCGGCACATTACCTCTAGGACCTTTAGGTTTGAGGGTCACTGGGTGGAATTACCTGCAGTCAACATTATTAAGTATTCACGATAAATGCATTTTTTTTTTCAAGTTTATCCATCGTTCCCATTCGACAATTTCGTTTGCTACTAATTTTATGTAACATGATAAGATATAAATGAAGTTTACGTTATCACTTTATCTACTTCTAAGTTCAAAGGTCTTATCCTCTGCATAAAAAGTTCACATGTAAAATCTTTTACTACTGTGCAATATTAGTGAAATAAAAATAAGCAGAAAGACATAGCGTTCTATGACATAATAAAATATCAATCATTATTCTGCCCCCGTAATCGACGATCCTGGGTATATAATTTTTGCACTCTTTGTCATTCTGTCTCTCTGTTTGTCCACAAAAACTTTGACGTAGCCCATAGATTTTGAGTGGGTGGGACTATGACTTTCACAGTTGTATTTATTGTGACAAGACCTTACATAGCATACCACCACTTTGATCTCATGACATCGGAATTTGACTCACTTTTACCCAAATTTCCCCAAATTTAACCTTGGCCATAATTTTTTGAAAAGTTGGTGCAAGAACTTTCATTCTACACATGTTTATTCCTTCTGACAAGGCCTCAGATGAATAAAACATCTTTACCCCTTGAATTTGACCTTAAAGATTGATCCATTTAAAAAACCCTATAAACTTGGCCATAACATTTAAACATTTAGTACTAGAGTTTTATATTTTACAGGTGTATTCCTTTTGACAGCTTGGAGTTGGACTTGCATTTAAGAAACTTTAACACTTGCTTTAAGCTGTCATTTGGGAGCATCAGTGTTTCGCAAACACATCTTGATTTTTTTATCTGTTTTGACTACCTTGACTGATAATTTCAGTTCTTTTACAAAATATTTAGAACAATCTTTATGTATGTATACAACCTGTTCATCATATTGAAATTAAAATATTAATACGGGCTATTTAATTTGATGTGTACCATGTCTGAAAACATATCCCTTTTGGTGTCTTTAATTTCCTTTAGTAATAATTATGGTTTTTTGTAGCTCAAAAATACGGGACTTGTCCTAGTATTTACGAAACAGATGATCAACAACTTGGTCCTTATTGCGCTCACGACAAATATTGTCACGGATCACAGAAATGCTGTTATAATCAACAAAAGGGCTCCAGGGTATGTCAAATCCCTATTCAATATCAAAAACCTGGTAATTGCAATGGTGCATTGATAATGCCTCCTTTCTACCCAGTACGAAAAGCATGCAATGACGACACTGTTTGTCCTGGAAGCGGGAAATGCTGTAGAAGATTTTCATCTGGTCAACTTGACACTTGTACTTCCTGCGAATCTTTTCCTGCCGTCTTCTTTGGTGCAGGTTCAGGTTAAAAGTACTTTGAAGCTACGCAGATCGATCTATGCTTGAAGTCTTCATCTAAAATTGAATAAAATAAAAGCTTACTACAATTACAATTTTTTTTTCTCAATTATTTGGGGAAATTTATAAATAGAATATTATTACAATTTCTCATTATTGATTTTTAACAATCAAAACGATATAATTATTTTGTGTTTTTTCATTGAAAAGAGAAACAAATAAAGCATTAAACTTACCTATACTCTCTTTGTGAAACACTGATGCTCCTTTATGGCAGCATATGGCGAGGGTTGAGGATAGTTAAATGCTAGTCAACCAAGCTAGGTTAAAGTCAAAACGCAGGACAGTTAAGGTGACAAATGGAAATATCGGCGATTTTTAAAAAAATAAAATGCATACTTTATAAGGTTGGGTGATTCTCTTTAGGACTTTACTGAAAATGTGATGTGGTTCAAATCTACATGTTGAGGATGTTTAAGAGGCAGTCCACCGAAAAACCAGGCAGAATTGAATTAATAGGCGGCACATTGAATGTGAGGAATATTTGATATTTTATTAAAAACAATATCAATGTAGTCCAAAAGGAATAATGTAATTGAAGATTTGTTTGAAAATTGCTTATTTAGTAAAATATCCCTGTGTTTTTGAATTCCCCTGTATAAACCATTGAATGTAGGTCAGAAACAAAGAACTTTAATTTGTAATACATTTTAATAGGACTATAATTCACACTTAACTAAACCTAGAAATATTTCATCTTTTTGTTTAAAAAATAAAATCGGTGGGAAAAACACTTTTGATAGTAGTTTTCTGGCAAAATATATAGACGTTTTTATTTAAATTTTGCGATGCAAGAGTTATCTCCCGTGGCATTGGTAAATCCTATCGAAATCCTAGTGAAATATTAAGAATCGATACACAAAAGAAAATAATTAAACAAAAAATAACTAATTTATTTTCAAAATATAATTCATTTTTGCCTCCAAACGTAATATTGAGATTAAAATTGGCTCTATTATTCATGTTGAATTCACGTTTCCATTGATGTATCAGTGACGTCATATATCTGACTAATAATGCGTCACAATGAAATAGTTTCAAGTTTTCCAGAGAAGTTTGTAAATTCTTTGCGTAAAGATGTAAAGAAAAAAATTGGAAAAAAAGATTTCTCTTTTTCTGTTTAATTACTCTTCTGAGTGCATTAGTCATTAGTCTAAATGTTAAATAATATTTATACCCCCCGCTAGAAAAGTGGGAGGGTATATTGTAGTTGGTATGTCTGTCCGTCCGTCCGTCTGTCTGTTATGATTTGGGGTACCCATCTCTTATCCGCAACTCCTCTTATACCACTGAGTGAAAATTAATGAAACTTTCACAGAATCTTTATTACATATTGCCATTGTGCACCTCCTATTGTACTTTTTGATCCGATACATATTTTGGGCTTCCCGGCCACAGCAAAACATGGACTTTGCTTTTATAACCATATGGGAGGCGGGGGTATATTTAATGAGCTCATTGCTCACAGTATCCCAAAACGTAACAGACGGACGGACGGACGGATATAACGATAACTATATACCCTTACTATACACTTTTCAAGCGGGGGTATAATGATGAATGTTTTAGATTTACGCAACAATTAATTCGAAGAAGTTGAGATATTTACTTTATGCTATTTGTAAAAACTTAAATATATTTATCTATGCAGGCAAATCAAAATAAACTAGAGGTACTGTGAGCAATGAGCTCAGAAAATGATACTCTCCGCTTCCCATATGATTTTAATGGCAAAGTCAATGTTTTGCAGTGGTCGGGAAACCCAAAATATGTGTCGGATCAAAAAGTGAAATAGGAGGTGCACAATGGCAATATGTAATAAAGATTCTGTGAAAGTTTCATTAAATGTCACTCAGTGGTATAAGAGGAGTTGCAGATGAGATGGGTACCCCAAAGCGTAACAGACAGACGGCCGGACGGACAGACGGACAGACATACCGACAACAGTATACCCTCCCACTTTTCAAGCGGGGGGTATAACAATCCTCTGTTCGATTTATTGAGTTGAATTACTCCTGAACTCCCCAATATAATTTGGCACTTAAACGTAAGGTGGTTTAGTGAAACATTTCATTTTTTTAAATTTTATTTATTTTTTTAATTTGGCGATTGAAACAGTCACACACTCACATTTAATATGGAGGTTAAACATTTGACTATGATGGCCAATTCTAAAATGTTTTCACGTTCATGAAACCAATTCTTAAGAATAATGATGTCATGATCCCCCCCCCCCCTGCTTTTTGTTTGCAATTTTTCGGCTCTTAAATAATGATACTATATTTATTTTCTTATTTAAATATGATTAAATTTTGTAAAAGAGGAAAATATAGGGGAAAAGGCTTTACAGATGACAGGTAAAAAAAACTTCGATAAAGTCGAGACTGCAAGAAAAATATTGTCTGTATTAAGGCAAGTTTAATTTCGCCACTGATAGAATTTAACTCTTTAATTCCTGAGAAAATGAAAAAAAGAAATTTTACTTGGAAATAAGAAAAATAATGAAGCAAGAACGCTGTCTGCTGACTCTGCTCTCAGCTGTTGCATAGGCCTAATGCATGCATGTACAATTTAATACTTATTTTTAAATACCGAGTATCAAGAAATCAAACAGATTTTTACATGTAATCTTATACATTTAAATCTATGGTTACACTCATTTAAAAACAGTAAACTGACTGAAAAGAAACAGAAGACAAGCATATTTTTCTGATAAATTAAAATGAAGAGCCAAATTTAGGAAATATTTCTAAATTTAAGTTAAAACCGATCCTGATTGAAAATAATGCAAAATTAATAAATTTATCAAACTAAAGGCACCTGCCACCATATTACATGTAAAAAAAAATAAATCAAGTAATTTTTTTAATCATATTACAACAAAAGAGCCAAATTTAACATTACAATTATAGTATTTTCTTCTTTATATAATTCCAGTCGGGATCGGTTTTGTTTGGAAAAATAAAAAAAAAAAGAGAGATAAATTTGAGTCCTTTTCTTTATTTCAATATGCCTGTTCCCACTGATTTTATTGAGTGACTCAAAAGTTTGTACTTTGTATTCATAGTAACATATGAAAAAAATTCTGTCCTTGTAATGTATTGGGTTTTATAACGTAATGAAAATTGGATACTGAATTTAAAAACTTATTTCCTCAACTCAAATTTGGACCATTTAATTTTTTCTAAAGAAATATAAGTTGGAGTCTTTTTCATTAATAAAATAAAAGATAAGAGCCTATGCTATAAATAGTATTCATCGACAAATCCAACTTTTAGGTATTTGTGACATATAAAACAAAATAAAAACGTAGTAATTTTTTTACCCTCATGTTGACCTTTTTGCACTTAAAATTAAGCATTGACCAAAAATAGGACTAGAGGAGCACTAAAAAAAGGTTTTGATGTTGTCATGTGTAAACACTTGCTTTAATAAGTCTACATGCAAAAAATAATTAAAATCCATTACATGCGATGTGCCAAGTTTAGCAAATATATTTGGAGTGTTGAGGTCATCTATAAATTTCAATAATGCAAGGGCATATTACTAAGTTAAAAATCTTTCTCTAATTTAGAATTCTTTTCAACGGTATATGTACTTTGTGAAAAGTGCTGGGTACCTATATTTTACTATTAAATTGCTAAAATTACATTTGTTAGACGGCAGGTTGGATATTTTGCTGGTCAGCTACATTAAATATTGGTATAATTAATTTATAAAATTACGCAGCACTTTTCAAATAAATATCTTAATGCTTCTTAAGTTTATGTGTAAAAACTTGGCAATATTCATTGAGGGTATGCCCTTGTAATAAATCGATTTATTAGGACCCTTCTATTACTTTTTCTATGAATTTGCATACAAATACACGAGGTGGACCCCCTCGTCCCGCATCGCTTGACTGGAGAATATACGGATAGTATTTAAATAAAATCGTAAATTTGCCATCGCGTCCAAGATAACGGCCTTTAATTTTACTGCAAATAAAATTTAATTTGATAACAAGACATTCTTCATTGTACAAAATGTGACTTCGTCAGCCTCTTACTGTGTACAAACTGCATCAACTTCCACGAGATGACGTCACATTGACGAGTGCATTGTAATCAATGAATCGTTTATATTTTGCTGAGTGGGCTTTAACAAACGACAAAACTACATGTAAGAGTAAGCTTTTTTATACATATATTTTGAAATATGAAAAGTTGAATCTCGACGTTTAAACGTTCCGCTATTCATGGCATGCATGAAAGAAAATAAATATTTCTAAGCGGAATGAGAACTTTACTATTTCATCGGGGGAGGTGGGGGGGGGGGAGACTGATCACTTATTCCAATATCTTGGCCTGTTGTCAGTTTCCTTGATACATGGGAAGGGGAAGAAGTCAAAATGTCTATATTGTTTTGTACTTTTGTTAATTAGAGTTTCAATTTCAAGTTCATGTAAATAGATGTTGAGTTTACGTACCATGTCGACAAGAATGACAAAGTGAATGAACATCTGTCAAACACAAAAGTAACAACAAAAGATGGACTGAAAACATCACAGCCTCGAGTGATAAACAAACGTCATACATGTACATTTACATTGAACACTTGCCACATTATGCATGTCTGTTTATCTGGATTTTTTTTTATTTTAAGAATCATTTTAACAGAATTTTCATACGAAATATAATGACCTTGCTAAAATTTCGAAAAGACGTCGATTTTATATATAATAAAAAAGTAGGACGGAATATATAATATCAGGTATAAAATTGAAAAAATAGTATGATTGAAGAGTATTTTGTCAACTTAAATTGACTTAGCTAAGACCTCGCTAAGTTCTTTTTATGTTACGGTTTACATGTGTAAGACATACATAAGAAATACTTGGACTGGTCCAAGGATTGTGCCAAAAAGATACTTATGGCCCTACTTAAGTCAAAAACATGTATTATTTACGACCCCCAGGTTTTCCAACAATCTATTGGAATTCCGATGGGTACTAATTGCGTCCCGTTTTTAGCAGAATTTGTGCAAAATCTTATGCGTGAAAAGAGGAAAAATCTTGCAGTGACCTTCAACTGGACGTTTATATATATCGACGACGTACTGTAAATTAATAATCATGGTAATTTCCATTCTTATGTCGATACAATATATCCTGGTGAGCTTGAAATAAAAAATATCACAGAGTCTGACACATCTAAAAAACGTTAATGGTTATCTAACAAACAAAGTTCATGATAAACGTGATGACTTAATTTTTCAATCGTCAACTTCCCTTATTTATGCAGCAATATACATTAATCACCTCCACACGGATCCGGAGTTTATATCTCTCAGTCGATTCGAAACGCAAGAGCATGCTCTGCATATGTATGATTTTTAAAACGAGGTAAATTATTCACAAACAAGTTGGTGAAACAAGAATATCAGCAATCTCGTTTAAAAGTATCATTTCTTAAGTTCTATGGACGGTACAATGGCATTGTCAGCAAATACAATTTATCATTGAGTCAAATGCTGACTAACGCTTTTCATACTGATTGTCATTCAATTATTTTCACATAGAATGAACGACGGATTTTCCGTTATGTCCCGATCATAACATGTAACACAAGGCGGATGTGACCGGTCGGCAGGGGATGCTCATTCCTCAATGACACCTGATCCCATCTCTGATGTTTCGGAGGTCCGTGTTCGCCCTGCTCCTGTTTTGGATCGTTATCTCCATATATTTCACGTAGCTACTAGTATTTCATTTTTCAACAGTGTGACTTCTTATCAACCATTATACTGCCACAAAGATATTTATGATAATAATACTCTACGAGCTTACCCACTATTTAAAAAAACTTAGTCTAAACGTGTAAAGAAAGTTTTATTATAATAATATATTTTATTTTAAGGTTTTGTTAAGGTAATGATACATGTACATTCTCGTATGTTCGACATTGCACGCGCACTGACAATCAGGTTAATATGACATCGAATCCAGTGAAATTGAATGGCTATAAATGTATGGACAATTTTCTGTTGTATAGATTATAATGGGACATTTAAAATGCCACATGCTAATGTTTAATAATCACTTAAATAATTATATTGTCTCCGACGCTATTTCAAATCAAATCAACACAAAATTTAATGACAAGACACTCTTTGGTGGCCAACCGTGGTTTCTTTTTGGTATTTTTCAGAACCATGCATCTTACATAAACCCAGATATAGTTTAGTTGCCTATCTACATATTTCAATAATAATTTCAATAACAATTTATCGACGAAAACATGCTATAGTACTGGAAAAACGTGCATTAAAAATATTGTCATGCATCAAATATGTAGTATAATTATGTTTAACGCGAAAGGTAATTAATCTTTTTATCTAAATTGAAATCATAAACATCCAACTCAAATTTTTGGCTGAAAACAAAACAAAAGTCAAAGTCAAAACGTGCTAGCAAATATGATGCAACATCATTGGCAGATCAAGAGGGGAGGTTTCGGGGTTGGAATCCCTCTTTTATTTCTGCAGATAGAGAGAGGGGGATGCAGCATAGATATTTTACGTCTAATATTTTTAATAAAATAAGTACATTTTACATGATGTTCAGTCTCTGTTCCTTCTTATCGCTAGATGGAGTTTCCCCGTTTTACTTTCCTCTGTGTACCTAATGCAAATCCCAGTAAGTTGAATATTGACCCGAGTTGAAAATTGACCTGGGGTTCATTTTTCAACGTTGAATATTGAACTGCGGATGTTTTTTCTCCGTTGAAAGTAGGACCAAAAGAATTTATACCTGGGGTCATATTTTAACAGCTTGATAATTTTTTTTCTTATCCCTGATGACCCCATTAAGTTGAAAATTGACCCTGTTAAATATTGACCACATCTCAGAGTTTGAACAATTATTTTTTTAAACTGGGAAGTTGTTTTACGGAATTTATCATTATCTATATATTTATATTTCGGTTTCAATTTTTCCCTTTTCAAGAATGATAAAAATAAAACCATCATCCCGAGTATATATGTACATTTTGATAAGTACACGATTTTAGTTATCTTCAAGCATGCAAACTTTATTTTTTGACAATACTTTCTAAAATCCATAGCATCCATAAATAACTACAACACTATGAATAGGGCATAAAAGAAAAATCCTGAAAATCTGATTTCTAGAAAGTGAGCCCGATATATATAGGTATTGATCAAGTGGGCAGAACATCCCCATCAAGTCAAATTCAGTATAAAAATGAAAAAAAAGTTAATAGCCTAAAAATTCGAATGAAGACATGCCAAAATGAATCCAATGATAGGTTATATTTGTGAAAAAGATCAATATAGCAACCATAGCATGTGAGTAATGCTGACTTTAAACAAAGTAGGTAAAATCTCTGTAACAAAGTGAAACTTATCTGTCAGTAGCCTGCCTCGGCTTAAAAATTGATCGTTCTGGAGCATAACCTTGAGAATAACATTATTATTTTTCTAAACATATCATTTTTATTCGATTAGGTGTTATTCCTATTCGATAATTTGCAATTGTAATTTGTATTCGATAAATTGCTATACCCAATGGAGGAAAATGACAATATGATTCCTATATCATAATATGTCATTTTTTTCTTATTCGATGTCATTCAAATTGATGAAAACATGCGATTCCTATTCGCTATTTTTTTTTTTTATTTATAGAATTTATTTTTGCTTTTATATTTACAGAGTGTACAATAGATTTTTTTTACATTCAATTATTATATGAATCTTCATTGTGAAAGCTTTATATACAAAGAAGTAAACAAAGGGGAATGATGGAGGAAGGAAAACATAAAAAAACTGTTATTACTATTCGGTAATTTTATCTTTCTTATTCGATAATTATTTCGATTATATGCAATAAAGTTGTTGTTCGAAAACCTACTACCATCCATTTCAATTCGAAAAAATACGATTACTATTCGATAAACTTCTTATCTTATTGCATAATTTTATTTCTCCTATGTGATTTTTAAAAATTTTTTTTTTTAATAATTGCATTCTGGGAGATGTGACAAAACTAGAACTGGTTGTAAACTCAATTAAATAGGAATGACATGTTTAACATGATTATCGAATATACACCATTTTACTATCGAATAGAAATGACAAAAATATTGAAAAGAAATCACATATTTTCGGATAGAACAACAACTTAAAGGTGATGAATTCTCGAACATTTTTTTTCGCACAAGAATAACAATTAATCGATTAGAAATCATATTTTTTCGAACAGGAATGACATGATTTAGAAAAAGAAAAACAACATTTTTGAATAAGAATAACAAAGGAGTACAATAATGCAACGTTATACCCGCCAAACCATAAACAGGTGATAGCGAAATATTACTTTACAAATAAGGAACGTTCACTTTCGAAAAGATGAAGAAGAAATAATTTCTTTTCTTATACATAATAGTTTCAGTTGGCCACCATTTTCCATAGTCAGTAAAACTTCCAAACATGAAACAGTTGTGGCACATTCAGTGGTGATCTTAATTCAAAGTACACTTGGATATATCAAGTCGACATATGAACTAAAGTAACTATTGTTACTTGATCATACGTCAACGGTGTATCTAAATGATGAGTTGAACAACACAGGAAATATTTTTTCTTGCCATGAAAAGATTTTTAAAATATATTCTGATTCTGCTTCATAGAAATATAAAAACAGGTCGGCCAATAGATGAGCACAATTAGTGCCCATCGATATTCTAGCCCTCCCCCACCTGTTCCCGACGCCTATGGATTAAATCACTGTTAAAAATTGTGAAAACCTAGTCATAAATATGTCTTTTTATGCTGTTGAATTTAGAAAGAGTTTCATGAACAAAATTCCAGGACCCTACTCAGTTTTCAACGGACTAGGGTCTGAATTCAATACCTTTGGTCTCAGTATTCAACGTTGAAAAATGACCCCGGGTCAGTTTTCAACTCGAGTCAAAATTCAACGTAACACCCGCCCAACAAGTAAAATGCGAGGTTTTACTTTCAAATTACGAAAGATTCCGGCAAATTTTAGCTATAAAAATATCTATATGCAATTTTTTAATCATCTGCATAAAAATACATGAAAGGGAAGAGAATATTTTTCTTCTTATATCCGATTTTTGATTTGGACTGCTGGACTGATGTTCTCCGAACCTCCACGCTTTTTGTTGCCAGAAGATAAAAAAAACCATATGCAGGCATTTGAAAGAAAAATATTCCGAAAAGTTGGAGCCCTCTCCCATTGAAATAGAATTTAAGGTGTGGTGCGCAGGTTGCTTGTTTGGATTAAATATGAAGAATAAATTATTTTTACATGGAATAGACTAATGAGTTTTAGTCATATCTCTATGTAACTACGTAGTACAGAATGTTGTATTTTGGTTACCGGGTAATTTTTCACTTACTTTTCTCACTTACTTTTATTCTGAAAAGATGAAGGATGAACAATTAATCGAAAGTATTGTAATAATTAGATAACAGGAATACTCAATTAATTAAAAAAATATTCTTCACAATTTTTTTAAAAACTTTAAACTTAAATGAATGTAGTTGTCGAGATTTCTCTTGTAAGTGTATAATTTTTATTGTTAGAAAACAACATGTATAATAAATATCCTGAATTTTATTCCAGATTTTTTTCAACACTCTGAATTTATTAGTTTTTTTTCTACTTTTCTTTAGCTTATATCTTTTAGAAACCGGGACTCCGAAATTCTGAAATTTCTCTCTTTTAAATTAAGTGTGGAATAAATGATTTCAAATTATGAAATCTCTATCTGTTAGATTAACTGTGGAATAATTAATAATTTCAATTTAAAAAAAATAGAATGTAATCGCATCCTGCGATTGGCCAATATAATGCTCATCGCATCCAATATAATGCTCACCGCATCCTGAACATGTAGTGAAATACATCTGATCAAATTGGAACTCTCGCAGGAAAAAGAAGAATGAATGAGGAATTTCCTTCCGTTTTTAAAAACTAAACTGTTGGGTTTCCTGTAAAAAGAGACAGCTTCCAAATCTTCGGTGCTGTTTCTTCTGTGTTGTTAAATTTGGCTTGTGTCAAAATCTTCTTTGAGGAGTGGACCTGTCGTATACTTTTGATTAACTGAAATTCACTAAATACATCTTTCATTCTTGGATCATTCTCTAAAATTTTCATGTTAGTTTTGATGACTTGGAAGAATTCTTGACTTTTTGGGTTGTGTGTAGATACGTAGGGAATAAGATTTTTTCCGGTTTTTCTTTTATCTGAGGTAAGCTGTTTCTGTCATGTAGCTTGGCGTTGTCATTCCTTTTTCAATCAGTAAGGAAGGATAATGCCTTTGTTGTAATAACTCCCGTAACTCATTAAGTCTAAAATTTAAAATATCCTTGTTTGATATTATGGTAAAGAGTCGTCTGGGTAAATTATATGGAATACTGTTCTTGATGTGTTTTGAATGCCAGGAATCGTAGAGAAGGTATTATTTTGCGTCCATGGCCTTGTAATGTGCATCAGTTTCGATTTCTCATATTTTTTTTCATGACCATTATATTTAAAAATGGTTACTTGAATCATTCCTTCATCACTTTCCATTGAAAATTTTAAGTTAGGGCTATTGCTTTCCCAGAAAAAAAACTCAAATCTGCATATATATTGATGCAAAGTCATGAATCGTGAATTGTGTTCGTGAAAAGAATTCTGATTTAATGATATGGGGCCAGACATGAAAGGAAATAAGGATGGTAGACCAATAGAAACACACCCAACCAATGTTATAATGAGAGTTTGTCATCTGTTGCCATCCTAGAACTATAAAAGACTCAGGATTTTTGATTGGAAGCATTCTTGTTACTACAAAGAATCGGATCGCAGGTAAGTGCAATCTGAACTTTAAAAATAAGGGAAACATTTTAAAAGTCTACCAAAAGAGTTTTCCTTAACTTATCTTTTCCGAATGATGAAATAAATGTATGAATAATAATAAATAATAAGAAAAAAATATGAAAAGATTCGTTTAAGTAAATTGTAATAACTTAAATATCTTTGCAGAATAATCCTTAAATCTAAGTTTAAGGAAAGCAATAATTAACCGAGAGATTAAAGACAAAATTCTTTGAGTTATACCTAACAAAAACGTCTCGGAATTATATGTAACCAAAAAAAAATTATCACATACAGATATTATTCATAAAGTAAATGTGAACCGTGGCATTCATTTTTTTCTTCCATATTCAATTTTTAAACGTCTTAAATACAGTTGCCTACCTAGACAAGGTAATTTTACTATGTTTCATATTGGTCCGAAAATATTAAAAACGTATAAAGATTATTAAAAATGATACTATTTTTTTTTGTCAGTCAAAATGAACGCCTTGATTGTGTTAGCCTCTGTTCTTGTATCCTGTTATGCGGGTAGTAACGGCGATGGGGGATATGGCGGAGTACATGGAGGAGGATTAGTGGGAGGTTTAGAAGGAAGATTGCTTGGAGGTTTTGGAAGAAGAGGAGAAGGAGGTTTTGGAAGAACAGGAGGATGGGGTTTTGTAGGAAGAGGAGGAGGTTTAGGAGGACCAGTAGGAGGATTTGAAGTAGAAGGAGGAGGAAGATGGTTAAAAGGTGGTGCAAAAATTTGGTTGATAACATATTATATAAAATTTCATTTTATTTGTTCCCTTTTTTCCAAAAAAAACAACAAAAAACAAAAAACAAAAAAAATGCAGATTTGTTACACCATTCAGAAGAGAAATCTTCATATACATGTACATAAAACAACCTGATATGATAGATAAAATAACATGAACAATTCAATTGTAGTTGTAGCACGTCATTTGATTGTATAAAGATTTAGTTTAAATCGTATAAGTAGCGGATATCCGGCTTTTTTCGCGATGATCTTTTTTCGCATTTTTTGCAATCATATTTAATTCGCAAAATATAAAGCACGCAAAAAACATGTCAGCTATAATCTTACATAAAAACATTACCATTTAAACACAAAAATCTTCAATCGTAAAAAAATAACTTACGCAAGATATAAACTACTTATCTACCCCCCTTTTTCGCAAAATTTCAAACAAATATAAAAAAAAAAACCAAAAAAAAAAAAAACAAAAAAAAAACGGATATACGATAAGTTGCCTACGTGACAATGAGTCACGTGAAAAATTATTTCTCTGCCAGACGTTACTTTGAAAATATGCTTAATTTGAAGCCATTTCTGTAGGGAAATTGTCTAAATGTCTACCATGATATTAAATTATAAGGAATAAAGCTTATTCTAATCTACGTTATACGATATAACATAACTTGGGGCAAATTATTCTTTTCGATTAGCCATTGAACATTTCTGCAATAAAGTTTTTTTTTTCTCCTTAACTTCATTTTTCTTTCTCTCTCTAATCAGAATCTCGTTATATTGTATAACATAGGCTAAGATAAGCTTCATTCCTTAAATAATTATACAGGCATTATTTCGGTCTAAATAATGTGATAAACGATAACTCTTATTATGATTAATTAATCTTAAAAGATGTTTCAGTTATGATGTGTTTTATCTTGTAGGGGTCAAATATGGGACTTGTCCTTCGGTCGGTGAATCAGACTCTCTACAAGTGGGACGTCCTTGCTCTAATGACGAGTATTGTCCGGGGTCACAGAAATGTTGTTTGAATAATAACTATGAAAGGAGATGTCAAATACCAATTGAATATCAAAAACCCGGTAGAGGCAATACCTTCTTTAAGAGGTATCCTTCCCAATCAACACGAAGAGCATGCAATGATGACACCCTTTGTCCTGGAAGCGGGAAATGCTGTAGAAGATTTTCATCTGGTCAGCTTGATACCTGTGCTTCCTGCGAATCTTCTCCTTCCGTCTTCTTTGGTGCAGGTTCAGGTTAAAAGTACTTTGCACAGACCGAACTATGCTTGAAGTCTTCACCTCAAATTAGATAAAATAAAAGCTTACTACAATTACAACATACTACGGTATCTTATCTTTTTCTTCAATCATTTGGGGAAATTTATAAATAGAATATTGTTACAATTTCTCATTATTGAGTTTTAGCAATCAAAACGATATAATTATTTTGTGTTTTTTTTCATTGAAAAGAGAAACAAATAAAGCATTAAACTTACCTGATCTCTCTTTGTGAAACACTGATGCCCCTTTATGGCATGTTATGTCGAGGGTTGAGGATAGTTAAATGCTAGTCAACCAAGCTTAAGGTTAAAAACAAAACGCAGGACAGTTAAGGTGACAAATGGAAATATCGGCGATCTTTTAAAAAATAAAATGCATACTTTATAAGGATGGGCGATTCTCTTTAGGACTTTACTAACATCAGAAAAATGTGATGTGGTTCAAATCTACATGTTGTGGAAATTTAATTTTTTATTTAGACTTGTCACGTGATTTCGGAGTCACATGACTTTAGCAAATATATTTGGAGTGTTGAGGACCTCTATAAATTTCAATAATGCAAGGGCGTATTACTAAGTTAAAAATCTTTCTTTAATTTAGAATTCTTTTCAACGGTATATGTACTTTGTGAAAAGTGCTGGGTACCTACATAAATTTTACTATTTAATTGCTTAAAATACATTTGTTAGACGGCAGGTTGGATATTTTGCTGGACTTCTGGACTGCTCTCCGAACCTCCACGCTTTTTGTTGCCAAAAGATAAAAAAAACCACATGCAGGCATTCGAAAGATAAATGTTCTGAAAAGTTGGAGCCCTCTCTCATTGAAATAGAATTTAAGGTCTGGTGCGCAGGTTGCTTGTTTGTATTAATTATGAAGAATAAATTATTTTTACATGGAATAGACTAATGAGTTTTAGTCATATCTCTATGTAACTACGTAGTAAAGAATGTTGTATTTTGGTTACCGGGTAATTTTTCACTTACTTTTCTCACTTACTTTTATTCTGAAAAGATGAAGGATGTAAAATTACTGTAACTGATGCATACGGGAGATAATGAAAATTTCTCTTGAACTTTGGGGATGGGGCGGGGGTATCGATATATAAAAATCAATAACTCGTGATTTATCGCCCAAAGTCATACGAGATTTTGGCAGTTTATTGATTAAAGATAAATAAAAATGTGGTTAGATAACAATATTTGAAAATACATTTGAAATTTTTTTAAATTTACTTCGAAAGTTTACTTGCGTTTCTTCTTCCTGTCAGTATATATTAAAGTGATGATACAGCAAAACTTTGTTCAAAGTTTGATATAGTTTTTATTTATAAATCCTCTGTTCCTCGTAATTTTTTTGATTTAAGGCAATTTTATAAAACTAGAGAGTGTTCAGTGAATTCATAGATAACATTAGATAATGCTTTGTGCGACCTTTGATTTTCAACAACCTTATTATCGAACATAGGTCACAGCTAGGCTAAGTCTGTCCGTAAAATATCAAACAGTTCAAACTGTACTTACTTCTCCGAACTACCTAGATATGACGTCATAATAAAATATGTCGTCAAGTCACTTCATACTGAAGCTGACTTGACGGGGAAAGTGTCATGACTTTTACATTCCTTTCATACTGCATGTAAATTTTTTGGCGTTATTGTTTAATTCAAGTTTTGAGATTGTTTTTAAGTTGCATTGTGCTGTTAGGATGTTGAACATTTGAAATTTATATATCCTTGTTCCTTTGGCTTGTCCGATATGCACATATTCAAACAATAACGAAAAAAACTGAATGTGAAACGCTCCCTTACACTTTCGTAAACTGAGTCAGAATTTATTAACCGTGTTTATATTTGATTGGGACCTGTCACGGTAGCCTAGTGGTATAGCATTCGCTTTGTGATCGGGAGGCCCGGGTTCGATTCTCGTTCGCGGTCCCGCGTCATACCGTAACCATAGGTAGTGACTGTTCCTTTTCCAAACACTCGACACTAGAGGTAAAAGTCATGGGTCTTTCGGATATGTCCCCAAAAACGTAGGTCCCGTGTCGAGGGACCTGCTCAGTGGCTCTGAGTGCCGAGTTTAGGTCTAAATTTGAAGCCCTTCACCGACATACGGTGACGTCTCCATATTAGTGAAAAATTCTCGAGAGGGACGTTAAACGATGTACAAGCAATCAATCAATCAATATATTTGTCTGATAAACAAGGATAAATTGAAGATATTCTGTGTGAACCTACAAGAGAAGTATGTCATCTGAATCTTGCTGGGAAATTGTACGTTGTTTATTCATTTTTGTAAAAATTGCGATAAAGAGTAGAAAATACCCTTTTGGGGGGGGGGAGTGAATTTCTCCTAAAATATTTTTTACGAAGTAAAAACCATATGTACCGGAGAAGACGATAAATTAATGTATGCAAAAAGCACAATAATTTTGTTTTGTACTTGTGCTGATGCGATTTTTATGCAACATTCAAGAATATTAGAAATATCCGTCACGTGATCAAGAAAAGTCATGTGACATCAAAACAATGCTTTATTATAACATCTGATTAAACTCTTATCACAAGTTGACTGCATATTTAAACAAGAATTGCATATTTAAAATATAATCAAGCTCAAAAGAAAATGTATATTTTAAATGCATTTTATATACCATCGGACAGTCATATCATAACTGCGATTGACATGCAAATGAGTGGTTATACGTAAGGGTGTCTGATTCAACACGCTGCCGTTTAACGACTAAGGACCCCTGATGTTGTGAGGGTGATGCAAGTAACACTACAACCTTACAATATTTTGTCTACTGGCTATTTTCTTTAATTTTATTGCAATAAATTAATCAAAGATACATGTACAACTCCATACATTGTTTCGAAGTGTCCGGAAGCAGTGTTAATCTAAGTATACTTTAGTTGTCCTTATTCTAGGATTCAGCGTGGCCAGCAAAGTGTATGATTTACAGAAAAAAGATATAAGAATATTGAAATGATTCCTAATGAAAGTAACATATATAATTTGTGAATTATAAAAAGCTAATATTCATTTATTCATTTTTTGAAGACAGACATGTAACTCGCTTAATAATTATAATCACAAGAATATCATTAATTTGACAGGAACAAGATAGCTCGATAACTAGGAAATGATAGACAGATATTACAGTTTTAAAACTGTACATAACCATAACTTACCATAACTTGTTAATTCATATTGATATTGAAAGAAATCATTTTTTTATATCCCCCGCAAACGAAGTTTGGGGGGGGTATACAGGAATCACCTTGGCGTTTGTCCGTCTGTCCGTCTGTCTGTGCAAACGTGTCGTCCATATCTTTCTTATGGATAAACTTGGTAAGTTCTAATTTCAAAAAAAAGATTGCTTATAATCTAAGGGTTTGCCTTGACCTTGAAACAAGGTCATTTGGGGAAGTTCAAGGACACTGGAAGAAAAATTTCATAATTCGTGTCTGGTCCATATCTTTCTTATGGATAAACTTGGTATGTTTTCTTTTCACACAAAGATTACTCATGACCTAAAGATGTGTCATGAACTTGGGTCAAGGTCATTTGGGGAAGTTCAAGGTCACTGGAAGAAAAATTTCATAATTCATGTCTGGTCCATATCTTTCTTTTGGATAAACTTGGTAAGTTCTCATGTTACACAAAGATTCCTCCTGTCCGAAGGATGTGTCATGATCTTGGGTCAAGGTCATTTGGGGAAGTTCAAGTTCACTGGAAGAAAAATTTCATAATTCGTGTCTAGTCATATCTTTCTTATAGACAAACTTCGTAAATTGTATTTGCGGGGGACCCCAGGTCCTAGTTCAGCGTACGTTTTATCCTTCTGCACTCCAACTGCGTAAAAATTTCTTGAGAGGAACGTATAACTACATACAATCAATCATATTGCTTATAGGAGTTTCAGTTGATAAATGACATATACTATACTCTTGAACGTTTTATGGGCAAGAATATCAAGCAAAATCAGACAGAATTTATTTTTTTCGCATTAATTGTTGAACACGGGAAATTTAACTTTTTAACTTTTTTGAAATGTATACGAGATTCACCATGTTGATATGACGACTAATACTTTGTTTTTTATACCAACATACTCTGGTAAGTACCATAAGAAATCGATACTTTTTATTGTATTTTAGACGCGATGTAACATATCGAACTCGTCTGTATCATAGAACGTCGATGTATTTTATAATCTTGACTTTTTTTCAAACATGATTTTTCAGTAAATCTGACGTCGAGAATGTACATGTAAACCAATACATATATGATTCAACGCTGGTGAATAGGTCAACAGACGATGCTTAATCCTATCAAGTAGCATTTGATCGAATCTCTGGTATTTCGAGGTGTCCTTGTTTTTATTATTCCCTAATCATACTTTTTTCATTGGAAGTTATTTTCTAGATATATCATTATTCGCTAGTTTGACCTTCCTTATTTTATGTAAGCGGTTATAATACATGTTTGCATGTCAACTACACGTAATATCACAGAGAAACTCATAAAAGTATATTATATTTCTAAATACTTTTAAAAGTGATTGACAGGCGTACAACTTAAAATGTCCAAAACGTCTGTGAAAGCTTCTTCTACAAATGAGCTAGATAAATTATATGAATTAAAACAAGGGGGGGGGGGGTATTTCAAATAGATACATTGCAGGTGTCATAACATTTTGTCCATTGAGGGACTCGTCAAATCATGACTGACGAAAAATAATTCCGGAATATCTCCTTCCGCTTCGGGCATTTTGACACGAGACAAAACATGATTTTTTTAATGATATCAGAACAATAAGTAAACTTCCAGTATTGGCCAGCTTTTTTATGATTAAGGGCATACTGATTTTTCTACCCATAGTTGTGCATTTTTACCATCTTTCAAGTCCAAGATCGATTTTATCAAAATAAAAATTACACATTTAAGGATCAAGACTCTGATATGAATAGGAAAAATTTACAGAGAGTCATGAGACAATGAGATTACAGGTTTAAAGACTACAAACCTTGAAAATACTATATGGAGGCAAAAATATGAATTTTGGTATATCTATTTGTATTTTACGAATTAAAAAAAATGAAGGGAAGCATTATTATCAAATATAAACTAGAACTGTCCAAACAGGACAAAATACCCCCGCTGGTTTTTTCAGAAGTGCTTAATCATGAATATTTTATGGATCTAAGAGGAGAGAGAAATGCTAAAACATTTTTAGTGCAAATGTAATTCCTCATTATACTTTTTATAAATGAAACGAAGGCGCAGCCAAATAAACAAATTAGACTAATTATACGGATAAAACACGAATTTTGAACTTTTTCTGTCAGTGACCTTGAACTTGCTTAAATGACCTTGATTCAAAGTCTTGACACAACCACAGGTCATAAGCAATGTTTGTGTGAAGTAATTGATTCAAGTTTTTCCATAATAAAGAAAGATATGGACTGGACACAAATTATAAAAGTTTTCTTCCAGTGACCTTGAACGCCAAGTCATCAAAACTAACATGAAAATTTTAGAGAATGATCCAAGAATGAAAGATGTATTTAGTGAATTTCAGTTAATCAAAAGTATACGACAGGTCCACTCCTCAAAGAAGATTTTGACACAAGCCAAATTTAACAACACAGAAGAAACAGCACCGAAGATTTGGAAGCTGTCTCTTTTTACAGGAAACCCAACAGTTTAGTTTTTAAAAACGGAAGGAAATTCCTCATTCATTCTTCTTTTTCCTGCGAGAGTTCCAATTTGATCAGATGTATTTCACTACATGTTCAGGATGCGGTGAGCATTATATTGGATGCGATGAGCATTATATTGGCCAATCGCAGGATGCGATTACATTCTATTTTTTTAAAATTGAAATTATTAATTATTCCACAGTTAATCTAACAGATAGAGATTTCATAATTTGAAATCATTTATTCCACACTTAATTTAAAAGAGAGAAATTTCAGAATTTCGGAGTCCCGGTTTCTAAAAGATATAAGCTAAAGAAAAGTAGAAAAAAAACTAATAAATTCAGAGTGTTGAAAAAAATCTGGAATAAAATTCAGGATATTTATTATACATGTTGTTTTCTAACAATAAAAATTATACACTTACAAGAGAAATCTCGACAACTACATTCATTTAAGTTAAAAGTTTTAAAAAAAATTGTGAAGAATATTTTTTTAATTAATTGAGTATTCCTGTTATCTAATTATTACAATACTTTCGATTAATTGTTCATCCTTCATCTTTTCAGAATAAAAGTAAGTGAGAAAAGTAAGTGAAAAATTACCCGGTAACCAAATACAACATTCTGTACTACGTAGTTATATAGAGATATGACTAAAACTCATTAGTCTATTCCATGTAAAAATAATTTATTCTTCATATTTAATCCAAACAAGCAACCTGCGCACCACACCTTAAATTCTATTTCAATGGGAGAGGGCTCCAACTTTTCGGAATATTTTTCTTTCAAATGCCTGCATATGGTTTTTTTTATCTTTTGGCAACAAAAAGCGTGGAGGTTCGGAGAACATCAGTCCAGCAGTCCAAATCAAAAATCGGATATAAGAAGAAAAATATTCTCTTCCCTTTCATGTATTTTTATGCAGATGATTAAAAAATTGCATATAGATATTTTTATAGCTAAAATTTGCCGGAATCTTTCGTAATTTGAAAGTAAAACCTCGCATTTTACTTGTTGGGCGGGTGTTACGTTGAATTTTGACTCGAGTTGAAAACTGACCCGGGGTCATTTTTCAACGTTGAATACTGAGACCAAAGGTATTGAATTCAGACCCTAGTCCGTTGAAAACTGAGTAGGGTCCTGGAATTTTGTTCATGAAACTCTTTCTAAATTCAACAGCATAAAAAGACATATTTATGACTAGGTTTTCACAATTGGATCTATGCGGTATGAATTTCAGTGAAAGGTCCAGTCTTAAGCGTCACATACGTCGACATTTAGGGATACGCCCATTTCAGTGTGAAATATGTGACAAGACATTTTATACAAGCACTACATTAAATCTCACAAAGATTTAATTGGGATTCGATTCGGAACTAAAGAACGTTACAATTGTTTTGTCTGTAAGAAGAGTTACTCTAGGAAGGAAACGTTGAATAAACACATGAAGACACACGATCCAGAACAACGGATAACGTGTGATGAGTGTGGATGCTACTTTCTGACCAAAGCTCACCTCAAGCGCCATCAGTTGACACATAAGGTTACGGAAAACACAAATCAGGATTACAAAAAGCTCTTTTGTGGTGTTTGCGAGAAGAAATTTTCCAATGATTGTCTCCTTAAATCTCACATGATTACTCACAAATCGGAGAGAGATTTCATGTGTGATCAATTCACTTGTACTTTTAAAGACAAGTACGCTCTCCAGAGACATAGCCTAGTACATAATCCGGTAGAGCGGGAAAAGAAAGCCTCACATTTGTGTGAACAGTGTGGAAAGAAGTTTCTGTCACGAAGCAGTTTACATTACCACCTGACAACTCACATGAACAGCAAACCGTTTGCTTGTGAGGTATGCAATAGAACCTTTTCTCGTCAAAGGGATATGATAAAACATGCCACAATTCATGAAACTGATTCCAATTTCAAATGTTCAGAATGTGATGAAACATTTAAATTGAGAAAGCAGTTACTGCTACATATTTCTAGGCATCATCCAGAAGAAGAGAAAGTTCATCAATGCAAGATATGTTTGAAAATATTCAGTCGAGATGATACGCTGAAATGTCACATGAGAAGACATGAAGGAACAGCTTATCAGTGCGACAAATGTGACAAAATATTTGACAGGAAATCCAATCTTAAAGTGCACAAGCTTACCCATGGTATGACTAGTGATATTCAGTGTCCCTACTGTCCAATGAAAGTGCGATACAAAAGAAGTCTGGTCAGGCATATCTCCAGGAGACATAAAAATGTGGTCCAAGATCAATCTCCATCGCAAAGCAGATCATCAAAAGCCAAGTCTGCACTCCAGAATTCTTCAGTAGATGAAGAAGATAAAAATTCCTTAAATGAGTACTATTGTGAAGGAAATTCAAGCTTTTCTCTTGAGGCTGAAGATATTTCAAATGATGAAAATAGTACATTTTTATCTCAGTATGAATATACAGCAGATGATGATGATTCATTTTTGGAGGAAGATTCCCCATCTGAAGGTCCTAAATATGTTCGTTGAAGATGAATAAATTCTTCTCTTAATGCAGTTCAATTTGGTGGATCTTCTTCACATCCCGTACTTGCCAAGAATCCAGAAGGGACTTTTTATTTAAGCAGTGATATGGAAGCAATGCAAGAGGAACCAATATTAACACATGTAAAGGAAGAGAACAGCTCATCAACTGATGAGTACTCAGACTATTGAGTTTTAAATCTTGAGAAAAAGATGTAAGATTTATAGCCAATATAACACGAAATGTTGTATCTAAAAAAAAATAAGCATACATACTGTGTATTGAAGACTAGCTTTTAGTTTCTTTTTCTTAAATATGAACTGTTGAGAGTCTATTGTACATATAACAAATTGTAATGTTTTTAATGAATTTGTTATTCCCATATTCAAATTTAGCTGCAGTGTATTACGTTATTTATTTATAGTGGACAATATTTTAAATATAATTTAATGAAGTGAGAGGAAATTTTTAAGGTAAACTTTCACATTCCCTGTATACAAGTGAGCTATCTTATTGAAAAAAACCCAGTATGGTGATATTGCTCAAAAGCTTCAGAAAGGGGGAAGGGTGCGTCTGCAGGGTCATTATTTTTTTTTCTGAATGTAAATAATCCACATAAAGTGAATTTGAGTGTTTTAAGACAAAGAATAGGTAGTTTGATATGGATAACTTTGATTACCAGTATGTAATGACTTCACAGCAACTGTTACATTAAAAAGCTATAATTCTTAACTAATGTTAAACCCTAATATCAGAAAAATAAAACGCTGTCAATTGTTGAAGATTTTGTTTATGAAAAAAAAAATTAGAGATCATTTTGACCCATGGGCCTCATTTTTTGTCCTTACCAGGAAAATTTTTTGAAAGATTTCTGTTTTATTGGCTGGACTTTATTTATTTGCATGTTTTGTATCATCTAATTCCAGCTTGCAATCTCTATACATGCACATATTGCTTATTATATGTTAACGCCTTTACTTACAATGCAGTATGTTACATAATTTACATGTATTTACATGTTTATATGTTATTTATGACCAAATTGGAGTGTTTTATGTGTATTATGTCTTTGTTATGTAATTCTTTTATACAATAGATACATAAATACATGTATGTATATATAGCAAATGATGAAGTTAATGGAGCCCTTTGTGACTCATAGATTGTTTAGTCTTAGATCAGTTAGATTGTGATTACCTTATGCATGAGTAATTTTTATACATTTCTAAGAGTGCTGTAAAACTTCTAAAAACATTTTTAAAGGATGATATAAAAATAATTTAACGTATTAAAAGGGTTTTGTGAACCTTTATATAAACACATAATTATGATAATAAAAATGTTAGCTGTTACAGTTATTCCTTATAAATGAGTTAAATGTGCATTGTTTGATCTGGTTTTTTTCCCACCTTTTTCATAGAAAAAATATATCATTACAAATTTTTTCTTTACATGTATAATATAAAGCTTTCTGCAAAAAAAGTTTTATTCATAGTTACTAGTAATTTCACATTGTGATCTATGCTAAGTAATATTTTTTGTGCAATTTTTCTTTTTTAAAGGAAATATTTAATTACTCTTGTAACATATAAAATATGTCATAAATTATCATAAATACCTTTTCTATGATTTAAGTTATTTTGTCTAGCTTTTCTCTATGCCTAGGAATTAAAGACAAGCAAAAAAATTGCATTGAGAGAATGTGTCAACTTTTAAACTTTTCTTTAGGTCACCACAGTCCATTAATTATAAAAGTTTGATTAACTTTTCTGATCAAAATTTGTTTGTTAATGTCTATATAATTCTCTCACATTTTTTATTATCTCTAGAAAAATGGACCTAATTATTTAAACCAGGCACAAAATATCCTTTTAAATGACAGGTCCTAACCCATTTTAATACAAGACAAAATAATGAATTAAGTGAAAGAAGAACCTCTGGCCAGGAATAAAGAGAGAAAAGAGAGTATGAAGAACAGAAGAGTAAATTAGTGCCTACAATGAACTTGGTGGCCTATGGACCTCTTTTCATCTTATGCTACCAAAATAATTAAAATCAACCTAAAACACTGATTATATGGAATCCAATACAGCCAAATATGTCATTATTGCAGCATGGGACTATGGAGTTTAAACGCTCTATGCTGTTATATAAAGGATAGTATACAGTTATGAATGGATACGAGGGAAATAGCAAATTTATGGTTCCCCGAGGGAGGAAACTATTTCCCGAGGCGGCGAAGCCGCCAAGGGAAATAGTTTCCTGTCGAGGGGAACCATAAATTTGCTATTTCCCGAGTTCCCATTCAATAACTGTTTCATTGTACAGAAACAATCATAGGTGATTTAATTTTTTTTTACCAGATATTCCGACAAAAAAAAAAAACAACACTGTAGAGGCAAAATTACAAGTGCATGCGGTTTAACACATTGTATAATAAGTAATGCATCGTGTCCTAAAACAATTAAATTATTTTTTAAAAGTATTTCACTGACATTTCGAAGAATTATCGTTGTCTTCATTTTGCTAGAATTCAAGTATGATTTTGACATCGCATGTCGAAATGTTTTGACGTCATAGTTACATTGCTAATAACATGACGTCACAGACTCGAGATTCCTTGAACGCTCCGCCTACTGAACACTTTGATTGGTTAAAATTACTAATAAATATTCATGAGGGAATAGTCCCAGGGAGTAGTTCTGATTTTCCTGGGAGTAGTCTTCAGTTGAGGGCAGTGGTCTCTTCTCGGGGAAATAGTATACACTTATCCAATGGGTGCTAGTGGGATAGCTCTTTTATCAAACCCGCGACAGAGAACTAGTCCCAGAAGGCTTGCCCGAGGGGAATAGTTTCTGTCAAGGATTTGATAAAAGAGCTATCCCACTCACACCCATTGGATAAGCGTTTTATTATACTGATGTATAATATAATTTCTGAGGTTTGAATTTTTTTGGAGTAAGATAATACTGCAAGAATAATTTGAAAATCTGATGACGTCACAATGCTACTGAAGTCATCAGTCAATAGATTTATTGCTTGAAATCAAAATTGGAGGCAAAAATTGCATGAAAATTTTCCGAGGGTGGATAGCAAAAACTATACCCCGGGGTATAGCTTTGCTATGCGTGAACTATAAAAGATAACTATTTTACCTTCTGAACTTTATATAGGAAACAGTTTAACAGAAGTATAATAAACAGTTTTATTATACCTCTACTGTAATTACTCTATATAAAAGTAATACCATAAAACTGTCTATTTCCCCGAGAAGAGAATTTTTCACTCATCTGAGGACCACTCCCTGGAAAATCAGAGCTACTCCCCGGGACTACTCTCTCATGAATATTCATTAATATTTTTAACCAATCAAAATATTCGATGGGCGGGGCGTTCAAAGAATCTCGTGCCCGTGACGTAATATGAAATTAACAGATTACGTCAGAATCTGGAAAGATGGACGAAAGTAGATTTGGAATTCTTACGGAGGAACAATTACAAGTAATTATTGACAACAAAGCAAGTTTGAACACAAAAGCAGTGGTAAAAACGGCGACAAATATTCTGAGAACGTATCTCAATGAAAGAGACTTGGGAGACATTGACGATTTGGTAAATGTTTCATCAGAACAATTGAACCTGTGTTTACGGAATTTTTATGCAGAATTGCGGAAAGTAGACGGGACTAAATATGCAAGAAAGTCTATGGTGACTATTAGATATGGACTTCAACAACATTTTATAAAAACTCTAAGCGAAGATATCATCAATGATAGGTTTAGCACCTCAAGCGAAATGTTCAAAGTCGTTTTAGTCCAACTCAAGAAAGCCGGGGTCGGTGAAACCAAGTCCAAGGAACCTATAGTTATAGAAGATATGGAGAAACTTTATGAATCAGCCGCATTTTCCGTAGATACTCCGGAAGGACTCCAGAACAAAACGTTATTTGAGTACCTGTATTACTTTTGTAACCGAGGAAGAGAAAATCTGCGAGAAGTCCAAAAATCAGACTTTTCTATTGCTGTGGATCCTTCCAATAGGGAATACGTATCCGTTATAAACAAACAAACCAAGAATCACAGAGGGGATGATATACACAACAAAGATCATAAACAAGGCCGAATGTATGACAGACCAGATAATTTTTAAGAGTTACCTTTCTTTGTATACTCTGCTATAATCGTTTAAAAACCTCAAACTGTAACTTATTCTTGAAATTTAAATTTATAGGTGATCCAAGGTGTCCTGTTGCTTCATTCAAGAAATACTTGTCAAAGCTGCATCTATCTAATCCCAATTATTGGCAAAGACCTAAAAGAAAGTATTCCGATGATGAAGACACCTGGTACGAAAATTCTGCACTTGGAAAAACACACTATAAATAATAACAGTAACTTGATCCGAAGGGTCGTATCACGTCTCGTTGACAGACGCGGATCATCAGATTAAACTCGACGCTTCGCGTCTCGTTTGATCTGATGATCCGTGTCTGTCAACGAGACGTGATACGGCTCTTCGGATCAAGTTACTAGCTGTTATAATGATAAATTTATTATATACCCCCTTATAACTGGCTGAATATATTAAAATAAATCTTTAGGGATCAATTGTATAATATTAACCCATTAAACAAAGCATATTAACAAGAGACTTTTTAACGCACAAGAAAAATAATGTCATATTTCTGCGTACTACGTCATCAGTTTCAGAGAGTGGTTATATGTATTCAGAAAACCACAGTGTGGTGATCCGGAAAGTCGGATCACGACGTCACGTGATTGCGTTAAATCTACAGTAAAATTGAGTGATACACATTAGGTATGCAGTAAATTCTTTTATGTCCCGTGTAAGTGATGAGTACACCCTGTCCAAGCGTTACACAAATCATTGTGTTCGGGCCACCTCAATCACTGTCTTAGACAACAAGGGTATTGAAGCACGCCACATTATTGGTGTCAGTGGACACAAAAGTGAAACCTCCATTAAATCATACAGTTTTCACTTGAGCGAGGACAAAAAGCGTCAAATGTCCGACATTCTTAGTGATAATATGCCCCCTGCAAAGCGGTTTGTAAGATGTGAGCAGTCCAAACCCTGTACTGAAAATTTTTCAGAAGTGTTCGATTTCTTGGATGATCATGACCTCAACAAAATTCTTTGCGAAATTGGAGACCAATAGTTTCAAAATACCAACACGGGATTTGTTTCTTTACCAGTAGCTCAAGTTCCCAACAACTTCCACTTTTCAAATTGTCAAATAACATTTAATATGCAAAAAAACTAAAAATGTTCACTTATTGCTGACTGCACAATTAAGATTGTTAGGCTACTCTGCTTAATTTATTTCGGTAATAGGCTAGGTGTGGTCAATCTACATGTAATTATATGTTAACTATTGAAACTAATTCTAATGAAGACATTATCTGTTGACTGTTACATTGTATAGTAATTTATTGATCAATTAATTTATTTGTTATATAAACTGTGATAATAACTCTTATTAATTTATTTGTGATATTAACTGTAATAAATAACCTTATCAATTTATTTGTGATATTAACTTTGATAAATAACCTTATCAATTTATTTGTGATATTAACTGTGATAAATAACTCTATAAATGCTGACTATAGATGTGAAATATTTCTGATATAACTGTCACATTAACTTTATCTTAAAATGTTATCAAATTTAAAAAATTAAATTCACTGAAAAAAAAATCATTAAATTTCTGTTTTTCTTTGGTCTTAAAATAGCCTAAAAAATATGATTAAACGAATACTTTTAATTATTGTTTCGGTATAATAGAACGGTATTAATTTTACATAGAGTAATTACAGGAGAGGTATAATAAAAAAAATTACCTATAATATACAGTTATGGAATGGGTATGAGGGAAATAGCAAATTTATGGTTCCCCGAGGGAGGAAACTATTCCCGAGGGAGGAAACTATTTCCCGAGGCGGCGAGTTCCCATTCCATAACTGTTTTATTATACCGAAACAATCATAGGTGATTTAATTTTTTTTTTATCAGATATTCCGACATTAAAAAAAACAACACTGTAGAGGCAAAATCATATATTTGCATATCCACTGCTTACTTCCACTATGAACATGTAGTCATCAACTGCATTTATAGCACTATAGACGCAACTGCTTCTGCTATGAGTGCAATTGCTCTATCACACTCGTGTAGGACAATCTCTTCTACAATTACATAACGTCTTGAGAAGTATATATATGAAATGTTTCATAAGAGGAATAAAAATAAGTTTTTAATAATATTCTTTGAAAAAAAAAAGGAAATGCAAAATATTTAAAATTGCTGATTTATATCTTTAAAAATTCAATTTTGCTCAATGTATTTAATTGTTTAATAAAACTTTTTAAAAATTGAAGAGAACTGTCATATTTTATTTTTTTGTATCATGCATATTTGAACTGAGAACGATAACTCTTCACACTTAGGTAATAACATTCCGAAAGAGAAAATTTCTTTAACTAGTATATCTATTTCAAGAATGATTTCAGCTATTAAAAATAAATAGCGCGCATCATGGAATATGCAAGCAGAGCAATTGCTATTCATAACGCCATGTTCACTGAACAACGTTGTTTATTTCTTAAATATAGAACAGTATTCGGCATATATCCATTACTTACAAGCTTACTGGGAAAATTCGAGTTGACGTAAGAGTTTAATGTTCAACATTGTCATTCTATATGATTCGAAATAGTAACTTTAAGGTATCCGATCCATAGAATGTAATAACCTTAGATTCAACGAATTTGAATGCATAACAGATATATATTGGCTGAATACTCAGTATGTGTAGTCATGGTCTTCATGTTTTAATATCGGTATGTTACAGTGGAATGTGTCCGAATTTTTTACCTTGACCCGTCCTTCATGAGATATCCCCCTTTGCTTTTAATCAATAAAATTCATTTTTTAAAAATCTATCTGGTGAAAAATTATTTTTAATCGTTTTTCTATTCTTAATAATTATATGCATCCTTCCACCATAGCATTTTTTTTATATTCATAGTATTTCAATTTTTATTTTTAAAAAATAAGCTTTTTCCCATAGACCTCAATGCATTCTTAATTAATTACTGCTCGGGTAATTATATTTCTTTAATTTCCCCCTGGTAAATCCTTTTCTTCTCTAAACTGCTTTGAATTAGTTTAAGAGCATTTAGATAAGTATGGATATTAAAAGTTAGATAATTATGTCCTTTTATGGATCGGATACTTAAACAAATCAATGCACATGTATACTGTTAGTCGGGCCATTCGTATTTTATCATAAAAGGAAATCATGGAATATTATAATGATATTGGAAAAAAAGAGACTCGTGTATTGAAATAAGATTGAAATCAAAATTAATCAGTTAATTCTCAATACAATAAAAGAACCCCAACGTGTGTGTGCGTTTAAAAGTTTATATACGTGTTTGCATAATACTTACAAATATTTAGAATTTTGTATAGCATATATGAGTAAGAATCATGTTGCATGATGTCCATACTTTTTTTTTCTATGTTAAGTGCGACGTTAACAGAAAATTAAGTCAATAATTAATAAAAAATGAAAGTTTTTACTGACTCATTAAAAGTTATGTCATGAACGCTAATATTATGGCTCGTGTAAAATTAAAGCTGTGTCACTTTATTTAAATCTTAAATGCATTACGTACGTGATGAAAATTATATATCTTTTGAATTCGCCTAAACAAATAACGACCTTGTTGGGCTGTCTTCTGCATACAAATCGGATAGTTGCAATCATTGTTTTTCCCCTCCGAATTATCATATTTTTATGGGTTAATATTCTCGAGAGTTTTATTCTAGTAAATTTGTTCATTCACACATGCATGTCACACATATATCTCTTGGTTAATTCTGTATGTTTACGCAAGACTATAATTTTAGATCAATTTTGGCGTCATATTTATTAATTTGAAGATTAAGTCGCCTGTAAAGTACAATTAAATTATTACAATGAACCAAACTTCTATAAGTGTTCACCGAACATATTTTACATTTTAACGAACAAATACAGACAACAAACACATTCTTTAATTCATGGTTAATGATGCATATTTCAGTTCGATGTTGCGAAAATTTCATACATTAGTATCTCATCAGAATTTTAAGCAAACTGTCAAGGAAATGACGTACCCTCAATATGAAAATTCACATAAAATAATCTCTACGGAGTAAGACAACCAATGGCTTTAATTACTGCAAGACATCCTTTACTGTTGGCTAACATAAACCCCTGAATAGGAGACTGACCCTTCTGCTGCCACACATACGGCATGGATATTTCTAAAGCGTTGAAATTGTGTATAGAGGGATCCCTCGGGGGTGGGAAGAGGCTCTAACATTCCTTATAAAAAATACAAATGTGTTCAATGGGACTCAGATCCGTGAATTTGGCAGAGCATCATCACTAGGATGCCTTTTGGTCAGCATCATTGGGCATTTAGCACTTAAATGACGCTTTAAGGATGATTAAGACTGTTTGAGATGATATTAGAATACCACGAGCACTGGTCAATTTCTTATCATTTTCTTACAATTGAAGTTGTTTGTGTTAATGTTTCTAAAATTATTTCAGGACGATGTATCACTCTTTTCACCTGGTTGTGACGCGAAACCTTGGCTTCGGACGAAGATTAAAATCACTTCTGGTTTGCTTTAATTTTGTCCAAAGCTTTCACTTTGTGATGAGTTGGCGATGAAAATGTGTTTAAATGGGTTTAAATACTGGTTTTTAATATCTAAAAGTAATATCAAAGACAAATTAACATATTTAAATAAAAGTGAGTAAAACATGGTGTATAAATGACCCAGATATCTGCATTCCAACGGCTCTCTCTCCTTTAATTCTTAATAGTCATTTTGCCAGTGTTTTGTGATTCTTTTTTTTTTTTTTAGTTAAACTGGTCACAAAAAGATGCTAATTACACAAAACACATGCAGCAAAGTACAGATGTATTATTTATTTTTAGCTTCGTCACGGGACATTCACTTTGGTTTTCATCGGTGATAATTGATTTCCTTTCAACAACTGTTGACAAAGATTCATTTGTTGTAATAATTTGAAAAAAAATATTATACCATTCTATAATGTAGTTTTTAAATAAATATGTAAATTTGTAGGAGTAAACACTAAGAAGTTGTGTAAAGTGGATGTACAATTGTCATCAGTAAAATTGTGTTTTTTTAAATGTTAATGATAATAGGTTAAGAAAATAAAGCCTGCTTTAAATATTGACATTTCTGAAAGTTAAAATCACGGGTCTTTCGAATAAGAGGCCTTAAGGTAAGTCACTCGTCAGCTTTTTAGAAAAGTTCACGCAGAAGCTTTTACTTCAAAACTACTTTTTAAAATTCAATTTTTATAACATATTTAAATTCAACAATGTAGATTATTTAACATTCAATGAAAAAACTGCTCAAAAATCTACAAAGCAGCAAAATTTATGAGGGACTATTTCTTTTGGTGGAAGGATATTTAGCAGAAAATTCTGTAAATCTACACATTTATAAAATTTAATGTAATGGAAATTTAGCCTCACATACTTTTATTTTCCGTTTTGATATTGCTAAGAATATTTAATATAGGTCTTAATTTATATTTTTAGACTAAGTTTTACACCTTCCCTCAACAAATTTTTCCAAAAAATGAAAATATATTAAAGAAGTCAAGATCAAATTTACCCCATTTTTTGCCTGAAAATCACATATTTTGACAAAAATTTCAAAATTAACATCACTGACCCCATCTTTTTCTTTCGTTATTTTAAACTACTCAATACTTGTGACTGATCAGCACTTAAGTCGTAAAAAGTTTGATATAAGAAAATTTTTTATTGTCTATTAAGTTTTTTAATACCCCAAATATGTTATTTTTAGTGCAAAAAGGTCACACAATAATTTACGCGCATTAATTTGCAAGATTTGTTTAATGATAAGTATTATTCAAACTATTTACGTAAAATAAGATTATACTTATTACCATGCTTACATCTGATAAAATATAACAAGGGTTAAAATAATTAACCAAAGAGATGAAATTTAAGTGCAAAAAGGTCAACTTAAATGTACAGTAGATCAGTAGGGTGCACACTGACCCCTTATTTTCTTTACGATTTTGAGTTCCACTTTATGAGTACTTATCCAAAATATACTTCTCAAAAAATCCTTGATTTAACAAATTCCAGTGACTTACCTTAAATCACTGCTTAAAATGATCCCAAGTATCGTGTATAGAGGTGTAAATTTGAAACCCCCTGTACGAAAATGTGTAGTTGACATTAACTAGTCGTCAACTAGCTATCAACTACTTGCATTGTCAATTGATTACTTGAAAACAGTTAGCCACTAGGAATTGGATGCTTTTCTTAAAACTGTCAACTGTTTTGCATAAAATGGTCAGTTGACAGTCAGTTGATTGCTTTTCAACGAGTTGCCAATTAGTTGAATACTTATACTTTACGTTAGATAATTAATGCGAGAAAAGAGTGACCATAGTTGAACACTCCGACTTTATTACATCTTGCAGAGTTGACTATAGTTGACCGCTCAGTGTTAGAAAATCTCTCTGAAACTTTTAGTTGGGTTTGAAATGACATTTGTTTAAAGATCGCGTTGGCAGTTTGCATGATAATTTTTTTAAAAATCTATATTTGATTCAAACGAGGCAAATTATTGACAAGTTGATGAAACAGGAATATCAGCAGTCTCGTTTAAAGTCATCATTTCTTAAGTTCTCTGGTCGATACAATGACGTTGTCAGCAAATACAATTTATCATTGAGTCAAATGCTGACTGACGTTTTTCATACTAATTGTTAGTCCATTATTTGTACACTGAATTGACGACGGATTTTCCCGTTATTTCCCGATCATGACAAGGAGGACACGGTGGGGGTGACCGGTCAGCAGGTGATGCTCACTCCTCCATTGCACCTGATCCTACCTCTGATGTTTTAGAGGTCTGTGTTTCCTCTGCTCCTAATTTGTATTGTTCTATGGACTTTGAGATCGAATACTGTTCGTTATCTCCATATCCTTCATTCAAGTAACATGTGTTAGTGTGTATTTTGTTTGAAAATGGGATATTTTGAATTGAAACAATTGTTTTAAGCTATGATTCAGCTTGTGCAACCCATGTAAGTATAATCTTTAAATTTTTTTACTTTCTTTGTTTTTTTCTTAAAGATATTAGAAAGAGATAATACTGTAGTTGGTATAGGTCCTAACTATTGTTTACTTGTTTAATTCTGATAACTTATCAAGTGTTTTGTTGTGCCTCTTGATGTGCTTAACTTGACATAAATGTACTTATCTAAAAAATATACTGTATTTATTTACATAATGTAATAATTCGTTAAACAGATCAATAGTCAGGGTTGGCGGCTAGGGATCAACAGAGGATGCTTACCTCTCCGAGGCACCTGATCCCTCCTCTGCAATATTCTTAGGTCCGTTTGTCAGGTCGAGTAACTTGTACAGTACTTAATAATCCATGTACATGATCAATACACAGGGCTCACTCCAGTGGATTTGCAGAGGAAGTTTATTCTTCATAGGCACCTGATCATAATCAAGAATATCTGGGGGTTGTGTTTTATAGCCAGTTGGTATTCAAGGTTTTTTAATGTGTAGATTTTCTAAAAATTTAATTCAATCACTGTAATCTTCGCCATTAATAGAAATTGCATTTTGCACAAACAGCTGCGGCGTACTTTGATGAGACTGAATTTCAAATTAATTTCTCATCTTAATATGATATACCGCCCACTTAATAGGAAATCAAATAAACAGATGCAAGTTCTTCATATATTCCATGCACTTTATCACATTTTAACGACTTCTACAATATGTAAATTAGAATAAATAATAATGATAAGACACTTTTCTTATTTTAGTTATATATACCGTATCAAGCTTAGAAACAATATATATATATATATATAATTTACAAGTTTTGGATTTACTTAATTTTATCTAAAAAGAAAGATACATCCACAGTAATTATCTTTTACATGCCATTGGTTTCCAGTCCCTGAAAAGCATATAATTAATTTTGTTTCTTTATATTTTCTTTTTTCTGCACGTGTTTCTTGATATTATGCATTTATTTTTAACAAGAATACTGAACCAATCTGGTGAATGTTTTTGGGACTCTCATATACATTTGTTCATTATTTGTTTTATTGTTCCTTTTAAAAAGATACATCTCAAATAAAAAAAAAATTGAAAACAGATTATAACTGTTTGTGGTCTTGCTTTTTAAGAATGTTTTTCTGTATAAAGTGTTCGACCTTTACCGAGAAAAAAACCAAATTAATTTGGAACATATATTGAAAGATACTTTCTGGGGTTTATTAAACAAAGACTACTAATTATCAGAAAAAAATCATTCAAATTATTAAACAACGAAAAACTTCGCTTAAAATGCAAACAACTGTTTCTTCTCTCTACAAAACTTAACTGTACAGCAAATTATCAGACTTAATTTAAAATGAAATTTGATAAGGATTTTTTTTTACTTCCTCGTGTAGTTTAGATCGAAGGCTAATGAAATTAGAATGATAATTATATATATTCTTTAAATATTGATAAAAATGCACAATAAGATGAGAAAAGGTTATTAAAAGTGTAATTTGCAATTATTGGATAAGAATTTAAATGTAGCTTACAGATGAAATCCTGATTTATGAAGATTGATAGTTTGTCAGATTTCTCACGAAGGTGAAGAAACTAGGGAGACAAAAATGCATTATGTCAATCAATATATAATGAAGAGTCTGGAGAAAAATACAATTTTTAAATAGTTTTAACTATGCGCAAAGTTTTACGATTAAATACCTATGTTAAAGAACATCCTAGAAAATAGAGAGGTTGAGATTGCTAACGTGTACGGGTACGTGTACGTGTAATGAAATACAAGTACACATACACGTAAGGTGATATATACGGTTGAGAATTATTACGTGTAACTTTTTACGTGTAGCACGCATAAAAACACGTGTAATCAAAATATAGAGATTCTGTAGTTGAAACATTCATTTATTTCTCGTAAATGTATGAATCAAGAACGTATAAATTATTTTTTGTACTTAAAACGCCATTTTGTAGAACCGGTCTAGGAAGGAACTTTCAAGAAAATATTTTATGGTTTATCAGTCAGGCACTTTCAAAATCACTCAGAATTAAATATATTGATCCGTTTCAACTAGCAATCAAGTTAAAGCAGATCAAAGATCTAATTTTCATTATATTGCACTAAAGACGGTTGGTATTTATATTTGTCTCAAGTTAAATATTTACATTTGCAAATATATTTCTTAGATGAACCTATTAAAGAGAAAATATGTTCAATTCTGTGTGAATGTTATTTTGGGGTCAGAGGTCATAGCGCGACCAAATCACTGAGCGAGGTGATATTTTGTCCAGATATTTCTGTCAGGGTGCAACTTGTTTTGGAATATTTCTAATTTAATAACGATGTAAAAGATAAAATGATAAAATATAGGGATATTTTTCAATCACGAGATGTACAATAAATCTTCTTTCGGTGTGAATGAGGTTTTGAAGACTATAATTAGCCTAAAGCCGCACTCATCTTTTTAACACTAAATTCCTTTGGAGTTATGTAAACTAAAACAGACGATACCACCGCTTTTGATTTCAAATATTTTAGGAACTTATGAAATAGTTCGATAATTTTCAGTGCTCAGCGATCATTGTTCTTTCACTATATATATTATATTTCTTGAACTGGACTGCTAAACATGAATATAAACATTCAAATGTTGGAGCGAGTTAAACTAACTTTGACCAAACAACTTCTAGGTCATTGCGCGTCACAACATAGCGATACGCCGGCCCGTTCGTGTAATAAATGCAATTTTACTTGAAATTTATTCGCACCTCAAATGTATATATAAGAAATAAACAACAATGTTAATTAGTTCTCTGGGAAATGAACTTTTAGTTGGTACGTCATCAAATCTACTGAAAAGCCCTTCGGGCTTCAGAGGATTTGATCACGTGACCAACTAAAAGTTCATTTCCCAGAGAACTTTTTAACATTGTTGTTTATTTCTTAAATAAATAACCCTCTACCTCCAATGCATAAGCATAAAGACATTTCTAGATATTTAAAAACCTCCTTTCAAAAATATGAAATTAAAATGATAATTTTAATATTAAAAGCATTTTGAAAATGTTAAACAAATCGATCTCTGCTTGAAGTCTTCACCTAAAATAAAATTTAATAAAATAATAACTAAAAAAGTAAAATTTGAAAGAACAAAAATTATTCTACGGCATCTTATCTTTATCTTCAATTATTTAAGGAAGTTTATCAATAAAATATTATAACAATTTTCTCATTATTGATCTTTAGCAATAGAACCAATGTTATTATTTGGTATTTTTTAATTAAAAGAGAAACAAATAAAGCATAAAACTTACATTGTACCTGAACTCTTTTTGTTGAGAAAGAAATCCGAAAGGTTACATGTTTTCGAATATTTTTCTAGATTTGTAGTGAAAACTGAAAAACCAATATAATAAAAAGAAAATATATGTATTACGCGTTTAACAGTATGATCGCGACGTCAAAGCGTTTTTAAGTGATGAGTAATGGTAATACAATAATACAATAGCATAAATTAAAGATTGTTTTTAGATCTGCTTGTGGAGGTTAAAATACCAAAACTTCAATCAAACTCTGCAAATAACTTTGAACATAAAATATAGGTATAAATGTAATGTATAGATCTGTTGTGTTTTTATATAAACAAGAAGTGTTTGAGAAGCACTGATGCCATGTATGGCAGCTTATGGCGAAGGTTGAGGATTTTTAAATGCAAGTCAGCTTCCAAGCTAAGCTAGGTTAAATAAAAAGATAAAAATTGTTGGTAGATGTATCGATAGACAGAGGTGTTCATCAGTAATATATACCTGACGTGTGTAATAAAACATCCTTAAATACTTACTATTCAAAGGTAATGATCAAGGTTTATGTTTTTTTTATAAGCGGGTCAAACTCTTAGGTCAAAGTTCAAAAGGTCCAATTTATTGGTACGTACCTAAAGAAAAAATCTTGTAACATAGAGCACAAAGCCATGTGAAGTGTGACTTCACTACCACTAACTATTCAAAACGTATCATGGCTAAAGTTTGAATCAAAATTGGTAATTCTTTTTGTAAAAGGTATATTGCTGCATAAGTAAAGATGGAGTTGACGATTGAAAAGTCAAAATCATAATCTTTATCATAAATCTTTGTTCTTTTCTTTTTCTAGTAATATATAACCAAATATAAAACTGCTTTGTCGGACTTTTCATTTTTTATTTTAAATTTCAAGCTCACCAAGACATTATATCGTATGGAAGTCCTTTAAGGACATATCAAACATATTTCTGAATTGGACAGTATAAAGATTAATTATTGTCGAATTTGTTTAAACTTACCTTATTGTTAACGCAAAGTGATCTTTTACGAGTTTAGCATACGAAGAGAGTATATCTCAATACCAAAAACAAATATGATAACATCTTGAATGTTCCATTCATTACGTAGAATTCATATGATTCTTGTCAGTGGCGCCAACTTTTCATCAAAACAACTATGAAACAAATTTGAAATTATTTTGTCCATGAAATAGTTTATTCTTTGATCCTCTTTTTCAACTTTAATTTATACACATTATTTAATATTCAAAAAAAGTTAAACACGTTAATTATATTTTTACTTAGTAAAATGTCCATATAGTTTGTTCTTAACCTTTTTACATTAAATGACAAACATTTTGACATTGAGTTTATAACTTTGACAGATACTAATCTCATATTCAGTTAAAATCACGTGAGGAGTTTGATTTTACATTAAATCACATATTCTGATAATGGAATTACCACTCACTCACTCCTAAAGTTAGTTGCTTAGATCACTTTTTATTAATAAAGTTAGATATATCAATTGAATAAGCTTTATATTAAAAACACAAGCTATGGAGCGTTTAAAGAATAATCATTATGCCTATACGAACGTGCACTATTATGCCTTTCAAATGACTTTAATGTTTTTTAAAAACTACGATTGAAAAAGACTTTGATAGCATTAAAAAAAAGTTATAACGTTTCGAAAAGGCTGAAGTATGTTTTTCAAATGAAACATATGGAGATAACGAACAGTATTTCAGATCAAAAGTCCATAAAACAACACGAAATAGGAGCAGACCAAACACGGACGTCTAAAACATCAGAGGTAGGATCAGGTGCCATGGAGGAGTAAGCATCCCCTGTCGACCGGTCACATCCGCCGTGTGCTCTTTGTTATGATCTGGAAATAACGGAAAATCTGTCGCCAATTCAGTGTATGAATAATGGAATAATAATTAGTATGAAAAACGCCAGTCAGCATGTGGCTCAATGATAAATTGTATTTGCTGACAAGGTCATTGTATCGACCATATAACATGACTTTAAACGAGACTTATGCAGTTCTTGTTTATCGACTTGTTTGTCAATAATTTACATCGTTGTAGAAGTTGTTCATACGAAGAGTATGCTCTTGTGTATCTCATCAACTGAGATATATAAACTCCGTATGCAGGTGATGAAGGAATATTGCTGCATAAGTAAGGGAAGTTGAGGATTGAAAATTAAAGTCATCACGTTTATCATAGAGCTTGGTTGTTAGATTACCATTAACGTTTATTTTCTAATAAAATATCTAAAGATGAAACAGATGTGTCAGACTCTGTAATATCTTTTATCTCAAGCTCACCAGGATATATCGTATCGACAAAAGAATGGAAATTTCCATTGTTAATTGACAGTACGTCGTCGATATATCTAAATGTCGAGGTTGAAGGCCACAGTAAGTGTTTTTATCTTTTCACGCATTTTGCACAAATACTGCTTCATATGACTACAAAAACAGGTCTGCTAATCATTGGGCGTAATTGGTACCTATGGGAATTCCATTAGATTGTTGGAAGACCTGGCCTCAGGATCATGAAACATCTTAAGCTTAAGTCAAAATATTCATGTTATAATAGAATTTTGATATAGTTAAATCGACAAAAATTAAATTGTATTTGAATATTGCTTTACAAAAGTGTTGTTATTTGCAAAATTAGGGATTCGGTCAATAATTAATTAATGTTTTACAGGCAATTACAAATTTGACTTAAGTCTAAGTCTGTTTCATGATCCCGAGACCTGGACCTTAAAACGCAACTCAAATTTTGTTTTCCCTCCTGTTGAAAAAGCCTCATGACGCCTTATAAAAAGCGTTATTATACCATTCAAAAATGTTCAAAAAAGTAAAGTTCTTTGCCATTGCAGTGGCCTTTATTTCAATTTTAGTTATATCGACGACATTTAATTAATTCTTTATATTCATTTTATGCTAAAATTAACTCTTTTTATATGCTTAAACTGGTAAAAAAGGACACGAAAAGTCTGACACATAAGTGTCCGAATATATTTAGTTTATATACGTACTTAAGTTTTCACCATGGTATTAAAAAAATTCGAAGTCCAAGTACGCTGGTTTAATGTAGTGAACTGTATGCTTTTTAAATGGGCATGAATGTGTGACTCCGTGGTCTAGTGGTTAGCAAGGAGCTCTTTAAAGGCACATTTATCGAGGAAAGTGTTAAAGTCAATTGATTTTTTTGGAGGGTGGGGTAAATCTTGTTTTACTTTATAAAAAAATGTCTATAGAAATAATACAATTTTCACTGGACATAAGATATATTTATGTAGTAACGAACTCATTTACAGTAAATTATTTAAAATGCCTGATAAAAATGATAATCATTATTGAAATACGTTTTCCCGTTTTTATTTACTTTTACTACAAGCGCAACTATCTTTATGTACAATGCATTTATAACATTAATTTATAACACCGCCACAATAAACGGTAACACTCAATAATCAGATCAAGGAATAGAAGTCTGTACCCATGTAAGACACCTGTGAGGGTAAATGAAAGTCAACTGTTTAGCTTGTTTAGAATACAAATTTCATTTTGAAAATTACTGTAAACATTAACATTTTCAACAATTGGGAATTTTTTTTCCAATAAATCTTCTTGCATAGCCGAACCATGGGCATGGGGACTTGACTTGTCTTACAATGATCTCCTCAGATTCTTTTCTTTGAAAAATTCAGTAAAAGTTAGGGTTTAAAAATACATCGGTGTGATGTGATACAGAGGAGTTCAACATGTTACATCGTTCATCAATGCACAAAAGTATCGATTTATTTACGTACTTACCAGAGGACAGGTTAGTCTGGTTCCCTCTCCTGCTTTTCTCTATCTTTGTAGACAACTAATCTACAATAGCACTGACCATCAAAAAATCTTACCCAAATGAACAATGCTGTTTGACTTACGACAGAAGTTTTCAAAGTCAATACTACTAGTGTTTATCTGTATAAACAATGGACAGCAACTTCTCTTTAAGCAGTAAGTCCGCCGAAAAAATCATATTTAATCCCAAGCCATAAAATATCGCACCAAACTTTACAATGTCCCTCTCAAAGTTTTAATTAGTCTTTCTAAATCTGAAAAGGTCAAGAAAAATCAATTTCTTTTTTTCCTCGACACCAGAATAGGCTCGGATCTTTGATTATGAATATTGCAAATTATAGGCTTTTAACCCCCTCACGTTTTACTGAAGAAAATGCAGCCAAAACAATCAGTTTTTACCGTAAACTGTCAATATGCCAACAAAGGTATTGACGCAGTTGATCAAAGTATTATTCTTAATCACAAAAAAGTCCACTCTTGCATTTCATCATATTTCAGGTTGAAGATTACATCTTGTTTTTTCTATAAATATACATCGACTATTGCCTCTCAACTTTTTGATTGCAAGAAAACTATGGACATCGAATATCTGAAACATAATCCTCCATCGTGTTCATGTTCTTCTTCATCCTATAACTATAGTCCTGTTGTCACGTTATTATAGGTGACGTAAATATAGTTAATAAAGAGGACCCTAGATCACTTGTTTTAAAAGGTCCTAAATATAGAGAACCCCAACCCCGATCCTTCAACTGGCGTCGGAATTTCATAAAAATATTATGGATTCTCTAGATTACACTAGGCGATGAGCTGGATATAAAAAGAGAAGACGTTAACACTGTCATAATGGATTAAATGTATCGGATCTATGTTACAATCGCGTATTAAAAGATTGAGGGGCAATATGAAAACCATCTATCCTTCTGTATTCACTATTCCAGAAGGGAAAAAAGAATTAGATAGATTAAAAGATAAGTACGCACTGGTTCCTGCTGACCAACCTGGTACTGTAACAACATTGTCTTCGTTTGTAAGACTCATCATATAAATTGTGTTTTAGGTGAATTTGGATTTAATTCTACAAGTGGTAATCAAACTTAAACTCATAGCCCCCTTTTTAAGGAGGACATTCTTCAAAATCATATGTCAGTTCCCAAACAACCAAAATGACTTTGAATTACCATATCTATATTGGATTCGGAAACTTCACAAAATTCCTACAGAGATAAATAGAAGGTTCCAGTTAATGTTCAACCAAGGCTCTTTCTTTACTCCTCACTAAGATATTAACAGTAGTGAAGGAGAGAGAGTACTATGAAATAATATATCTAAGAAGAGGTGTAAATCAGGTGTGGATACTTAAAAAATTCTAGGAAATATTGGACAATTTGAAATCACAAGATTTTACCAAAATCAACAGCTCAAAAACTTACGATTTATCAACTTTATATACAACCATTCCTCACGATACATTAATATCAATGCTTTTTGATATCATCAACAGCTGCTTTTTCAATAAAAATAGAACTATAGAATTAACTTACCTTGTCATTTACAAAATTATTTTGTTAAAAACATTCTGATTGTACACATAATTACTCTGAAAATGACATTAAACAGATGCTTGAGTTTCTGTTCGACAACATTTTTATGGCTTTTGGAGGCCAGGTATTCCAAAAAGCTGTTGGAATTCCCACGGGTACCAATTTATAACAATACCTTTATATGCTAACTTTTACACAGGAGCACTTACAGTGTGAAAAGCTAAAAATAGATTATTTTCAGACAATTATTTTTTCTACCAAAAATGTGCTAAAAAGAACAAAAAATGTCACATCACATTCAAAATCAACATGTATTTAAACATTTGTCTTGTATCTTTAAAATGAAGGCAAGTTCATAGTAATTCACCTTTATGAAAAATTAAAATGGAGCACAATGTAAATATCACCCCATTTTTCTTGTCGTATTTTTTTACATTTCCGTCATGCATAATAGGTAATATCTTAAAACCTCTTTGTTTGAAAATGTTGTAATTCATATTTTTTTTTTAAGAAATGATTTATCTTTTTAATTTAATGAAGAAAAATTTATACCTTTATGATAAAATAAACGAGAAATATGAAGTTTCCTTTATTTTTCGCAGGCTTGTGTCATAAATATTGACCTTTCCGCACTAAGACAAAGATAAGTAAGCACTGATGAACATCTTGAGCCCATTTTACAAATGGTCTTACGACTAAGACCAAAATTCATTCTGCTAATAACTTTCTTATTTGCATGAAATTGAAAATGGTTTCAAACTTTTTAAAATGAATGTAGAAAGATATTTTCATGATAGAAATTTTTAACACAATTATCGTTAATTTTGCTCACTTTTACTAAAGTGTTTTAGTCGTAAGTTCTTATGTAAAACGGGCCCTGAACATAAAACCATTTTATGGAAAACAAGTATTCTGTTTTGATTAGTAACAATGTACACTGATTAAATCTTTTCTTCTTGATTCCATCATTGTTTCTACCCCCTCCCCCTTTTCCCCGTCAACAACCAACACATATTAGAACTTAGAAATTGCTTTACAATTAAATTTACTGATCAATAAGCAAATATAGGTACACGTACGTTTAATTTTTTTTTCCGTTTTATCGAGAAAATACAATTAATGTTTAATATAGAATATTAAACATATTTTCCTGATTTAATCCACCGCTTTCTTTGTTGAATTTTATCTTATGCTTTTGCACTTATATCAGCATATTATCGAGGTATTTTTTACAACTCAAATTGCCATGAATCATCAACCAACGCAAGAGCACTGCAATATGAACAAACTCTAAAAATCAAAGAAAACTTTTATTATGATGTATAAATTTTCTTTTTGTTAATTGTGTGCATTATTGACTATTAACAATGTTAGGCCTATATCACAGTTGCGAAAGAGAAACGTCGCTATTGTGACGTCAAATAACGCTGCTCTAACGTCAAACGACATAGGTCCCCGCTTAAAGTCATTTTACTTAAGTTCTATGGTACATACAATGACCATTTCAGCACATACAATTTATCATTGAGTCAAATGCTGACTGATGTTTTTCAAACTAATTGTAAGTCAATTATTTACACACTGAACTTTCCTTTATGTCCCGATCATGACAGGTGTGACCGGTCGGTAGGAGATGCTCACTCATTCATGACACCTGATCCCACTATTGATGTTTCGGAGGTCAGTGTTTGCTCTTCTTCTATTTTGTATTGTTTAATGGACTTCGGAGCTTTAATTCTGATCGTTATCTCCATTTATTTCAAGTAGCTATTTAATGTTTTTCATTGTCAAATGGTTAAAACAAAGCACTGTGACTTCACAAAAATTATACGAGGGTTGTTCAATAAATAATGTCCTGAACTGTATGACATACAATACAGATATCATATGAAATTAAGCTTGACTTTTTCGCATTATTGAATGTTTATTGAATTTATAACAATTTATCTAACCATTTTTCATCACACAGTTTTATTGTGAGAAGCTGAAAACAAGGGCTATTTGAGATACTGCATTAAAAATGAATGGTAACGAATCAGTAAACTAGAATGAAATTAAACGCTTCGTTAAAGCTGCTGTAAAACTCGTTAAGAACCCCAAAGAAATATTCACTGAAATAAGTAAAATTTACTGCAACCAATGTCTGTTTTATAGACAAATGAGCAGGTGGATTTCATTTCGTGAGTAGTTCACACAGTTTTAAAGAAATGTTTGACAGTAAAAAGCTAAGTACTCAAAAGTCACCCTATGTTTTAAAAAATGAGTGAAAACGACAGCGTGTAAGAATATCTTAACAATTTTTTTTTAAATATCAGTACTTGTTGTTATCCACGTTTGTCTGAAATTCAAACAGATAATGAAACTTGAATCTATTGCTTAAAACCCTCAAAATAAAATTTACAATAAGATGTACTTGACAAAAAACAGCAAAGGTCTGAGAAGAGCAAAGAATTGCAAAAACACATAGACAGGTTTATATGAAATTTTCTTAAAAAATAGTGGTCTTGCTATTCAAATGCGTATTCAGGGAGCCAGTTTAATTTCTGGAAGAGTCTAGAAAGCAAGTTTTTGCAAAAAAATCGAAAGGTTAATGAGGGGAAGGAACCAGAATCAGGAATCCACTACATTAAAATTCTTCATGACAGCGTCCAAATCCGCATGCTCTGAAGAGTAAAGGGGTTTTTGGGATAAACAGGAAGTTATTTTTTTATATTAAAATTTTCGCCAGATTTTTCGTCTTTTGACTTGTTTCATTTTCCAAACATTACAAAACACCTTTCAGAAGGAAGAAACGAGTCCAGGAAATCATAAGATCTGCCATTTTCCAGTATACTACGGGTCATACCCAAATGGATAAAAAAAATTACGGACATGTGTTTTAATCAAAAGAGAATATTAAGTTAAATCATGAAGACTAAATCATTGAAAAGCGTTTTGCTTCTTTCGATCACCGAGGAAATTATTTGTTGAATAGCCCTCGTGGCGTCACAATGATATTTATGATAATAAGATTTCATGAGCTTAACCCACTGTTTAAAAGACTTAGTTTAATGTGTAAAAAAGGTTTCTAATAATAATTCATTTAATTTTATTGTGTTGTTTGTAAGGATATATTCGACACTGCACGCGCACTGACCATCAGGTGAATATGGCATCGTACTCAATGAAAAAGAATTGTAATAAATATACGGACAATTTTTTTGGTAAATATAAAATACGGACATTAAAAATGCTTTATGATAATGTTTGATATTCTCTTAAATAATAGTATTGTCTCTGATTCTGTTTAAAATCAAATTATCACAAAATTTAATGACCGGAAACTATTTAGGTGGCCAACTGTGGTTTCTTTTTGGTACTTTTAAGAATCATACATCTTACATAAACCCAGTGATAGTTTAGATCATTATCTACATATTTCATATCAATCTATTAAATAATTTTTTTCGACGTATACATGGTAAAGTATTGATAAAAACTTCCCATTTAACGCCTTATGATATTGGACCAAGCATAAAAGGAATTAAAGATGGTAGACCAATACAAACACACCCTAACCAATGTTGTAATGAAAGATTGTGTGTAATGAGAGATTGTGACCTGTTCCCATCCTAGAACTATAAAAGACTCAGGATTTTTGGCTGGAAGCATTCTTGTTACTACACAGAATCGGATCGCAGGTAAGTGCAATTTGAACATTCAAGATTGGAAAAAAAACATTTAAATGATTAACTAAATGTATAAATAATGACAAATTATGAGAATAAATGTGAAAAGATTTGTTTAAGCAAAATCTACTAATTTAAATATCTTCACAAAATTATCCTTGAATCTTATTTTTTACGAACACAAAAATTAATTGAAAGATTAAAGACAAAAGTCTTGGAATTATACCTTACAAAAAATAGGATGTTCATCGTTACTAAAAAGATTATCAAATGGAGATATTTTTCATAAATAACATATGAATCGTGTCATTCAATTTTTTCCATATTCCCTTTTTAAACGTCTTAAATACAATTGCCTTCCTAGACAGGATATTTTAACAATGTTTCATATTGGTCCGAACCTATAAAAACGTTCAAAGATTTCAAAAATGATGATAATGTGTTTACAGTCAAAATGAACGCCTTGGTTGTGTTAGCCTCCATTCTGGTCTCCTGTAATGCGGGTTACGAGTTTATTACATTTTTAACAGTAAAATACTGTAATTTATTCATTGAATAAAAGTGATATCCTGTCACAGTGTGAAAGGATATCAGAAGTGCGGGAAAACTTTCGATTTTCCTTCCGATCACCAAAAGTGTTGTAAAAATACTCCTTTACCTATTATAAGGTAGAAAACGAGTTACGTTTAAAATGCTTTTCACTTAATAGCTATGACGTCTCAACCAATCAACTATGACGTCATGTACCTAAGACTGCATTACAAAAAACATTTGGGCAAAGGGAAAATCAAAGAAAATGTAATAAACAGAAAATTCAATGTTTTGTAGCTGAATATGGAATATATTTCACTCGTGAGACAGGATTTTTTTGATATTTTCACTCGTGCTTCGCACTCGAGAAAATATAAAAAAAATCCTGTCCCACTCGTGAAATAAATTCCATATTCAACTACAAAACATTGAATATCCTCTATTTATTCATTTCCTCTTCCGAATGATTAAGTAATAAATGTTGCATATGCAAATTGTGCAGGCTTAAGGATCTTTATAGAATTATCCTTGAATCTTAATTTTAGGAATGCAAAAATTCACTGAGAGGTTTAAGACAAAAGTATTGGAATTATAATGAACCAAAACGGGATGTTGTTTATCGCTACTAAAAATATAATCACTTTCAAACATTGTGCAAAAAATTACATAATTATGAATAGCGTCCCTCAACTTTTAATTTTTCTTTTATATTTTCTTTTTAACGTCTTTAAAAACAGTCGACTACTGAGAAAAGGCTTCAACATTTTTCTTTTTTGAATTTGTTGCGAACCTATAAAAGGTAAAAAGATTTTTAAAATCATGGTAATGTATTTACAGTCAAAATGAACGCCTTGATTGTGTTAGCCTCTGTTCTGGTTTCCTGTAATGCTGGTGGTAGCTACGATTCAAAAGGAGCTCATCATTACGACGATGGGGGACATGGCGGAGTATATATAGGATTAGGAGGAGCAGTACAAGGAGTAGGAGGAGGACTGGGAGGAGGACAAGGGGGTTTCGGAGGGGGGCTATTAGGAGGAGGAGGGGGTCTAGGAGGAGGAATAGCGGGTCTCTTAGGGGGGCTGTTAGGAGGAGGAGGGGGTCTAGGAGGAGGAATAGCGGGTCTCTTAGGGGGGCTGTTAGGAGGAGTATGGGGTCTAGAAGGAGGACTAGGAGGAGGAGGTTTTGGAGGAGGATTTCACGCAGGTACCTAGCAATTTTTTCTCTCCAAAGAACGATAAAAAATGTATGTAAGAGGCATGCATTTATATTTTTTTAGTTGCAATTATACTTCTGATATGAGTATCGTGTTACACATTGGGATAAAAACAATCCAGATATCTGTGACAAGGGTTTCATGTTTTTCATCAAAATTGTAAGAAGCATATTTAATGTTAATTGTGAAGTATTTTGGAAAGGAAAAAAGGTGATACATAATTTTGTTTGATAACATATTATATCAAATTTTATTCATCTGTTTGACCTTATTTTCAAAAACCTGTAGATTTGGTACACCCCAACGAAAAAATTCTAGTATAAACTGTGGAATTTTGTTTATTAAAGTAAAAACTTTGGAACTTTGATTCACTATAGTAAAAAACTTTGGAACTTTGATTTACGAGTACTATAGTAAAACTTTAAAACTTTGATATATTGTAGTAAAAACTTTGAAACAATGATTCAATATAGTGAAAATTTTGGAACTTTGAATAAGTACTATAAAACCCGTAATGTTAGCTTTCCAGGTTCAATCAAGGGTGTACGGGGATATTACCTCGGGTTTTATTCCATACATCCTGAGGCCGAAGGTATATCCCCGTACACCCTTGATTTGACCTGGATAACGAATCTATTTCCTACGTACCCATAAAAAGTCTTCGTAAACATCAGAGTCTAATCAACTGTGTCTCAATCTATCGGTAAGATAACCACGTACTACAATGCATCGTGACGCCATGTTATTTGGTTTTTAGCATAGAGAAAGTATGCATTGTGACGTCAAGTTTTATTTACCCCCGGCTCAAGTTGGGTGCACGGAAATTTACACCCGACTCTGTAACCAATCAAAGCTCGTGTTACAAGCAACATAGGAAAATGTTTTTGTTCCCAGTTATGCACAGTTCATATGATTTTTCAAGGTAAAGATTCATTAAAGCTTCAGAAACCTTTTTAAAACATGACCCGTCCCCCCAAAAAAATAATGTAAAAAAAATAGATTTTAATGTAAAGGTTGTCTCTTGCACCGATAGACAAGCAATTACATTTATTCAAATCTTTTTAATCTTATTGTTACACAGATGTAACGTGTCTTATTTATGGTGAAAAAAAAACTTTTTTAAAAATAGACTTTGCATTATTTAGAGTCAAAATATTCGCCTCATCAACTTCAGTCGACATGTTTTTATAATGTAAATATTGCATTTGAGTTAATTACTTTGTATACTTAAATTGAAATGTACAATTAAAACCATCCCCAGCCAACCCAAGATCGATCTTCCTTAAACATTTAAATAATCAAAATAACTTAATGAACATGCATAAGTTGTTGAACTAATAAAAAACTTCCACACCTTGATTCACTATAGTAAATACTTTGAACTTTGATTTACTATTGTGAAAACTTTGGAACTTTGATTTACAATAGTAAAAACTTTGGAACGTTGATTTACTATAGTAAAAACTTTGAAACTTTGATTTACTATACTAAAACTTTGGAACGTTGATTTACTTTAATAAAAACTTTGGAACTTTGATTTAATATAGTGAAAACTTTGGAACTTTAATTTACTCTAATCAACTATAGTAAACTATAGTTAACTATAGTTTACTACAGTATTTTTTTGGTACGGATCATTCAGAAGAGAAATCTTCATTCATATACATGTACATGTGAACAACCTGACATGATGCTTATATAAATAACATGAATAATTTAATTTCAGTTGCAACAGGTCATTTGATTGATTTAGTTTAAATCGTATAACATAAATTGCCTACGTCACAATGAGTCACGTCAAAAATGTATTACTCCGCTTAACGTTACTTTGAGAATATGCTCAGTTTAAAGCCATTATTGGAGGAAAATGTTTCTTATTGTCTACACTGAAATTGAATGATCAAGAACGAAATTTGTTTTAATCTATGTTAAACGATATAATATAACTTGAGGCAGTTTATGCTTTTCGGCTATAGCCGTTGAGCTTTTCTGAAATAAAGTTAGATATTCTTTCTCCTTAATTTCATCCCCACTCTCTCTCTCTAAGAAGAATCTAGTTATATCGTATAACACAGGATAAAATATGCTTTATGCCTTAAATAATTATACAGGAAATTTTTCCGTATACATATTGCGATAAACTATAACTCTTATTTTGATCAATTAATCTTAAAAAAGGTGTCACTTGTGATTTCTTTTTATATTGTAGAGGAAAATGATGGGATTTGTCCTTGGTTTAATGGAAACGACTTTCTACAAATGGGACCTACTTGCAATTTTGAAAAGGATTGTCACGGGTCACAGAAATGTTGTTGGAATTCTCACTATGGAAGGAGATGTCAAATACCAATTCAATATCGAAAACCCGGTAGATGCAATACTTTCCTTATGATGTCTCTTTCTCGACCAACACGAAAAGCATGCAATGATGACACCCTTTGTCCTGGAAGCGGGAAATGCTGTAGACGATTTTCATCTGGTCAAATTGACACTTGTACTTTCTTCGTCCTTTCTACGGTGGCTCATTTGGTCCTGTAGGCGGTTTATTTGGTACTGTAGGCGGTTCATTTGGTGCTGGAGGCGGTTCAGGTGTTGTAAGTCCTCTGCTTCCAGTACTCCCTCAAGGATCCCTCAAGAAAAAATATTGAATGTCTGCTTCTCATTTCTTATGTCTGACACAATAAAATATCTGTTGCAAATAGATTTTTTTTGTTTTATTTTATACGTGTATATTTCTTTAATCGACATCTGCTTCCAGTACTTCTTCAAGGCTCTTTCAAGAAAAAAAATGAAAATGTGCTCCTCATTTCTCATCTCTGACACTTTGTTCTATTATTTTAGAAATAAATATTATTATTATAAAATACTCTGAAGGTTATCATTAATGATGAAAATAAAAAAGGATTCTCTCTGAAGCCTCTAAAACTTAGGCATTCAAAAGCATTCAGGGGCTTGGCCCTTAGAGAAATCTAAGGCGCCCCGAGACTCCTTGTATTATCAGCTCGCCTCACCTCACTTTAAGGTCACATGCAACGTAGTTGAAATTTATTGGGCTCTTCCCTGGAATTAAAGAGTTCCACTAAAAGAAGGACCTGTGTGCAATTCTTTTAATGTCTGCATATGGATTTGTACACCTCTTCTAAAACAAATTATGATGGGAAAAATCACGAATTTATATTTCAACATTTTTGCGTATTTTTCTTTGAATAATGCAAAGATTTTCATAATTTGTTATCTTTTCAAAACCCTTGGTAAGGCATGCTGATTTTTTGTCCATGTATATCTGATGGCACTATAAGCTTGAATGAAGAAATATCTTGAAAAATTATCAGTATGTAAGGTACCTTGCGAATGTCGTTAAATCCTCTTTCCACCATTGAATGTATTAGATGTACATATCAGAGCTCCGTTAGCTAAATTCATGAAATTTTTCAAACGTTAAAAAGCCCGTAGCGATGTTTGGCATATCAGCTATAAAAAAGCAGGTTAAAAATTATACGCAATATCTAAGTCCATAATGCGCGCAAAGCTGAAGACTCGTAGTCGCTATTTTTGTAACTGTTTACCTGTTAGAAAATGTCCAATACACGAGGACTTTTCTGTATGAAATATAGCTGCTAGCCGTCTGTTTATCTGTTTTCAATATCATATTTCTTTTTTCTTCAAGAAACGCTGGTCTGATTTAAGTACCAAAATTGTGTGAAGAATATTTTTATATTGAAATCCCTGGTCCTTGTAGACCACAAATACTATTGCAGAGGGAAAACTCGCTAGGATAGCTGAAAAAATATTTTTTGAAATATTTCCAATAGAATATTATTTAAAAAAGGGAAGTTATACACCCCGGACACAGCATATATTTTTGTGATTTTTTTTTAAATTCGACATGTTTTACATGTATTTTCAGAAAATTTATATATACAATGTACATTTTTACAGATACATGAACATGTATTGAACAATTATATGATAGAGATGATAAAGCCAAGCTTAATTTGTTTAAATGTCTGAACATAGCAAAATGTAGTTTAGTCCTATACATATACATGATTGTATGCTTTGATCCACGGAATTGAGTTTAGGCTATTTGATAAAACTTGAAAGTGTTCAGTGAATTCATAGGTAACCTTAGGTAATGCTTTCTTAAAGTTAAAAAATGCGTTGTGCCGACCTCTGATATTCAATATCCTTTATTATTAAACATAGTTTGACACGCAAGTGTATGCTTACAATACACAAATTCCTGATTCAACACGTAGCCGTTTGTCAACGTAATGACTACGGACCCCTACATTGTGAAGATGATGAAAATAACACTACAACATTATGATATTTTGTCAGTTAGGTTTTATTTTTATTTTATTGCAATAAATTAAATAAAGATGCTCCAATATCTAATTGACAATATCTATGTGGCTTTTTTAGACCAGGTCTCTCAACAACTTATTGGAATTCCAGTGGGTATCTGCTATAAGCAACCCTATTTTTTGTATTCATATGAAGCAGAATTTGTTCAAAATATGGTACGTGAAAAGAAGAAAACACTCAATGTGTCCTTTAGACATTTAGATAAATCGACGACGTATTGTCAATTATCAATAGTTACATGTATTTCCATTCTAGTGTCGACACGATATATCCTAGTGAGCTTGAAACAAAAAAGGCCACAAAGTCTGTCACATCTGTTCCATATTTGGATCTTTAACAAGAAAAGACGTTAATGGTTATCGAACAACAAAGATTTATAATAAATTTGATTACTTTAATTTTTCAATCGTCAGCAAGAAAGCTTTATGAAAAACGTTTTGACTTTACTAATTACTTATGCAGCAATATACCTTTTAACCTGCATACAGAATTTATATATTTCAGTTGATTCGATTTGAATAGCATGCTCTACGCATGAAGTATTTTCTATTACGAGTTACGAGGTTAGTTATTGAAAAACAAGTTGATGAAACAAGAATATCAGCAGTCTCGTTTAAAGTCATAATTTTGTAAGTTCTATGGTGGAGACAATATCAAAGTCAGCGAAATCAATTTATCATTAAGTCAAATGCTGATTGACCTATTTCTATACCGATGTTTCGGCTATTATTGACACACTGAGTTTTCCAAGGATTTTTCCGGGTGTGACCAGTTGACAGGGGATGCTCACTCCTCCATGGCACTTGATCCTGATGTTTTGGAGATCCATGTTTGCTCTGCTCCTATTTTGTATTTTTTATTGGACTTTTGAGTTCAAATACTCTTCGTTATCATGCATGAACATATACCGGTAATTGTTTTGGAAGTGTACTTGTCGATAGATTTACTGCTTTAATAATTACAAAAATGCTGAAATAGATATAAAATCTTTGCCAAATTTTAACCTAATTATTTAAAATAAACGAAAAAAATTTAATAACAATTTAAATAGAATATGAATAAATCTAGTAGCACTGGACCTGCACAGGGACAAGGAATGTATATATCGCTAGAACGATGAGCGTATTCGTGATATATCAAAAGTACAAGGGCATAGACCATTTTGTTTGAGCTGAAATTTGGAATATTTGTTGCTTATATAGTGTAAATTTTGAAAAGTGCCGGGACCTGACCCTGGTCTGCATAACATTATTTTTATTTATAACAGAATTTAACCGAAGTGGAATTTTTATCTATTGTACTCATTTCCTGCAATTCTATTTTTATACTAGTCACTTGACAAACAGCTGATACATACGAAATGAATCTGGTGCTGTTTACGACCCATCTCTATCCATTATGGATAGCTACAGTGTATTTTACATTTTCTACATATATTCAGTTACTTCCTTACTACAATTCTGAAAAGAAATAGTACATATAAAACAGTGTTAAGATCATATTTTCCATGACGGTCCTTAGCAAAGCTGGGTTAAAGGTAAACGTACTATATTAAAGAATAATCATAGCCATGGTTGTCTACATGTAAGACAAGAACATGTGGTCAATATTAATGTAATTACCAGGTATTAAGTCAATAGTTTAAGAAGAAATAATAATAAGTTTCAAAAAAGTTTTTGTTTTGAAATCAAAATAACAATTTTCAATACTTCTTTTTTTTAAAAATTTAAAACAGTTGTAGTTTTGAAATCAAAAAAACAATTTTCAATACTCTTTTTTTTTTAAATTTGAAACTAGTTTCCTGTATTTCGAAATGGTATATGTATGCGAAATAAAAAATTGGAATATTCAAAATTAAAAGTTTCACTTACTCAGGGGTGTTCGAAATTGTGGCATTAAATTTTCTTGATGATTGGTATCATCAATGATTACAATAGTTCTCGTCTTCTTAATTTTTAAAAAAGAAATATCAGTGCCTGTCTATGGTTTTCTTTTTTTATGCAGATTTTTGCATAAGGTTTTGTCAAAGGTCAAAATGTCCAAATCTTTATTTTTACAATTTTGTGAGGTATGAAGTTAAAACTTTTACAGTTTATAAAAACTTTAACAGTTCATGAATATATCTTTGATTAGCAAATAGAAAGTACCCCTTGAAAACAAATAGATGAAAAAAAATCAAGAAACAGTATTTGAAAAAAATTGCATACACTGTATTTAAAAAAGTGCAACTGCTTTGAACTCTGGGATCAGATGTTTAACTGATAAACAGACAGTTGATTGATTGTATATTGTTTAACGTCGCATTCAAGAAATTTTCACTCATATAGAGACGTCACCGTATGCCGGTGAAAGGCTTCACATTAAGACTTACATGTATACTCTGCACTCTTGGCAATTGAGCAGTGAGGGTTCTTTATCGTGCCAACGCCTACCGAGACAAGGTAATCTCCGAAAGACCGGTGACTTTTACTCTTAATGCCGAGCGCTTGGCGAAGGAACAGTCACTACATATGTTTATTTCTCAGGTTTGACGCGGCGCCGCGAACGAGAATCGAACCCCTGCCACCTGTTCACGAAGCGAATGCTCTACCACTAGGTTACCGTGACCGTTTAACAGACAGTTGATGACAAAATGTTAGATGATTCATAAGCTGCAAATTTCTACAAACTGGTTATGTTCACTCATAAAATGATATCACAGTCCCTCTGGCGATACTGGTTCGACTAAAAAAAATACCATACTGGCGCGAATGAAATTCTTTCGGTTCTGTCCAACTGACCATCCATGGCCAATGATAGCCAAATTTTATGCAGGCATGACGATGTTGGGAGAAAAACAATACTCTTTCCGCCAAATTTCCTGAAAAATAAAACAAAAACCAGCAGAAATATGTCCCAGAAAGCATTTGGTTAGGGAAGGTGGGGTTTCAGACTACCATTTATCGCTGCTGCGTAGTGTCTAAATCACATGACACAATTAAGGGAGATAATTACTACGAAACAAACATGTTGTGGTTGACTCTCAGTTTAACCGATTTAACAAATAACATTACAACCTATTATCAGAGAAGCCACCATAACAAAAAAAATACTAAAGTAAACTATATTTAACTACAGTTTACAATAGTAAATCAAAGTTCCAAAGTTTTCACCATAGTAAATCAAAGTTCCAAAGTTTTTACTATAATAAATCAAAGTTCCAAAGTTTTCGCCATATATAGGAAATCAAAGTTCCAAAGTTTTTACTACAGTAAATCAAATTTCCAAAATTTTCACCATAGTAAATCAAAGTTCCAAAGTTTGTACCTTAGATATTCAAAGTTCCAAAGTTTTTACTATAGTGAATCAAAGTTTTTTAATTTTTTTTTTGTAATTACTTTAACAACTTACATAGTTTAATTAACTTTTTTTATTTAATTGTTTCAAGGGGGATGATATTGGGTTTGTTGGGTTTGGTTTTGTTGTTTATCTTAATTAACATGTAATTAATTTGAATGCAATATTTACATTTAACAGTAGAAAAAAACATATTGACTGAAGTTAATGAAGGAAATATTTGATTCTAAATGACGCAAATTTTATCGTATAGTAATTTTTTTTCTCCATAATAAAGACATACGTTTTATCTGCACAACATTAAAATTTAATAAATTTAAATTAATATCGCTTACTTATCGGTGCAAGAGACAATTTTTACATTACAATGTATTTCTTGTACATTGAAACTTTGGAACCTTTGATTTACTTTGGTGAAAACTTTGGAACTTTGATTTACTATGATGAAAACTTTAGAACTTTGATTAAGTACTATAATATAATATCGCTTATTTATCGGTGCAAGAGAGCATTTTTTACATTAAAATGCATTACTTGTACATTTTTCCTTTAGGAGACGGATCGGGTTTTTAAATAGTTGTCTGAAACTTTAATAAATCTTAATCTCGAAATTTCATGAAATGTAGAGAATGGGAAGCAAAAACATAAATTCCACGGATTTTGTAGTACTTAATCAAAGTTCCAAAGTTTTCACCATAGTGAATCAAAGTTCCAAAGTTTTCACTATAGTACATCAAAGTTCCAAAGTTTTCACTTTAGTAAATCAAAGTTCCAAAGTTTTCACCACAGTAATTCAAAGTTCCAAAGTTTTCACTATAGTAAATCAAAGTTCCAAAGTTTTAACTTTGGTACTATAGTTAACTACATGTATAGTTAACTATAGTTTATTAAAGTATTTTTTTTGTTAGGGCAAACACCAAATTTTGCTTAATAAAATCTAATACAACTTCAACAAGTACACAAATATACCTAATACGATTTTACTTGCTCGTTGGCAGTATAAGGATATGGCTGCATAAATTAATGAACTGTTAACAGCTGAACTCTGGGATCAGATTTTCAACGATATACAGACAGTTGATGACAAAATGCTAAAAGATTCATAAGCTGAAACTGTTTACAAACTGATCATGTTCACTCATAAAATGAAACCACATACAGTTCCTTTGGCGATACTTGTGCGACCGAAAAAGTGCGCGACGTCTAAAAGCTACATGTAGTTATTATTAGTGCAGAAATTTGCAATTGCAAAAACCCATGTTTGTAATTCCAGGTTACAGTTTTCAGTAATGGGGCGCCTAGTTAAAATTTAACTTCGTGCTTAAACCCTATACCTAGCCTATCTGTAAATCTTCAAGTTATAATACTAACTGTGTCAAAAATTGCTGAAATAGCACATATAACACGCAAAACAAATGTCTGTTACAAATTAAATTTGCATCAATTGTGCCACAATATATGTCAGAATCAAATATCTGCAATATACTTACAGTGTAGTAACTTTACAGAATCTATTCACTCTACATATACATAGTGATAAATAAGCCGATGCAACTGTCTACAGATAAGCAAGATGTGCACAATTTGTGTAAAACTAATCATTAAAATTGTTAGAGTATTATATACCAGGGGGTAATATATCTACTTTATCTTGTTAGAGTATTATTTAAACAAATCTACATTAACTACAACAATCCAAACAACAAAAATAAGAAGAAAAAACTCTACACTTAGTTTTATGGTTACATTACACTTCTACTTGAATCAGTACTACGAACTACTGGCCAATCTGGAAGTAGGCACTCTAATGTAAGATTTAACTAATGCTGATTTCCAATACCTACGCTTTCCAATGACCTAACTCTTTGATTTCATCTTCTGAATGACCGCCCACTGTTGCCGCACCAATGCTAAAGGAATCTACTTTCATCTTCTTCTGTCAGCCTTAAGTCCCATTTTCGTTATCCAAACATCTGCAGAGCTAATTATAAATGCATGATCCATATCTGAATGACTGTTAAAAACTAACTCGTTGACTCTAAAAAAAAACAAAGCTATTAAAAAGATTGCAGAGAATAAAATTTCTTTAAATCTAGTTTGAGCACACCTTCCCAAGAACACTAGTAAGCTTAATTAAGACATTTATTGTTACTGGCTTTCTAAAATCCTGAGTTGCACTAGTTCTACCCAAACCCTCTAAAAGCTTGCTTACTATAAACATGATAAAGAATGAAAAGATATACCTGCTTGATATGTCTTAACAGTTTTGTAAGTACACCAATTTTAATGACAGATGTGATATGAACTGAACTAAACAGCTAACATTTGGAAGCCAATTTAACCCAACTTTACAAACATGACAAAACGTTTAAGTTCCTTCAAGCCTGACTAATAAACCTTTCGAGTATTTAAGGCTAAGGATGAATATAACAATCTCGCAGATTCACATTCAAAAGCATTTGCAGAAAACGTCTTGAATAGGACTCGGGGCCTCGTCTGCTTGTGGATGCTCCCGCCGGAACCGAGTGTATCGAGAAAGAGCACTTTGCTACAGAATTTTCTTTACCATAAACATTCTCCACCTTAGAGAACATGTTGTTTAACATACTGCTCAAAACCAGTGACCTCAGTAACACCATGACGCTTTTTTGAGGACTTTTTGTTGAATACAAAAAACCAGCCCTTGTTAGCAGTAAGGAAAATAATTCTCTTGTTTGTTTAAATATCACCCAGATATAAACAGCCCTGAAAATATAAGCACCAATTCTAAAACAGTAATATCACCTATGACGTGGGTCTCTGTCATACTTGCCGGCCACTTTAAATAAGCCCAATGATTTCCTAAAACTGTCACACAATTCTTTGAATTTGCTTGTCATGATTTAAGTTTTATCTCAAGTGTGCAATTCTTATTTTTTATGATTTAAAATCATATATCGACGACACATTTTTTATCAAATATTGATTGAAACCAGAGCATGTATATACTGTAAAACGAGAATATTTGGCGCACTACGAATTTTAGCGCCTTTGGCGCAAGAGCCCCTGAGCACTAAAATTTATTGTGCGCTAAAGGATTTTTAAATATCATTTTTTGTGTGTGCTCAAAGCTTTTACATAAGTACATGTAAACCGGAACGCGCAATTACGTAATGTCGAAGGGTCATTGGATTTTATATACACACTAGCACTGCACATGTTCGGAAGACAGAAAGTTCTGCCAAATCATAATTCAATTAAACTATTGTTTCCCCAGTAGTTGTTACCCGATTATTATCATTAGCACCTTCAAAGTTTTGCTTCTCGGCGTGTCAATAAACTATCGCCTCGAGGTAAACAATGGTAAACAATGCAATCAAGCATGGCGATTGAGCTTGCAGACAATACCTGATTAGGATAACCATTTTATCGAAGTAATTTTCTGTCTATGCATGCATTGTTTTAATATGATTTAAATGAGTAAATACTCCATTTCTTTTAATTGAAAATAGAAATAAGATAAATTTGAACATTGTGCCACGTCCATGTGATAGCAACACGTACAGCGGTAAAGTAAACGAATGTTTACTGATATACGGGAGTATTAATGTGTTTCCGTGCTTGACTAACCAAAAAGTCAAATACGACTGTGGATAAAAAAAACAAGATATGACATTTATATATATTAATGACAAGTGCAAGCGCTAAAATTTATTTGCGCCAATGCATTCCCATTTGCGTTTGCGCTTAAACAGGTCGGAGAGAATACTCGAAATCGGGTATTATCCTTGAAATCGCGTATAATACTCGATATTAGGGTATCGTTGAATCCGCGAAATCGGGTATTCCGTGCAACTTTCTATAAAAACTAAAGAATAAAGCCACGGCGCATTATGCCAGTAACTGTTACTTGTACATCAGTATCTTGTGGATTTATTTTTATTAAATCTAATTCATAAGGTTGTCAAATAAGTTTAAAATCACACGACAAACACTGCTGGGGTAACAAAGAGGACACAATGGCGTTATTATTTTTCAATATAATTTCTAAAAACAAATAACTACACTTCGTTTGTCTTTATTTCCCATTAAAGTATTCCATATACTTAATTTT
>PRKT01000187.1:581385-592979 GCA_003671525.1 Saccostrea glomerata
AGCCTTTAGCCCCCCCCCCCCCCCTTGAAGTCGCCAAAAATTGGTAAAATATTGATGACTTAGCCAAATTAAACGATCAACAGTTATGTTCTCTCATAAGCTGTATTCCTGAAACTATCACTGTCTCTGCTAAAATGTTGAAGACATATTCTGCAAATATGTTTGAATGATAAATAAAAAAGAAAAGATTTTCAAAAAAAAAGAGAAAGAGGGTTCTTTTAGCCGAAATTTTAGACATTTTTATCATTACATTATTTATACATTCATAAATAAATTTGATTTTATGCACAAGATGAATGTGAAAGTAATTAATGACGCATAATTAGATATGATGGACAATCCCTTGTTTATACATGGCATCATATCTGGTATGTGAAATGTGTTTTCGTATAATTTGATTTATTTACAAATTGTTCATGTTTGTCGTGTTGATGTGGAATTATTATAAATTCCTGAATTCTGATACTTTACAATTCTGTTGTGTTGGGAATGAACATTAGGAAGATGCATATACTTTCAACATAAGGAAAAATATAAAGCAAATCGAACACCTTTTTGTGTGCAGATCATGAAATGTACTGAGCTCCACGGGTATTTGTTGTCCCGAGCGCATTAATCTTGACGCCCAAATTCTTACTTGGCTATTGATACCTTAAGAAAACATGTGTATCTAGATAAAAGTTAACTCGGCAACATGCGCCATCCCATTGTTTAAGTTTTATTAGGTAATTACACCTCCTATACCCGATTTCGCGGATTCAACGATACCCTAATATCGAGTATTATACGCGATTTCACTGATAATACCCGATTTCGAGTATTCTCTCCGACCTGTTAAATACGTATGCGCCAAATTTTCTCCTTTTACAGTATCTAAAATTGTAAACTAATTCTGACAAAAAGTTGTTCCGACTTATAAATGGGTCAGTGGAAATTCCCTTCAGAAAAATTCAAAAAATACAACCGACTTATATGAGGGCCTACATATACATGTACAGCTCAACGCACTTTTTAAACTCACATGGTTTTTCGCACATATCAAGGTCGCGTTGTTATAATGCAAAATTGTGGAATGTGACAACAGAATATATTTTTAAAAGTGATTTATAACTTAATTTTGATCCTGTTCCATTACTTTAATTATTATTCACACATAATACTTGGTAGAATTTTTATATGCTCTTTATTGATATATTATGACAGTTCCCAGATGGTTCTTTCATGGTTTCTCGTCAAATGCAGCCGTCTTTGTATCAGTTCGTTTTAAGGCATATCTTTGCCTTGCCTAAATACAGAAACAGTACAGTTCATATAACTTCTGTATTTTCAGTACATTACTATGACACTATAGCACAAGATGATGGAAATATTTCTCATCTGCTCGACTGCTTTCCATGTTAAAAAGATGGCATTTTTTCAGGTTAACTTTCTGAAATCTAGCATCATGAAAACACCTTCCGATGCAAATTTTCAAAGTTTCAGATCATAAATGTAAAATAATTCACTTCTCATTAGTAACAATTTCTTATGTTGAAAGATATACCTTACTTTATTACCCTATCCTATGAAATGATTTCTCTATGCAGTTTGTCATTTTTCGGAGCTGCATTTGGACAAAACCAAGACAAGAACGGAAAACGTGCAAAGTACTTAGAAAAATACACATCTGTAAGAAGTCAATTTGAACAATTTCACTAAATAGTATCAGAGAAAGCTCTATTAATTAATTTGTGAATACCTATGGTAGACTCATACACATTTAACATCATGCAATTTATAAACACATTCCCTTTACAACATCGAGTTTTAAATCTTATGAATAATGATTTTAGAGAATATATACCTTTAACATAAAATATCTAATAATATAAGGATAAAAAAATGTGACCTTAATTTGTGCGAAAAACCATGTGAGTTTAAAAAGTGCTTTGAGTTGTATGCGAGCAAACTGTAAATGGTAATCATTCGGAAAAGTAAAGGAAACTCTTTTTTTAAACGTTTTAAATGTTATTCCCCAATCTTGAAAGTTCAAATTGCACTTACCTGCGATCCGATTCTGAGAAGTAACAAGAAATCTTCCAACCAAACATCTTGTGTCTTATATAGTTCTAGGATGAAGATTAAAAGGTCACAATAAAATTCTTATCCAAAAATTGCAAATTACACTTTTAATAACCTTTCCTCGTCTTATAATGCATTTTTATCGACAAGAAACAAATATATATAATTGTCATTCTAATATCATTAGCCTTCTATACAACACGAGGAGGTAAAAAAAATCCTTATCAAATTTCATTTAAAATTCAATCAAATAATTTGCTGTACAGTTTAGTTTTTTAGATAAAAGAAACATTTGTTTGCAATTTGAGCAAAGTTTTTTTGTTGTTTAATAATTTGACTGACTTTTTTTAATGATAATTAATACTCTGATTCATAAACACTAACTAGAAAGTATCTTTCAACATATGTTTAAAATTAGTATTTTTTCTCGGTGAAGGTGGAACACTTTATACATGTTATACAGAGAAAAATATTATTCATATTTTTCAAATTATGTAATACCCCAAACAGTTTTAATCCGCTTTCATTTCTTTAAATGTGTGATGGTTCTTTTAGATAAGAACAATATAAAAGATAATGAATCTATATGAAACACCCAAACATTAGCAAGATGCATTTAGTCTTCTTTTTAAATACAAATAAATTATATTAAGAAACGCGTACATGACAAAGAAAATGTTATGAAAATAAGTCGTACTTTTTTCAGGGATTGAAAATAGCGTAAAAGATAATAACTATAGAACATGTATCTTCATTTTATCAAATAACAGCAATTAAGTAAATTAAAACCTTCCTTCTGAGCTTGATATATCAATAAAGTAATAGAAGTGTCTTTACATTATTATTCAATTTAATTTACATATTCTAGTAGTGTTTTAAATATGCAAACTGTAATAAAGTGCATGAAATATGAAGAACTTGCAATTGTTTAATTGATTTCCTATTAAGTGGGCGGTATATCATTAAGACGAGAAATTAATTTGAAATTCAGTCTCATCAAAGTACGCAGGTTGTACAAAATACAATTTCTATTAAAATGCTAAAGATTACAAACAGTGAACGATTTCTTAGAAAATCTACACATTCAAAAAACCTCATGCCAAGAAAACATACGCATTCTATCCGGATTGCGAACTCAATAAAAGCCGAATTATGTCGACAAAATAGATTAAGAATGATTGACAGTTTTTGTCATGGCTTTATTGATTAATAGTCAGATCAATCATCAATACAATTCAATAGTCAAAATCAATCATCAATACAATCAATAGTCAAATCAATCATCAATACAATGAATACAATGATGTACACAAGGTATCTCTACAATGATTTACATAAAGTATGAATTCAATGATGTACACAAAGTGTCCATGTATATTGAATAATTAATACACAATTGGTACAATGATATTCAATGATAAACCATGATAATCAATCAATGATGTACGCAAAGTGTATACATGTATTTACACAATGGGTAAAATGATATTCAATGATATGCAATGATATTCAATAATATACAATGAGATTCAATGATAAATAAATTGCAATGAGCAGGTAGCAATGCATTACAAAGACAATGGACTACGTCGATTTTATCAATAGTATATGACGTAGAATCAATAGCAATGGCACAATGACGGAAGCTCAATTATTGGCCACTGGCCCTGGAAGATAACAGGATCAGCAGCGAGCTTCTAGCAAAATTCGGCCATATGTCTTCACATGGGAGCTAATAAAGCGCGGCATGTGAAGACATCCGCCACATGCGGCAAATTTTGCCCATGCCATGACAAAAATGCTGTTTATTACAGTTATGCAAAATTAATTACTGCTTGATATATATACTAGTCAAAATTTCTAACGCCCCAGATGATATTTTTAAAAGCATTACCTTTAAACGCAGTTATGTTGACTTAACCTTTATGTAAGATGAAGGAAAAATAAATAAACAAATAATTTTCATTTTATTCCATCAAAATTTATTGCTATGCTTAATGAAAATTAAGTTCCGGCATAGGTACCCTGCAATTCAAAATTCTCAACATTCAGTACCGAGTATGCCCCCCATTTGCACGAATGATAGCAAGACATCTGCTTCTCATAGAGTTCACATAATTGTGCAGAAATCTTTGAGGGAGGTTATTCCATGTGTTAACAAGATCCCTCTCCAGTACCGCCAAATTCTGCTGCTGGGGAATCTGTCTTATCCTTCTGTCTAGCTGTTCCACACATGTTCAATAGGATTGAGATCCGGACTACATGGGGGCCAGTCGAGTAAACGGATGTTTTGTCCCTGCAGCATCTGTTGTGTAGTTCTGGCAGTGTGGGGAGTGGCGTTGTCCTGCATTAGCATCATTCCTCTATTGGCTTTGATGTGAGGAATTGCTTCCGGCTGAAGGATGTCGGTCTGATACCGAGCAGCATTCAGGTTTCCTCGGATTTGAAGTATTCTGGTTTTCGTGTGTAACGACACACCCGCCCATACCATTATCGATCCACCACCAAACTGCCCTTTTTCCCTCACACAGGCGTCAGTGTACCGCTCACCCCTTCTTCGATACAGTCGGCTTCGTCCGTCAGATCGTCGCAAGTTGAACCTGGACTCGTCCGTAAAGAGTACACGGCCCCAGTCTGCCCTTGTAAATCTGAGGTGGCGCCTTGCCCAAGCCAAACAGAGCTGCCTGTGCCTGTTCGACAAAACTAAGCCTACATATGGTCTCCTGGCACGCAATCCACCTTCCCTTAGTCTATTGCGCACAGTTTGGTCACTCAGAGGTCTGCCATGCGTTCTCATTGTTTGTCGCGCCGTTGTGCGTGCTGTACGGAGTCTGTTCCTTAGATGCGCAACCCTAATGTAATTGTCCTGTTGGCGTGTCGTCACTCGACGTTTCGGTCTCCGGGGTAGATCATCTGTACTTCCGGTTTGATTGAATTTCCGGACGAGCCTAAGTATGGTTTTATGGTCTCGGTTGAAAGTTCTAGCAACCTGAAAAAGTTTTAATCAATTTATTTAGCTTTTTTTTATTAGTTTTTAAATGTTGGAAGAAAAAAATTGTACAAAGCGAAAAGAAACACACCTCCCGTGAACTGCTCCCGACTTGGACCATGCCAACTGCTCTTGCACGTTCTTGTGCAGACATGCGTCGCATTTTCTCCCAAACTTTAACTGCTTTTTAAGATGATCTTGAGACAGAGAACACGTGGAAAAATTCGTTTTGAAAAACACACCCGAAAACCATTTCGAACTCGTACTTCACGCTTTTCAACAAAAGCGGTCACGGCTGAATAATTTGTAATTGAATTCGATTTTTTTCAATCGCAGACATGAAAGGGTACATACAGCAGACGAGGTTTTGAAGAACTTTAATATTAACATAACGGTTTCTTCAATTTTCAAAAAATAAAAGTGGGGCGTTAGAAATTTTGACAAGTATATGTAGTATACCACAGAACTAGAGAAATTTTATATGATTTTCAATTTAAATTGTTAAACATTTACAATAACAAGTGCATTAATAAACTGTTTTGAAATGGAAATGGTGGGTAGCACTATACAATGTAGCACTGCAAATTTTGACAAATTATTTTGATTATGCCACACTGAATGGTATAGAGGAAAATAGCAGAATGTGCTATAAATAAAATGATCAATAAATGTTCAATAGTTCAATAGTTTCAAAGATCAATAATATATGTAATGATCAATTATAACTAAATGGAAATGGTGGGTAGCACTGCAAATTTTGACAAATTATTTTGATTATGCCACACTGAATGGTATTCAGGAAAGTAGCAGAATGTGCGATATGAAAAAGGTGAACACCCTCTGGATACAATTTTGATGAGTACTGTTGAATACCTGAGTAGTGACTATACCCCGACACCTAGTGGTAATGAACCAATATAATGAGCTGCTTATCCTAATATGTGCCTTGTGTAAAAACATGGGCACGTAATAATTTCTTGGCAGTATTTGTGACCAAATAAATTCTAACCTTGGTACAGGTATTAACATAATTGCAAACAAGACAAAGTCAATTTCATAAACATTTGTAGATGGCAAAGGGACATGGTACCAATACTATTACCCACAATGAATCAGTATGACATGTAGGTTGCCGAATTTTGACACAAGAGTTATAGTAGATGTTTCTTGTTTCTTGGTTTTGCATGCTGATTAGTTTTTTGGACCCCTAATATGCATTTAAATTTGAGTTTTCTGTAACTTACCGTCTTTCATGGCCAACACCAATGATTTTTAGCTGAAACTGTAAACACGCTAATTCTAAGAAGGTCAAAAATTGCTAAGTGAAAGCCAGAGTAAACAATGTTGTTTCAAACAAGTTTGACAAACTGATGGGAGACATTTTATTATGTGATTAATTAACAGAATCTACAGCAACATTCTTGTAACCTGAACTGAATTTCCCCTTTGATTTAAATGTTATTTTTTTAAACATAACACTAATCTCATTAAGGTCCTTCGTTTCCAATGGAAGACCTTCTACTGATTCTGTTGGTAAAGATTATTAAGGTCTTCCGACTTCCTTCGGAAGACCTTACTGTTTTTCTTATGTTTCCTATTATTATTATTATTCCCTTTTCATAGTACACGTGATTTCTCGGAAACTACTTGACCGATTTCAAAGATATTTCCAGGAATAATGCATTGTTATAATATCTCCAGACCATTTTTTTTATTTTTTGTAAAATCACTTCCGGTCACATTTTTTGTCCAATTTTCTTTTTTTAAATTGCCATTTTGTCCAAGCAACTCCTTCTTAACCACTCAAGATTTAATCATGATATTTTCGGGGATGCTAAAACATCTCTTTCAGTTATGCATGGCATCTTTTGATTTTGCATCCGTCACTTCCGGTCGACACAGGAAGTGACATTAAATTTCGAGATTTTTTGAAAAACTTAACCGTTTTGAATAATGGCAAGTTAAACTTATGTTCACATTAACAATCGTCAACAAAACGCATCCATTTGAATAACTTCCGGTGTAAAACAGAAGTAGTCGAAAAATTAAACTTTCTCTCTTGCGTCAAAAGAAATAGAACAAATGGTTTTATGTGAGTTTTTCTCAAAGTTTTTTTTGTACTTGTGACTTTGACGTCGACCGGAAATGATGCCTTAATTGTCTAGATTCGTCATATGATGTCACTTCCGGTCAAACCGGAAGTAGCCAAATTAGCTTATTTTGAAGGTTTTGACGTAAAATTGGATTTTTTTAAATTTTAGAGACACTGAAGGCGTCTTAACTCATGCCTTTCTCTTGTTGACGTCACTTCCGGTCAAAACTGGACGGAAGACCTACTCGTTGCTTTGCAACGAGCTTTGCTCTAGTTATTCTTTTTTTTCTTCTGCTTCCTAGACCGCAACTTTGAGGCCTCATATCTCGCTCATTTCTCAACGGATTTCGCTCAAATTTTTAGACGTTATAGACGTTAATAAACTCTATCAGCATAATGCCTAAAATTTCAAAAAGTCACTTCCGGTTTTGAGTTATTTCCCTTTAAAGGAAAATTTATAGGCTTTCGTTTCCAGACAAAGGCGCAGAGACGGCTAATTTTGGAGCAGAAATTCTACTGATTTTAGATAATAGAAGGATTGAAGTTGTGCACATTGGTTTTTTGTTTTTCGATTTCTGTATTCAAAATGGCGCTATATAGGGGTCAAAAATTAGAACGCTTAAAAGAACCAAAAATTACTCATATTTTTCTTTTTATCTTCTAAACTAAAAATATTTTGTTAAAATATATAGAACATAATCTGTGCAGAATAAGAAGATCTTTCAAATGATATGTCGAAAAAAGGGCTGACCCCTAAATTAAGGGACCTAGAGGGGCCAAAAGTTTTTTCCAGATATCTCAAAAAGTATTGAGAATTTGTTATGCATCAAAGAAGAAAAGTTGTTCAAAATATCAAGTTTTATCTAATGGGGTCGACAATATACGTCCGGCGACGTAACTTCCGGTCGAACTGGAAGTAGTCAGAAAATGCATATTTTTGCCGTTTTTGACAGGTTTTTGGGTAACATGTCTCACTAGAAGCTTAAATATTAATTTTCTGTCCGTCGTCGTCACTTCCGGTCAAACCGGAAGTACCAAAGAATGGCTTAAATTTGCTATACTTAACATAGATTTGGAGGATTAACCCATTTTTGGACTTCATTACTCTTTTTTTTAATGAAAGTTACTTCCGGTCAAACAGGACGGAAGACCTACTCGTTACTTTGCAACGAGCTCGGCTCTAGTTAACTATAAATTTCTTGATAATCTACTAGACTGCAAATTTGAAATATAAAACTTGGCATTATTATTACTTATATCATTAAGGTCTTCCGCTCAGGCGGAAGACCTTCTACTGATTCTGATGGTTAAGATTATTCCTATTATTAAGGTCTTCCGACTTCCTTCGGGAGACCTTACTGTTTTTCTTATGTTTCCTATTATCATAATTATTCCCTTTTCATAGTGCACGTGATTTCTCGGAAACTACTTGACCGATTTCAAAGATTTTTTCAGGAATGATGCAGTGTTGTAATTTCTCCAGACTACTTTTTTATTTTTTAAAAAATCACTTCCGGTCACATTATTTGTCCGATTTTCTTTTTTTAAATTGACATTTTGTCTAAGCATCTTCTTGTAAACCATTCAAGATTGAATTACGATATTTTCGGGGATGATATAACATCTCTTTGAGTTATACATGGCGTCTTTCGATTTTGCATCTGTCACTCCCGGGCGACACCGGAAGTGATATTTAATTTCAAGATTTTTTGAAAAATTTAACCGTTTCGAATAAAGGCAAATAAAACATATGTTCACATTAACAATCGTCAACAAAACGCATCCATTGGAATAACGTCCGGTGTAAACCGGAAGTAGTCGATAATTGAACTTTTTTCTTGAGTCAAAAGAAATAGAATAAAATGGTTTTATTTGAGTTTTTCAAAGTTCTTTTGTACTTGTGACTTTGACGTCAGCCGGAAATGATGTCTAAATTGTCTAGATTCGTCAAATGACTTCACTTCCGGTTTAAAACGGAAGTATTCGGAAAATACAAATTTTGCGTTTTTTGACGTTATTGGTTAATTAATTGCACTATCAGCATCCAACCAAATTTTTCATTACTTGACATCACTTCCGGTCAAACCGGACATGTCACTTCCGGTCAAACTGGAAGTAGCCAAAAATAGCTTTTTTTCAAGTTTTGACGCAAAATTGATATTTCTTAAATTTTAAAGTAACTGGAGGCGTCTAAACTCATTGCTTTCTGTTGTTGACGTCACTTTCGGTCAAAACTGGACGGAAGACCTACTCGTTGCTTTGCAACGAGCTTTGCTCTTGTTATTCTTTTTTTTCTTCTGCTTCCTAGACCGCATCTTTGAGGCCTCCTATCTCACTCATTTCTCAATGGATTTCGCTCAAATTTTTAGAGGTTATAGACGTTTATGAACTCTATCAGAATGTAGACTAAAATTTCAAAAAGTCACTTCCGGTTATGAGTTATTTCCCTTTAAACGAAAATTTATAGGCTTTCGTTTCCAGACAAAGGCTCAGAGACGGCTAAAGCTGGAGCAGAAATTCTACTGATTTTAGATAATAGAAGGATTGAAGTTGTGCACATTGGTTTTTGTTTTTCGATTTTTCTATTTAAAATGGCGCTATATAGGGGTCAAAAATTAGAACGCTTAAAAGAACCAAAAATTACATGTATTTTGCTTCTTATCTTCTAAACTAAAAATATTTTGTTAAAATATATAGAACATAATTTGTGCAGAATAAGAAGATCTTTCAAATGATATGTCGGAAAAGGGGCTGACCAATAAATTAAGGGATCTGGAGGGGCCAAAATTTTTTTCCAGATATCTCAAAAAGTATTGAGAATTTGTTATACATCAAAGAAGCAAAGTTGTTGAAAATGTCAAGCCTGACCTAATGGACAAAATACGTCCAGTGTCGTCACTTCCCGCCAAACCGGAAGTAGTCGCAAAACGCGTATTTTTGCTGTTTTTGACAAGTTTTTTGGCAACATATGTCTCTGGGAGCTTAAAATTTAATTTTTCGTGCGTCGTCGTCACTTCCGGTCAAACCGGAAGTATCAAAAAATGGCTTATTTTTGCATTAATTAACATAGCTTTAGAGGATTCAAAGCAATTTTGGGCGTTATTTCTCATTCTTATGAAAAATAAAGTAACTTCCGGTCAAACAGGACGGAAGACCTACTCGTTGCTTTGCAACGAGCTTTGCTCTAGTTCTTATTTTTTTTCCTAGACGCCAACTTTGAGACATCGTAACTCGCTCATTTCTTAACGGATTTAGCTCAAATTTTCAGAGTTTTTACACGTTACAAAACTCAATTAGAATATTTTCAAAAATTTCAAAAATCCTCTTCCACTTTCGAGTTATTTCCCTTTAAATGAAAATTTGGTACTGTTCGTTTCCAGACAAAGGCTCAGAAACGACAAAAGCTGGAGCAGAAATTCTACTGAATTTAAATACTAGAAGAATTGAAGTTTTGCACATCGCTTTTTCTTTTTCGATTTCTGCCCTCAAAACGGTTCTAGATAGGGGTCAAAAATGAGAATGCCTAAAAGCGCAAAAATTTACATATATTTCCATATGTATCTTTTAAACTAAAAATAATTTGTTAAGACATGTTGAACAAATATTGTGCATAATTTTAAGATCTATCATTTGACATCATTAGAAAGGGGCTGGTCCCTCAAATTAGGGATCTAGGGACCTTGAAAGACCTTGAAAGTTTTTGCTCTATAACTCAAAAACGGTAAATATTTCGATATGGTTATCGATATGAAATGGGTTCTTTAACATCTCATTGATCTCATGAAAACGTTATTTTGTTCTAGTGATGTGTTATTAAATGAGCAGAAAACTTTATAATCCATGTACAGGTAAGTGATTTTATACGGCAAGTGAAGAAGAATTGTATGTGTGTATGCGTATAACACGTATATAACTAAAATAAATGTAATAGGGTGGACAAGAATAATATACCTATAGCTAAATTGAATGTTTAACTTTGTTTAAATAAGTTTTTAACGTATTCTCTAGCTGGATGTCATACAGATTATTCAGAGACAACTTTCTCCTTGTGTTTAGTTTAAATAACAAGAAGGGGGAGGTAAAAAATACTTATCATTTTTCCTTCGATTAATATTCAATGTAGCATTATCATTATTACAAAATATTAATGTATTTATGACAAAAAAATAATTCAAGCTTAAGATAATTCACTGTCATTTAATTCATGCATCGTGAATTTTCCGCGGACCCTGACTGTTGTGTGTGTGTACTGTTATGAAAGTCGTTCATCGATCGCACATTCGTGAGGTCAACATTACCGCTCTTTGATTTTCACTCGAGTTCTAGATTTAAAATCAAGAAAATATGTTATTTGCGTTAATCGTAAGAATATTTCTAGACACAAATATAAAGGTTTTCTTGAACGTGTATGTGTATTCAAAGATTTAAAAGTGTTAAATGTCGGATTCTTTT
>PRKT01000187.1:599529-616811 GCA_003671525.1 Saccostrea glomerata
GTTACCTGTGATAAAATCATTTCAAATACTAGTCTATCATGAACTCTGACCTTGAAGTTTATCCGGCTTTTCCAAAATTTAAAAATTGCTTAAAATTGACCATAACTTTTTACACATGTATATTAGCTGTGACAAGGCCTATCTAAATAAAAGGTATGGCTTAAATCATGCAGAGTGTGTTATGGCCTTGAATCAAGGTCATTTATGATAAGATATTTTGTCTGGATGCATTGTTTGAAAAAAACGTGTGAATTTGTCAATACGGTAGCACACAAATGGGATATGCTCATCACCAGCGTGTGTCATAGTGTGACCCAAGGTCATTCTGACAAGGTCAAGGTCGCAAACATTCCTTTACTATCCTCTTTTTAATAGTGAAACATAATAAGATGATATCTACCCTTAAGAGATTGCTTTAAAATTAGAACGTGGCATGACCTTGACTCAAGGTCATTTCTCTCTGTCCGCAGCTTCGACGGAAGACCTACTCGTTGCAACGAGCTCGGCTCTAGTTATTTTTGTTATTATTATTTTATCTTTTTATTTATGTATTTATTTATTTTTTAATTGATTTATTTTATTTACTTCTTTATTTTTTATATTATAATTTTTTTTATTTACTTTTTTTATTATTTATTTATTTTTATTATTAATATTATTATTATTATTTTATTTATCTATTTTCATTTATTTATTGAGTTCTGTAATAAATATGGCTAGATTTGTAAGATTTATATATAGACCAAGAAATGTTAAATAAGTGGTTGGGCCTTCATTTTTATCTTAATTAATTGTAATCCCTATTTCCTGACAAGTATGTATCAATGCTTTAGCTAGATTCGGCCAATCTGACGAGTCCTTGGAACCCAGAAAAGAAAATCATTTAAGTAAGTAATTATATTTGAATGTTTTGGTCTTCTGACTGACAATCTAATGAAGTATTGATGAGAATTTTTAAAGGTAGCACATGCTATTGAAACCAAATGTTGAATTCATTTATCTTGAATTCAAGTACCTAAGAGGCAAAAATATGATGGATGTACTGCAGAAGCCTAAAAGGACTAGACCAATCCTCCTTACAGATCAAAGCACATTTACCCGACGTTAGTTCATTTCTATTACTTGATCAAAAGAGGCACATGATTCCCAGCATAATGCCATGTTGATGAATTCATTTACACTAGTACTTTGTTATCTTTGTTATCAACTTCCAACCCCCATCTTACTTTTCTTTTTTTTTTGGGGGGGGGGGGCAAATTGAATTGGGAATGCTGATTGGACTGGGTTTGATTAAACTTTTGCCTACTGGTTGATGATGGGGAGCTGTTTATGTTTGAGCAACAATGAATTCGGGGGCAATTGTTATGAAGAGAGATGCATGGATGCTGGTAGTTACATGACTGTCTAGCACAAGAGCATTAATAAAACATTTAAATGTAGAGTGTGTTTGTGGAATTTTTATGGAATTTGAAATGTACAATATGCATAGTTCAGCATTTACTGAACCCAAATAAAAAGAAGTTTTCTTTGACATTTTCAGCCTAAAATATATTCTAACCAACCCCCTGTTACAATGTATTGAGGCTACCTTGAATGTCAACTGGGTGCCTCGTCAAATAGACCCTAACTAATATCAAGAATGCATCAGACCACATTTGAATGGAAGTAAGTTTCTTTGTACTTTGCTTTCGCTGAATAACTAACTGACCATCAACAGTGGAGAATTTTATGTTCATTTTAATGATCACTTTCTGACAGCACAGAAGTTTATCAATCCTATGTATTCCTTAGCCCATATTTTTTCTCTTATTTGCTGTGCGACATGTGCTGTTCAATTATGAGTAACACTAATTAGTATTTGAGAGAGCTTGTATGGAATTTGTAGTAACGCTACAGATGAATTCTTGAGAGTTAACCCCCGTGTAAGATGCCTGTTATCTGTAAATTTTGTAGCATTCTTTTCACATTATACTCAAATCATGATGAAACTCTTATTGTGTCTTCTTTCTTGCAGAGCTGTGTAGCTATTTCATAGTTCTCACATTGTGACTGAAAAAAATTTCCAATTACTAATACTTTTGAGATCACCCCTGACTTCAATTTTGTCTTGGGAAATTTGATGCTGCCATGTTTTGATCATTGTGATTTCTATTTTCTCTCCTGCACGTGTGTGTATCATCTCTGCAGTCACAGTTGTTTTCTGTTTTCGTGCTTGAAAATCAGTATGCCAGTATCAGAAACTTTAGTTTCAAGTCTGATGAAATTTACGGCAGGGATTCGGATATCAAAGTTTTCCTACCAGAGTTAGGAAGATAAATCCTTCTCAATCAGTTCTTTCTTTGCAGTTCCCGCGTGTTTACCCTAGCATCACAAAATATCACTTCATGTACTCACATTTATCAAACAGTCATTTAGGCTTTCAAAACGCCTCATGTGTCGCCTGTCCTCACTAAACGTCTGTGTAGGAGTTATGCTAACGAAATAAATCCCTTGCAAATTCAATGCTGAGCTTCAATGGATGACGGATTGATTGATTGTATACTGTTTACGTCCCTCTCCAGAATATTTCACTGATATGGAGACGTCACCATTGCCTGTGAAGGGCTGCAAATTTAGGCCTATGCTCGGCACTTACGGCCTTTGAGCAGGGAGGGATCTTTATCGTGCCACACCTGCTGTGACATGGGGCCACGGTTTATGCGGTCTCATCCGAAGGACCGCCCCATTTAGTCGCCTTTTACGACAAGCAAGGGGGTACTGAGGACCTATTATAACCTGGATCCCCACAGGGGGAATGGATGACGGAAGATGGATAGGAAGAGCAAATGCACATGCGTTGTTACAACGCACTTTGAAAAATTACGCACTTTGAAAAAAATTTTCAAAGTGCGTTAAATTTTGGGACCAAGTCAACGCACTTTGAAAAAATAAAATTTCTTTTCAAAGTGCGTTAATATGGACCATATTAACGCACTTTGAAAAACTGTGTATGGATTTGTCAATATTCCTGCAAATCTTAGGTATGATAAATAATTGAACCTGTTTGATAAGTCTTCTGTGAAGAGGTCACATCAGGATGTGAAAGTGAGCGATTTTGATTTTTGCATACTTAGAAAAATCTTTCTCTTTACTGTACTAAATTTTTTTCAAGTTTGCATGCATTTTATGTAAACTTAAATTTATTGAAAGTTTTCAACGTCATACCAGTTATGTAAACACATATATTTGGGTGTAGCATATGCATCAGTACCGGAAAGGGGGGTTACATGTAGGCACATAAATATTTTTGCAAAGATATACATAATATATACATGTATGCATTAAAAATGGGGGCTTACCTGTGGGGTCAACTTTCAATTTGCTACCGACGGCTACGTACAATGTTTAAGAAAAAAAGAGTTGGGATGAGAGACCTTCTACTCGTCTTCTCCTTGTTCTCAATGAGGTTAAATGAGTTCATGTAACTTTAAAAAAAAGTTTTTCGAAAGGTATAATTATTACAATTTGATTTCCTATATTACTAAAATCTAAGTCTAGAATTTTTATTTTCATTCATATCTTTTTTTCAAAGTGCGTTAAATGCCTCCATGGTAAAAAATTATTATGTGCATTCTTAACGCACTTTGAAAAAAATTTTCAAAGTGCGTTGAGTGTGTCCAAATTTTAACGCATTTTGAAAAATTTTACGCACTTTGAAAAATTTTTTCAAAGTGCGTTGCCACAATGCGTAATGGATGTGGCTAAATGAAGTCAGTGCACTTGAGTGAGAGTTATCTTTCCTGGATTTTTTTATCTCTATTTGTCTCCATAACGGGACTTAACTCATATTGAGTAAAGTCGGATTAACTACGAATGTCAAATATTTTTTTTTCAAGATTTAAACCTCAATAATCTAAGTACTCATCAGTTGATGAGCTATTCCTTTCCTTTACATGTGTAAATATTGGATTGCTTCCATTTCACTGCTTGAATAAAAAGCCCGTTCTTGCTTCTTGGCAAATTTTGGATGTGAAGAAGATTCACCAAATTGAACTACATTAAGAGAACCTTCTTCATCTTCAGGAGAATATTAAGGTCCATCAGAATCCTGTTTAAGAAATAAATCATCTTCATCTGCAGTGTATTCATATTGAGATAAAAAATGTATTGTTATCAACATTTGAAACATCCTCCACCTCAATAGAAAAATTTGAATTTACTTTACATCATTATGCTTCCTGTCAGTTTGTTTCTATATAACCCATATCCCACCATTCAATGACGTCACCCATTGTTATTAGTCTACGTATATTTTACCGATTAAACCAGCACTAGTTGGATATTTGAAGATCCAACTGGCGATCAGTTGGATATTCAAAATATCCAACTGCCTATCGGGTGGATATCTAAATACCCAACTGAGGTGCAGTAAACATAAAACAATTAATGAACAAAAGAGATAAAACAATTTTAAAATGTATTTCTAATGCATATGAAAAATAAAATAATTACTTCAAATTTTCCACACTATTAGAATTAATTTCCAATATTTTTATCTGTTTAAGCACTATTACAAGCATTGTTCGAATGGAACTCCATAAGAATTTAACACTTTTCCTCAACAAACCATCTTCTTTTGATATGTAATGACAAATTCCCAAACTTTTATCAAAATTCTGTAGTTTTCTTCAGCTTTCAGGTCAAAAGTTTTCAAAACACTATCTGAACCTCTCTAATTCACATTGGATTAAAAATATTCTTCATCTGATTTCACGACTGTTCAGTACAATGAAAAGGGTTGAAATGAAATCAACACCACGTAGTTTCATGCTCACTAGTCCATGAATAAAAGGGATGTTCGCTTAAATTAGGCTATTGTTTTGTGTCACGGTTGGATATTTGAATGGGCTACATCCTTTTGTATTACAGCAAGTTGGATATTTGAATGGGTAAATGTTTCTTTGAGGCCCAAAGTAGGGAATTTTCTTCGGCCCGCGGAGAGAATGTTTTCTCTAAACTATTCAACACCATCTCGTTATTTATCCCTTACATATCCCACTATTATCGCATAGTGTTCTAAGAATTTATATAGCGTAAGCATAGTACGCCGAAATAGTGCACGGCTTCATTTTCTGAAGAAAACCCGATTGTGCCCACGCCGGGGATCGAACTCACGACCACGAGTTTGTCAGTCCGATTACGCGACAGAAACTGTTATTTATTAACTAGTATTTTAATATATACGAGGGGTGATCAAAAAGTTCGCAAACTATCTCTATATCTACAAAACCACAATTCAGATTAGAATGAAATTCGGTACACACATAGCCATACACAAGGTCTATATATAGCATATGCTGAATAAAGTTTCTCTCCTTGTTTGTGACGTCACAATGTGAAAATGACGTCAATATTTAGGTCACTTGTGACGAAAAATTGTTGTCTCAGTCGAACTCGTTCAACAAACGACTGTACAATATATTGTAATATCTCAGAAATCCCTCTGCAGTATCATAATAATTTGTACACAGTTTATAGAGATAAATGAGTTCCTATAAATTCAATTAATGATTCGATTAATCGTTTTAGTGAAGGAAGGCTGATGGTTAAAAATGATACTTGTCATCTTGCCCAGTGAAAGTTTGAAAAGATATGTATTTTTAATTAAGCAATTTGCTATCAAAGACCTCCAATTAGCACTTTGAAAAATAGTTGAATATTTGAACAATGATATAAGTATTAAATATCTAAGATATCGTTTACTTTAGATTTTAAACATATTAGACATGATCAAAAGGATGCACCCATTCTCTACCCACCTTGAATAAAGGTCTCTCCTGAGACAGAAGATTTGCGTTTTAATGGTCGCCATGCTTATTTTTGGAAAGGATGTTATTATCCACCCATTCTGTTGCCGAGATATGACCATTTCTGACAAATGAACTATTCTTGTCATAAAAATTAACTCACATGGAAAGAAATTAAAACTCGGGAAAATCTTTCAACTTTTGTGACAGAACGCTACGGAGTGGGTCACGTGACCGCCAATATCACGTGATTCGCGCATGCGCAGAAAGGTGGTTGATGTGCATTAAAATCGGGGAGGATCACTTTAAAATATAATCAACATTAAAACCAAAGATTGTTTCTTGTATTGAAGTTATTCAATTAGTTTGCGAACTTTTTGATCACCCCTCGTATATTTACTTAGTTTCAAATATTTCATTCTAAAAGAAAAATTAAATAAATAAATTTTTCTTGAATAGGTTCTTGCAAGATTTTTACCTTTACTTAACTTAAATTCTTTGAAACTCACTATACATTATACCGTATTGCATGAAACACTCAAAATAAAGAAAATAATATTGTGACGTTCATTTCGCATAACGTGAGGTCATAATCGGTGTGTACTAACCTGTTTGTAAGAGGTGATGAAACATTTTAATGCAATTATTTGTAAAACACGTTTTGATTGGCTAATGCACTGGTGTTTGAAGCAGTAAAACGAACATTAACGAGCGTGAAAGCTTTTTCATTGTGACGTCATAATAGAGCGACGCAAAAACACAATACTCTATGACGTATTTCATGTAACAAAATTCAACAAAATAAGACGTAAACAACAAACAAAATGCATGGATTGCGTTAGAATGGGAATAACTAATCTTCTAATTTGGTATTTGCGACCGTTAATGCTGATTTAACGGTCGCAAACATCCGTTTTACCGCTTACGCGTCGCCGGTAATACTCAGTTTGCGACCGTTAAATCAGCATTAACGGTCGCAAATACCAAATTAGAAGATAGTTATTCCCTAACTGGAAATGGAGATAAGATTGTCGTTTTTATGCAACAGTCAGCATGATAATAACAATAGTGTTGTGTTTTGCATACACTATGCCAAAATAGTAGTCAGGGTTTGACACATGGTGCACGAGCCGGATGTCAAACTCCGACTTCTATTTAGGCATAGTGCATACAAACACAACACTATTATATAAATAGTATTCATTTCATACTTCTTTCATAGATTCAGTAACACTTCATGTTTGTGTAAATCTTGTCAATAAATAATTTTATGACGAAAACATTTTAAACTTATTTTTAACTAAATGGTCAGTTCAAAAGCCTAAAAAATTATTTTTTTTCAATCTAAATTATTAACATTTTATTTTCATCTTTTGTTGATAATAAAACCTGATTGATGCACAATCATGAATCAAAATTGCTATCCACTTCAAATTATAAACTCCTGCAAAGAATTCTAATTAAATGAAATTTTATGCAGATTTTCGATGTTTTTATTTTCTTGGAAAGCACGTTTCTAGAATTTTAATTTAATCTTTGTCATAAAAATTAACTTAAAATATGTTTGTATTAATGTTCTTTTGACATCTGTCAAATTAATTGAGAATTTCATAGACATTTTACCAGATTCAACATTTTTTAATTGATTGTTTAAAAAGCATCCAATCAAAGTTGAATAAATAATGGATAAAAACTTCTCATTTAACGTCTAATGATATTGGTAAAAAATATAAGGAATTAAAGACGGTAGACCAATACAAACAAGACAAGATACAGAAACACATCCCAACCGATGTTGTGATGGGATTCTGTGTAACTTACAGATGAAATCCTGATTTATGAAGATTGATAGTTTGTCAGATTTCTCACGAAGGTTAAAAGACTAGGGAGACAAATACATTGTATGCATTATGTCAATCAATATAAAATGAAGAGTCTTGAGAAAAATATAATTTTTAAATAGTTTTAACTATACGCAGTAAATTTTCAAAGTTTTATTATTAAATTGTTATGTAAAACATCCTAGAAAATATAGCATAAAACACGTCTAATCAAAATATAGAGATTCTGTAGCTGAAATACTCATTTATTTCTCGTAAATATATGAATCAAGAATGTATTAATTAATTTTTTGGAGAATATGGAGATAGTAAACAGTATTCGATATCAAAGTCCCTAAAGCAATACAAAATAGGAGCAGAGTAAACACGGACATCTAAAATATCAGAGGTGAAATTAGCGAGAACTTCAGATCTCCGAGAAAAATATTTTGACAGACCGGAGAGCTTCAGTGCCACCCGTTGAAAAAACTGTATATTTATTGCGCACAAAAAAGTGCGCTGTTTTTTTTTAATCATTTCCCATGTTTTTAAAACTGTCATCTCATAATATTACTAATCGAATGTTCTTATCATATTCTCGTACTGTTTCTACAACAAAACAAAACATTATAATTGTTGCCAATAGCCCTTCTGGCCCTGAAATTGAGATCATCGAAAATTTCGATTATTTATATTGCCATTTTGGTTTGCCAGATAATTCGGTACAACGCACTTCGTGCAGATGTCAATTACGAAAGTAGTTGATAGATAAGGAATTGTTCGAAATCTAGATTTTTTTGCAACTGAGCCAAGAATTTATTGAATTAATCAAGAATCAGGTGTGCACCTTTTGTGTGCAATAAAATAGTTTTTTAATGGATGGCACGGTAGCTCTCCGGTCTGTCAATATATTTTTTTCGAAGAGCTACAGTTCTGCAGCTAAGGTGGGATCAGGCGTCATGGAGGAGTAAGCACCTCCTGCTGACCGGTCATAACCACCGTCTGCTCCTTGTCATGATCGGGAAATGATGGGAAAATCCGTGTATTCATTTTTTTCAATTCAGTGTATAAATAATGACTAACAATTAGTATGAAAATGTCAGTCAGCATTTGACTCAATGATAAATTGTTTTTGCTTACAAGGTCATTGTATCGACCAAAGAACCTATTAAATGATGACTTTTGATATTCCCATTTCATAAACTTGTTTATCAATAATTTACCTTGTTTTAGAAATTGTTCATACGTAGAGCATGCTCTTGCGTATCGAATCACTGAGATATATGTACGCCATATGCAGGTGATGAAGGTATATTGCTGCATAAGTAAGGGAAGTTGACGATAGAACAGTTAAAGTCATCACGTTTATCATAGATCTTGGTTGTTAGATTACCATTGCCGTCTTTTTCAAGCAAAATATCCAAGTATGAAACAGAAGTGTCATACTCTGTGGTATCTTTTATCTCAACCTCACCAGGATATATCGTATCGACATAGGATTGGAAATTACCATTGTTAATTGACAATACGTCGTCGACATATCTAAATGTTAAGTTGAAGGGCACAGCAAGTGTTTTCTTCTTTTCACGCATAAGATATTGCACAAATTCTGCTTCATATGAATACAAAAATAGGTCTGCTAATAACGGAGCACCATTGGTAACTATAAGAATTCCAAGAGATTTTTGGAAGACCTGGTCTCCAAAAACCACATACTTAGATATTTTCAATCAAAAACTCAAGCATCTTTATAATGTCAACTTCATAGTACTTGTGTATGCCATCAGAATGTGTTTTAACAAAATAATTTTGCAAATGACCAATGACAAAGGAAGTAAATTTACGAGTTCCATTTTTATTGAAAAAGCAGCTGTCAGTGATATCAAAAAGCCTGGACTTTGAATTCTTGTGAGGAATTTTAAACGTCTTTTTGTAAAACCGGTCTAGGAATAAAACTTGCTAAAAACATTAAATATGGTTTATCAGTCAGCATTTTCAAAATAACTAGGAATTAAATATTTTGATCCTCTTCAACTAGCAATCAAGTTAAAGTTCAAGTTAAAGCGGATCTAATTTTTACTATATTGCACTATAGACTGTCGGTATTTATATTTGACTCAAGTTAAGGAATGTGATATTGTGTATATAAATAAATAATCCTCTACCTCCCATGCACAAACATCAATACATTTCTAAAAATTTTAAAAACTCTTTAATATATTATATAAAAACAATGATAAAGCATCGACCTTTGCATTAAGTCTTCACCTAAAGTCAATAAGATAAAATGAAAATAAAAAAGAGTTAACTATGATTACAAGTGCTCACTCTTCTAAGGTATCCTTTTTTTCAATTATTTAAGGACATTTATACATAAAGTATTAATATGTGTTTTGAACAATAAAAACAATATTATTATTTTGTACTTTTTCATTAAAATCAAATAAAGCATAAAACTAATCTGAACTGTTTTTGTCAAAAAAGAAATCCAAAATGGTAACTTTTTAAAAAAAAAGTTTTCCTCCAGATTTGTTGTGAAAGCGGAAAAACCAATATAACAAAAAGAAAATATATGTATTACTCGTTTAACAGTATGACCCTCAAACTGCTTTTATGTGATGAGCAATGATGGTATCACAGCATAAATTAATTTTTTTTTAGATCTGCTCGTGGAGGATAGAATACCAAAAACTTCAATCAATTTCCACAAATTACCTTCTACATAAAATATAGAAGTAAGTATAATGTATATATTTGTTGTAATTTTTTATAAACAAGAAGTGTTTGAGAAACACTGATGCCTCTGTATGGCAGCTTATGGCGAGGGTTGAGGATTTTTAAATGGAAGTCAGCCTTCGAGCTTGGTTAACGTCAAAAGACAAAAATTGCTGGTACGTGTATTGGTAGAAAGGTTTTGTCATAAGTAATATTTACCTGTGCAATATGAAATCCTGAGTACTTACTATTCAAATGTAAAATCCACCTGTGACGTCATTCTTTTGTTTGAGCGCTCCATTACTTTTAAGGAATGGAGAGTTGCAAATTACATTGAAAAACGAAATTTGTTATGGTCTTATTCTCCTTTCCGTGCCTCTACCAAGGAAAGAACTTAGAAAATTTTAGAGAAGAGTTTTGGAAAATTTTTAAGGTTAGTTTCACATTAAGAAAATTAGATCACCCATGATGAGAATCGAACCTGGTACCTTCACCGTAGCAGTCCGATGCTCATTTCACTGAGCTAATTATTTATATAACGAGGCAGTTGGAAGACAATGTATCATATAAATATTCCTTATTATATATTAACAAACAATAAAAACAAGCATTCAGAAAGGCGGATTTTACGCGGGTTAATATACTCGTAAGGCTCCATTCCTTAAAAGTAATGGGCCTCGGCCCCTTTGGGGCCTCTGCTCCATTACTTTTAAGCCTACATTAACCCTTACGTAATGATCAAGGTTAAAATCTTTTTAAAAGTGGGTCAATCTCTTTGGTCATACATCAAAAGGACTCGTTTGGTGGTACCCAAAGAAAGGTTTTGTCACATAGAATACGGTCATTTGAAGTTTGAAATCCTTAGCACTTACTGTTTAAAAAATATGATATACCAAATTTGGTATTGTCGCCCGCGTGGCGCAGTGGTTAGAGCGTCTGCTCTAGAGTCGCGAAGTAAGGAGTCTATCCTTACGTCGGGAGTTCGAATCCCACTGTGGGACGTGGAGTACGGTCCTTCGAATGAGACCGTATAAGGCGAGGGGTCAATCTCTTTGGTCATACATTAAAAGGACTCGTTTGGTGGTACCTAAAGAAAGGTTTTGTCACATAGAATACGGTCATTTGAAGTTTGAAATCCTTAGCACTAACTGTTTAAAAAATATGGCTAAATTTTCAATTTGGTATTGTCTTCCGCGTGGCGCAGTGGTTAGAGCGTCTGCTCTAGAGTCGCGAAGTAAGGAGTCTATCCTTACGTCGGGAGTTCGAATCCCACTGTGGGACGTGGAGTACGGTCCTTCGAATGAGACCGTATAAGGCGAGGTTCCGTGTCGCAGTAGGTGCCGGCACGAAAAAGATCCCTCCCTGCTCAATGGCCCTAAGTGCCGAGTATAGGACAAAATTTGCAGCTCTCCATCGGCATGTGCTGGCGTCTCCATATGAGTGAAAAATTCTCGAGAGGGACGTTAAGCAATATACAGTCAATCAATCAATCAATTTGGTATTTTTGGTAAAAGGTATATTGCTGCATAAATATGACGATTGAAATGTCAAAGTCAAAATGTTTATCATAAAGCTTTGTTGTATGTTATATAACCATCAATGCTTTTTTTCTAGTACAGTTTTATATATCCCAAAATAAAACTGATTTGTCGGACTTTGTATTCATTATTTTTTATTTCAAGTTCACAGGGATATATCATATCGTACGGAATCTCTATAAGGACTTATCAAAACTATTTCTGAACTCGACGGTATAACGAATTGTCGAATTTCTTTCAAATATTACATTTTTGTTAACTCAAAATAATTTTTTATAAAAATAACTATGAAACAAATTTGAAGTTAATTTGTCCATGAAATAGTTTATTCTTTGGCCCTGACATTCCCCCAACTATATTTCATACACATTATTTAATATTTGGAAAATGTTAAACACGTTAATTATATTTTTAACTCTGTAAAAAGTCCACATAACTTGTTTTAAGCCTAATATCTAATTAAATGTCAAACATTTTGACACTGAGATAATAGCTTTGGCAGATATTAATTTCATATTCAGTTAAAATCCCGTAAACAGTTTGATCAATGAAAGTCAAGGCCTTCTGACATCATTGATACATGTAGCTGCTTTTTCAATAAGAATGGAACTCGTAATTTGACTTACCTTGTCATTGGTCATTTGCAAAATTATTTTGTTAAAAACGTTTTGATTGTACACACAGTATTCTGAAGTTGACACATCAAAACGATGCTTGAGTTTCTGAATGACAATATCTATGTGGTTCTTGGAGACCGGGTCTTCTAACAAACTATTAGAATTCCCATGAGTACCCAATAGCATCCTTAATTAGCTGACCTATTTCTGTATTCATACAAAGCATAATTTGTCCAAAATCTTATACGTGAAAAGAAGGAAACACTCGTTTTTGGCTTTAACTCGACAGTTAGATATACTAGTATCGACGACATAATTTCAATTAAGAATTCCCATTCTTATGCATAAATATACTGTAGATCACTAAATTTTCGCGACACCTTCTTTTCGCGAGATAGTCATTGACTCTTGATAAGCGAGACAAAATTTTCACGAATTGTGGTTATTGCTCTATATAATCTAAAGAAATACTATTATACGCGAGAATTAAATTTTCGCGAGAACACTGTCTCGCGTAATTACGCGAAAATAAAGTTCTCGCGAATAAAAAGTGATTCACAGTACTTCATAACCTGCATATGGATTTTATATATCTCAGATAATTCGATACACAAGAGCATGGTCTAGGTGGGTTTTTTTTAACAATTCCTAAAACGAGGTAAAGTTTCAACAAACCAGTTGATGAAACAAGAATATCAGCAATCTCGTTTAAATTCATCATTTTGTAAGTTCTTTGGTCGATACATGACTTTGTCAACAAATACAATTTATCATTGAGTCAAAATGCTGACTGCTGATTTTCATGCTAATTGTTAGTCAATTATTTATACACTGAATTGAAGACGGATTTTCCCGTTTTTTCCCGATCACGACAAGGAGAACATAGCGGGCACGTGATCGGTCGGCAGGGGATATGCTCACTCCTCCATGGCAACTGTTTGGAGGTCTGTGTTTCCTCTGCCCCTAGAGTTTTATTTATTTATCATCTATTGTTTTGTTTTATTTTGAATACTGTTCGTTATCTCCAAATGTTTCATTTACACAAAGTCACATAATTATTCTAATAATGGAATTATCACCAACCCCTGAAGTTAGTTGCTGAGTACGGTTTCTATAAATAAAGTTAAAAAATGAATTGAATAAGCTTTTTATTAAAATAAAAACAAGGTATAGACCGTAAAAGAATGGTCATCGTGCCTATACGAAAGAGAAGAATTATGCCTTTCAAAACCTTTTTAATACCGTATACATGTAAGTGGAAATTTTAGCGAGACGCAAATTTACCGATTTCTACCTAAAATCTGGTATTTTATTTTTAACGAGAAGTAATTTTAGCGATTTTAAAATGCTTACTAAAGAAGCTTTTACAAAATATAAGCCATTGATTTTTAGCGATATTCAATTTTAGCGATATCAGCACCCTCGCTAATAATGCAAAATTTAAATCCTCGCTAAAAATTCTACTTATACGGTACTTCTCAAAAACTATGCTTGAAAAAGGCTTTGATGTGCATTAAGAAGACGTAATTACGTTTCTCAAAGGCTGTTGTTTGTTTTTCGAGTTGATCCTATTATTTTGTTCAAGAGGGCCTTAATACACAACTTAAATTGTGCTTTTTCTTTGTTGAAAATACCTCATGGCGCCATATAAAAAGCGTTATTATGCCATTCGAAAATGTTTCAGAGAAGTTTTTTGCCATTGCAGTGGTCTTCATTTCTACGTTTAGTTATATCGACGACATTAAATTAATTCATTTTATTTGTATTGTGCAAATATTGACATTCTATATATACGAGGGCTGATCTAAAAGCTTGCAAACTATCCCTATAATTAAAAGAACATAATTCAGATCAAAATGAAATTTAGCACACATAGTGCCAAACACATTTTCTATAAAAAGCGTATATAATGATATGTTTTGCCCAATGTTTCTGACGCCACAATGTGAAAATGACGTCAATATGTAGATCATTTGTGACCAAAACCAAGACTAAGTTGTATTCGAGCAACGAATTGCTGTAAAGTTTATCTTGGAAATTCCTTTGCAGAAGTATATAATAATTTGTACACATTTTATGAAGACAAAAGACTTGCCATAAGATTTGTCATTAATTTAATGATGGAAGGGAAATATCTAAAAATGATGTTTGTCCTGTTGCTCAGTGAAAGCAAGCTGGGAAAGAATGGGGCCTTTGTTAAGGTATGTTACTCGTCAGCTTATTAGAAAAGTTTACAAAGAACCTCTTACTTCAAAACTACTTATCATATTTCAATTTTTATAACATGTTAAAATTCAACAATGTAAATTATTCAACATTCAATGGACAAACTCCTCAAAAATCTACGAAGAAGCAATATTTCTGAGGGACTTTTTCTTTTGCTGGAAGGATATTTAGTAGAAAATTTTTCAAATCTGCAGATTTATTTAAATTTAATATCTTGGAACTTTAGCCTCACATACTTTTACACGGGGAATATTTTCCGTTATGATATGCTACGAATATGTAATAAAGGTCACAATTAATATTTCTAAAATACAATTAATATCTTCCATCAACAAACTTTGCCGAGAAATGAAGAAATGTTAAAGAAGTCATGATAAAATGTACACAGTTTTTTGCCTGAAAATCACATGTGTTGACCAATATTTCAAATTTAACATCACTGACCATAACTTTTTCTTTCGTTATTTTAAACTGCTCGCTCATTTTGACTGATCAGCACTTATTTCGTAAAAAGTTTGATATAAGAAAATATTTTATTGCCTTTTTAGATTTATAATACCCCAAATATGTTACTTTTTAGTATAAAAGGTCACACAATTATTTACACGCAGTGATTTGCAAGATTTATTCAATGATAAATATTATTCAAACTATTTAACGTAAAATTTGATTAAATTTTTTTGGCCATCTGATAAAAAATGATAATAGTTAATGTAATTAACCAAAAAATTCAAATTTAAGTGCAAAAAGGTCAACTTCATTGTACCGTAGCTCAGTAAGATGCACACTGACCCCCAATTTTCTCTGCGATTTTGAGTCCTACTATATGAGTACTTATCCAAAATATACTTCCGAAAAAATCCTTGATTTAACAAATTTCTCGAGTGACATACCTTAAGCAATTTGATATGAAAAATCGCCAACTTACAGTTAGAAAAAATTAGTTTAATATCTTAACAATTATAAAATTTTAAATTCCTAAAATACCATTTACTTTAGACTTTTAACATATCATATATGATAAGATTAAGACAGAAATACTTTATTTACATTGCATAAAAGACGCTCCAAAGACGGAGGACTTGGGTTTTGATGGTCACCAATGCTCAATCTGGAAAAAGATATTATCTACCGCGGTACTCATACTATAGTCGAAATGTGGCCATTTCTGACAAATTGACTGTTTTTGGTATGGAAAATAACTGCATGGTAAGAAATATAAGAGTCGGATTAACCTCTATGCACATGCATATGTCACGTGACCGCCTCTATCACGTGATCTGCGCATGGACAGAACGGTTGCACATGCGCGTTGCAATCGGAGAGCACTAATTTGAACAAAAAATCAGCACTGAAACCATGTATAACTTTTTTTTCGAAGTTATTTAATTAGTTCGCAACTTTTTGATCACCCCTTATATATACTTAGACTGGTAAGTAGTCTCTATATATAACCCTATCAAGTTCACTAGATAATCCTATACAAGTGAAGATAAAATACGAATATATGTATCAAATGGCTCTCAACATAATTTACATGTACTGTAAAATTATGTTTGGTTTAAAAATACATCGAATACACGAATTTTTACCACAGAAAGATTGTATTAGAATTAAAGTTGTTGGTAAATCGAAATGTCTAGGGAAGTAAAATTTCATTGGTCTTTCAATGAGGAGAAAATAAATCTACGTTGAAGTTTGCTATTGCCTTGGCTATAAAATATGCAAGAGCATATCATAGGTCCTTCTTTTATTGAAATTCCTCATTTATAGGCGATATGAACAACAAAGCGTCTTTCACATTGTATACATGTGAGTACGATAGCCAAAAAGACACAATTTTGGAAAATAAAAAATAAAAAATTTAATTCCATAATAACGAGATTATTATTAGTAATAACAAAAAGATTGTTATTGTTGTAAACCAGGTTATAGCAAAATACTAGTAGATTCTCGTTCAAGAAAAAAAACGTAATTGATTTCTCTGTTAAATGATCCTTAATTTTTATGGATGTTAACTTTCCGAATTGCTTCATTGGAGAAAGATTTGTATTGTTTATAAAATTTTCTTAAATCAGTATCTGGTATTCACCTTCACCTTTTACATAAGTTCGAAATATACATGTACAACATAAATTTAAATGTCCGAAAACTCTTTAGGTGGCCGACTGCTCTTTCCTTTTTGGTACCTCACAGAATCATACTAATCTTTATAAAGTCTATATATAAAATTCTTAAATCTAAGTTCAAATGAGAATTTTATTTTCATTTTCTGTGTGTTGATAACAAAGCAATTGTTGCACAATATGGATAAGAGTTGCATTCTCTTGCCAATTGTAAACTTATGGAGAGATTTATGAATAAAAAAAAACTCTCTCCCGATTTTTGTTTTTTTATTCTTCCGGGAAAGCACCTTTTTCGAATTTGCATTCAGTCTTTGTCAGCAAGATGAATTTAAAAAAAAATCTTCTTTTTTTTTTTTTATTCTTTCGACCTCTGTCAAAATGATTGAGTATTTCAGTTAACTTTCTCTTGATTTTACAGTTGGTTGTTTGCTTTTTTTTTTTTTTTTTTACAAAT
>PRKT01000187.1:621235-698672 GCA_003671525.1 Saccostrea glomerata
CCCCCCCCCCCCCCCAAACTCTTGCACCATCAAATTTTTCATGTACTTATTTCGATGCAATAAGGAATTTAAATTCTGATGAATTTCAAATTGAACCATGCTTAATTAGCGCTTCCCAGTACTTTGATTACATCAAATAAGGGAACAGATGCAGATGTAACCATATTTTGTCCTTTGTTCCTTAAAAAAATCAAATATCTTTGCTTAATAAGGTACCTTTCTTATTTCAAACTGATATTTGTTTTATCAAACAGCTTAATGTTTGATCAAGACGATTCGGCGAAAACGCGAAATGCACAAATGCAACTTTAGAGTTTAATAATTTATTGAATAGATTTAAATACTTTTTTTGCTGCAAAGTTTCTTGGGACATTTTCAATAGACTAGTGTATATTTTCATTGAGCACAAATTTGATTTCTTTATTATATTTACTTTGAAATAAATATTGTAAAATGCTAATGTAACTATTCTGACTGGCAGAGAAGAATTCTTTTTATTGTTTGTTTCTTAAGTTGGTTTTTTTTTCAGATAAAACATTTTAAAAATGTAGCAGATGTTTTAGATGTTTTTCAATAGAAACGTACATAATGAAATGTGAAATACATGATATACAAGACAAAGTCTTATTTCTGAAAAAAATAGGGTAATTATAAAATTGATGATATATTTACAGTCAAAATGAACGTCTTGATTGTGTTAGCCTCCGTTCTGGTCTCCTGTGATGCGGGGTATAGATACACTTCAAAAGGAAATCACCATGACGACGATGGGGGACATGGCTGGGTATATGGAGGATTAGGAGGAGCAGTACAAGGAGGAGGAGTACTAGGAGGAGGACTAGAACTAGGAGGGGGACAAGAAGGAGGAGTACTAGGAGGACTAGGACTAGGAGGGGGACAAGGAGGAGGAATACTAGGTGAACAAGTACTAGGAGGAGGACTAGGACTAGGAGGAGGACAAGGAGGAGGATATTTTGGAAGAGCAGGAGGAGGATATTTTGGAAGAGCAGGAGGAGGATATTTTGGAAGAGCAGGAGGAGGATATGGAGGAGTAGGAGGAACATTCGGCACATTCCCTGGAGGACCATTAGGTATGAGGGTCACAAGGTGGATTTAACTACAGAAAAATGGTTTTTTGTCAACATTATTAAGTATTCACGATAAATGCATTATTTTACACATCGTCCCTATTCGACAATTTCGTTTGCCTCCAATTGCACTGAACATATAAGACATAAATGAAGTTTACGTTACCACTTTATCTACTTGTAAGTACAAAGGCCGTATCCTCTACATAAAAAGTTCACATGTAAAATCTTTTACTACAGTGCAATATAAGTGAAATAAAAACAAGCAGACAGACATAGCGTTTTAGAAGACATAATAAAATATAAATCATTATTATGTCCCCGTAATCGACGATCTATGGTCTATAATTTTTGCACTCTTTGTCGTTCTGATTATCTGTTTGTCCACACAAACTTGTGGGTGGTACTTTGACTTTCACAGGTGTATTTATGGTGACAAGACCTTACATAGTATACCACTACTTTGACATCAGAGGTTGACTCACTTTTACCAAAATTTCCCCAAATTTAACCTTGGCCTTAACTTTTTGAAAAGTTGATGCAAGAACTTTCATTCTGCACATGTTTATTCCTTCTGACAAGGCCTCAAATGATTAAAACAATTTTTACCCCTTGACTTAGACCTTAAAGATTGATCCATTTAAAAAAACCCATAAACTTAGCCATAACATTTAAACATTAAGTACTAGAGTTTCATATTTTACAGGTGTATTCCTTGTGACAGCTTGGAGTTTGACTTGCATTTAAGAAACTTTAAGCTGTCTTTCGGGAGCACCAGTGTTACGCAAACACATCTTTTTTTAAAATATTTTTTGACTACCTTAACTTAAAATTTCAGTTCTTCTATAGCTACAAATTATATAGAACAATCTTTATGTATGTAGACAACATGTCCATCATATTGAAATTAAAATATTAATACGGACAATTTAACTTGATGTGTACAATGTCTGAAAACATTTTCCTTTTGATGTCTTTATTTTCCTTTTGTTATAATTATGGTTTTTTTTGTAGCTCAAAAACACGGGACTTGTCCTAGTATTTTCGAAAGAGATGATAGACAACTTGGTCCTTATTGCACTCACGACGAATATTGCCACGGATCACAGAAATGTTGTTATAATCAACAAAAGGGCTATAAGGTGTGTCAAATCCCTATTCAATATCAAAAACCTGGTAATTGCAATGGTGTACTGATAATGCCTCCTTTCTACCCAGTACGGAAAGCATGCAATGATGACACACTTTGTCCTGGAAGCGGGAAATGCTGTAAACGATTTTCGTCTGGTCAACTCGACACTTGTACTTTCTCCAGCTCGTTTTCTTCTCCTCCTTTCTTCGGAAATGTAGGTTCAATTGGTCCTATAGGTTCTGGTGTAGTAAGTCCTCTGCTTCCAGTACTTTCTCAAGGCTCCTTCAAGAAAAAATATTGAATATGTGCTCCTCATTTTTCATCTCTGAAACATTAAAGTATCTGTTGCAATTAGATTATTCTTTGTTTTTGTTTTTTATTTCATATATTTCTTTACTTGACTTCTGCTTCCAGCACTTCTTCAAGGCTCCTTCAAGATAAAAATATTAAATATGTGATCCTTACTTGCCATCTCTGACTTTGTTTTATTATTATAAAATATTCTTAAAGTTATCATTAATGATAACAATAAAAAGAGTCCTCTCTGAAGCCTTTTTTGTTTAGATTTAGGTGTCCCTAGATCCCTTGCATTATCAGCTCGCCTCACTCCCCTTAAAATCCTCTTTCCACCCTTAATTGTATTAGATATACACATCAAAGCTCTGTCAACTTAATTCATAAAATTTTTCAAAGGTTAAAAAGCCCCTAACGATGTTTGTCATATCAGCTATAAAAAGCAGGTTAAAAGTATACGCAAAATTTTAGTGCATTATGCGCTCAATGCTGAAGACTCGTTGTCGCTATTTTGTAAATGCTTACCCAACAGAAAATGTCCAATAAAAGAAGACATTTTTCTATATGAAGTATATCTGTTTTCGGTCTGTTCATCTGTTTTCAATATAATTTTTTTTAATAATCGACTTTTCTACAAGAAACACTGGTCCAATTTTAAGTACCAAAATTGTGTGAAGAATATTTTTATATTGAAATCCCTGGTCCTTGTAGACTGGCAGTACCTGTCTCATTCGTATATCGAGGATCAGACAGGCAAGCCAGTCTATGGTCCTTGTAGACCACAAATACTGTCGCAGAGGGAAAACTCGCTAGGATAGTTAAAAAGCAATTTTTTTATACTGCCATTAGAATATTATTAATAAAAAGGGAAGTTATACATCCCGGACATAGCATTTATTTCTTGTGAATATTTTTTTAATTCGACCCGTTTTACATGTATTTTCAGAAAAAAATATTAATAGAATTGTCGCGGATGTATTCCGGAATTCTGATTATCGGCCATGAACAGTCTAAATTTATGTTAAACTATTTTTGTCAATTAACTTGTTCCTGATTTATTCGACTTCAATTCTCTAACTCCCTTATTTTAGTGAATTCTTAGCATTGGGTTGATAATCTAATATGAGAATTAACATTGTAGTATACTTGTGTATTTAATATTTCGTTTGTAGTGAAGAAATAGTATTTGCTACCTGATGCCCAACGAAATACACGTGGACGGGTTATCTACTTGATCCCAAGGGGGCATGTAACACCTGGGGTCTAAGTAGATGTGGGGAGTGCCGAGCACGCGGTTTGAGCAGAACAAAGAAGGCTGTTTAGATAGGCAGACGTATTTAGGTTTATGCAGACGTAGTTAGGTAGATTGTATGTACATGGGTACTTGAGTTAGGAAGATTTCTATATTTCCTAGTATTTAACTATTATCTGTCTATTAAAGACAAACGGGTTGTTGGACTGTTTTGTCCTGTTTATTAATATTGTTGATTCGTGGCCTGTTGAAGGTGCTGGAATCTGGGGTCATACTAATTAAGTGTATGACTGTCGCTTTACGGTGTTTGTAAAGTGTGGGACCCTGTGTTTTGTTCAATTGTGTCTGTCTGTGCGGTAGAGCACTGGTTTGGTTTTTGTCTGCTGTTTCGTTGGCTTAGTATGATATCTTAGCATGTTTTGCAAGTACGTTGAATATATTTAGTCTGTATATACGTTGCGAATATTTGTATATTTTGGCAGCGCACATTAGTCGTAGTTCTATCCCTAAGGTCTGATTTTTATCAGACCCGATCCCTGAGTGTTGTGGGCAGGCCGGTTTGACTCTAATCCGTCCCCCCTACACGTTACAGAATGTACATTTTTACAGATACATAAAACATGTATTGAAAAATTATATGAAAGAGACGATAAAGCGAAGCTTTGTTTAAATGTCTGAACATAGCAAAATATAGGTTCTTCCTATACATATATGCTTTGATCCACTAACTTGTGTTTAGGTAAATTGATAAAACTTGAAAGTGTTCAGTGAATTCATAGGTAACCTTAAATATTGCTTTCTTAAAATTAAAAAAAATGCGTTGTGCCGACCTCTGGCGCTCGAATATCTAATTGACAATATCTATGTGGATTTTTGTGACCAGGTCTTTAAACAACTTATTGGAATTCCCATGGGTATCAATTGAGCTCTGATATAAAGGGCCCTATTTTTTACATTAATATGAAGCAGAAGAGGGGTGTGTTGACCGTTCGGCAGTGGATGCTCACTCCTTCATGGCGCAACCCATCTCTGGTGTTTTGGAGATCCATGTTAGCTTCGTCCTATTTTGTGATGTTTAATGGACTTTTGAGCTAGAATACTCTTTGTTATTATACATGAACAATTGTTTCGGAAGTATACTGTCCCAAAGCATTGTGCATCTTTATATAATTTAGCTGTCCTTATTCTAGGAGTTAGTGTGTCACAGCACAGTGACGATTTACAAAATAAAAAAAAGTTTTAGAGTATGTAATACCGGTATTTCTATCTGTAAGGAACATAAATTATGTAGTTTGTGAATTTTAAAAAAGCCTAATATTTCCTAATTTATCATTTTAAAGGCATGAGATCGCTTAATAATACCCAGATAGCATTATTACGTTGTCCACCGTTGGCCAATGGTTGGACCGTTGGTCGATGGTTGGCGTTGGGTAGACAACGTTTGTCAAATGTTGGGCCAATGTCAGCATAATACTATTTTACTCAGAAGCAAAGGTTTCATTTGGGACACAAAGTTGGTCTAACATAGACCCAATGTTGTTGGATTGTCACCACTAAGCTGTCATTTTTTGGGGAGTACAACGATTACCTGACACTGGGCCAAAATTGGTGTATCACATCTTTAATTTGATACAGTTTGATAGGTAGACAACGTTGAACAAACATTGCGATGAAGTCATAATTCAGGGAACATATAAAGTGTTCGTTATAATATCGGACAAAGAAAAGTCATAAAAAATACATCTAAAAAAAGTTAAATTTTTTGCATTTATTGTAATACATACCTTTTGTTTCTAATAAACATGCATGATAATATATCGAGTTACAAAACTTTGTTTTAGTATTATATTGAACGTAAAATAAGTTTTAATCTTTTAACACTACTGTAAATGCTTTTGAGAATCATATGAAAAATTATTCAATTATACAGCTTGTGTTTAGGTAAATTGATAAAACTTGAAAGTGTTCAGTGAATTCATAGGTAACCTTAAATATTGCTTTCTTAAAATTAAAAAAAATGCGTTGTGCCGACCTCTGGCGCTCGAATATCTAATTGACAATATCTATGTGGATTTTTGTGACCAGGTCTTTAAACAACTTATTGGAATTCCCATGGGTATCAATTGAGCTCTGATATAAAGGGCCCTATTTTTTACATTAATATGAAGCAGAAGAGGGGTGTGTTGACCGTTCGGCAGTGGATGCTCACTCCTTCATGGCGCAACCCATCTCTGGTGCTTTGGAGATCCATGTTAGCTTCGTCCTATTTTGTGATGTTTAATGGACTTTTGAGCTAGAATACTCTTTGTTATTATACATGAACAATTGTTTCGGAAGTATACTGTCCCAAAGCATTGTGCATCTTTATATAATTTAGCTGTCCTTATTCTAGGAGTTAGTGTGTCACAGCACAGTGACGATTTACAAAATAAAAAAAAAGTTTTAGAGTATGTAATACCGGTATTTCTATCTGTAAGGAACATAAATTATGTAGTTTGTGAATTTTAAAAAAGCCTAATATTTCCTAATTTATCATTTTAAAGGCATGAGATCGCTTAATAATACCCAGATAGCATTATTACGTTGTCCACCGTTGGCCAATGGTTGGACCGTTGGTCGATGGTTGGCGTTGGGTAGACAACGTTTGTCAAATGTTGGGCCAATGTCAGCATAATACTATTTTACTCAGAAGCCAAGGTTTCATTTGGGACACAAAGTTGGTCTAACATAGACCCAATGTTGTTGGATTGTCACCACTAAGCTGTCATTTTTTGGGGAGTACAACGATTACCTGACACTGGGCCAAAATTGGTGTATCACATCTTTAATTTGATACAGTTTGATAGGTAGACAACGTGGAACAAACATTGCGATGAAGTCATAATTCAGGGAACATATAAAGTGTTCGTTATAATATCGGACAAAGAAAAGTCATAAAAAATACATCTAAAAAAAGTTAAATTTTTTGCATTTATTGTAATACATACCTTTTGTTTCTAATAAACATGCATGATAATATATCGAGTTACAAAACTTTGTTTTAGTATTATATTGAACGTAAAATAAGTTTTAATCTTTTAACACTACTGTAAATGCTTTTGAGAATCATATGAAAAATTATTCAATTATACATAAATTTAAATTAACACGCTTTAAAAAAAAAAAAGAAAAAAAAAACAGACAAACAAGGCACACAGACTTTTTAAAGTGTTGGATTTAGGTGGCAATTATAAGATAAGAACATTTTCTCTCCAAGCGATTATTGAAAAACTTGTATTTATTCTCGCTAATTATTACCGTGGCCAGGGCTATATAACACCGACTATAAGCCTTTAAAACATTTCTTATACAAGGTTCACTCACTAGTCAAACTCTTATGAAAAAAATCAATTTACGTGTACAACTGAGAACTCTGCAGCCAGGTTGTTAATAATTCAACTATCCATTTGATTAATTTAATTCTCCAAAAATATAATTTAATTGATCGATAGTACTTACATTTCTGAATGTATATGTGATATGTCTGCCTGGACTCGGCTCGCTCATCATAGAATATGCCAGCAAAGCAATTGCTATTCATAATGTCATGTTCACTGAAAAACGTTCTTTATCTCATACCTGTGGGTGATACTTCCCGTGATATAAACCTATGCTTTATACACAATACACAATATAGATATTCTCTATTTATTTCATATGTTTACTTACGCGTAGAAATATAAACGGAGATATTTGCGCTAACATGACGTCACAAAGAAGCTACAGCGACGTTAGTAAAATGCAAGGATATAGGGCAGTGATAAAATCCTAATTTTGAGTATATTTTGGATGCTTTCAAATATGTAAATTGTAAATATCAAGAAAATAAAACTCAAAAACTTAAAATTAAAAACATTCCTTAATTGTCTATCAAGTTTTTTAACCTGAAGTATCTGACTATCGTTTAATAGTAAATTATTATTAACATACTTACTTATTTAGACAATATCAAAAAAAAATATTTCGTAAAATCATTTAGAAGAAAATTTTAAATTTTTTTTTCCACATACTGTTTCAGCATGTTATTTAATTATAATTTTAACAACTCATTTACACAAGAAGCAAATGCCACTTTTTGACAATTTTTTATTTGTCAAATATGACAGTTTGTTTTACAATTTACAAGTGTGAATGTTGTATGATAAGATTAATTTTAAGCACAATACATGAACATTTAGCAATTTTTTTTTGTTTAAATAGGTACTTCGAGAGAAGTATTTTATCTTATCTAAATCAGTAATTCATGTTAATTGTTTACTTTAGATTTACTATTACGTAGCACTATGTAATTGTTAAATTTTACGTCTGCTCATGATATATAGCAATTGAATTGGACACAACTTTAATTGTTCTCTTTCTTATCTATATTATTTCGCTCAGCCGACACCTACAGAAGCTGGGTGTTGAGGTCGTCATGCAGGAGGAAAAGGAAGAATCCTGTTTGATCCCAACGAGAGTGTTCAAGCACCCATTCAACAAACATATAGTTTAAGACAACTATTGGTGAAGATCAAAACTCGAATATAGCATAATAGCATCTACCACTAATCCAGAAACCTGGGACCTGGGCCCACCTCTATCAAATTAAAACTATGAGGGGGGAAATTTAGAACATGAAAAGGAGGGTAAAGCAACTGGAGCATTATGTATACCTTTTCCGAAAATTGGAAGCAGAATCGACAATGGAATAGTCCCTCATAACGTTTCCTGCCATGGAAGGACTACGGCAGGAATAATGTGTCACAGTACAATGTACGTTTGAAAAAATTAAATCGCGTTATTAGAGAGGCCCATATTTGGGGTTATCGGGTCATTAGTATTTACCCGTTCTTTCAACGTTTGGTATTTTAGTCGAATCCTTAGGACTTCCTTTTCCGTTAGAGAATGAAGGGGAGCAGACATATCCTGCCTCTCAAGATAAAAATTTGTTTATTTATTTTATATTGTGATAAAAAATTCATGTTATGCATGCAATTTAAGGAGAATGTTTCTAGCAATTTCTATTTTCGTGCGTGGGGAGTGCCGAGCACGCGGTTTGAGCAGAACAAAGAAGGCTGTTTAGATAGGCAGACGTATTTAGGTTTATGCAGACGTAGTTAGGTAGATTGTATGTACATGGGTACTTGAGTTAGGAAGATTTCTATATTTCCTAGTATTTAACTATTATCTGTCTATTAAAGACAAACGGGTTGTTGGACTGTTTTGTCCTGTTTATTAATATTGTTGATTCGTGGCCTGTTGAAGGTGCTGGAATCTGGGGTCATACTAATTAAGTGTATGACTGTCGCTTTACGGTGTTTGTAAAGTGTGGGACCCTGTGTTTTGTTCAATTGTGTCTGTCTGTGCGGTAGAGCACTGGTTTGGTTTTTGTCTGCTGTTTCGTTGGCTTAGTATGATATCTTAGCATGTTTTGCAAGTACGTTGAATATATTTAGTCTGTATATACGTTGCGAATATTTGTATATTTTGGCAGCGCACATTAGTCGTAGTTCTATCCCTAAGGTCTGATTTTTATCAGACCCGATCCCTGAGTGTTGTGGGCAGGCCGGCTTGACTCTAATCCGTCCCCCCTACACGTTACAGAATGTACATTTTTACAGATACATAAAACATGCATTGAAAAATTATATGAAAGAGACGATTAAGCGAAGCTTTGTTTAAATGTCTGAACATAGCAAAATATAGGTTCTTCCTATATATATATGCTTTGATCCACTAACTTGTGTTTAGGTAAATTGATAAAACTTGAAAGTGTTCAGTGAATTCATAGGTAACCTTAGATATTGCTTTCTTAAAATTAAAAAAAATGCGTTGTGCCGACCTCTGGCGCTCGAATATCTAATTGACAATATCTATGTGGATTTTTGTGACCAGGTCTTTAAACAACTTATTGGAATTCCCATGGGTATCAATTGAGCTCTGATATAAAGGGCCCTATTTTTTACATTAATATGAAGCAGAAGAGGGGTGTGTTGACCGTTCGGCAGTGGATGCTCACTCCTTCATGGCGCAACCCATCTCTGGTGCTTTGGAGATCCATGTTAGCTTCGTCCTATTTTGTGATGTTTAATGGACTTTTGAGCTAGAATACTCTTTGTTATTATACATGAACAATTGTTTCGGAAGTATACTGTCCCAAAGCATTGTGCATCTTTATATAATTTAGCTGTCCTTATTCTAGGAGTTAGTGTGTCACAGCACAGTGACGATTTACAAAATAAAAAAAAAGTTTTAGAGTATGTAATACCGGTATTTCTATCTGTAAGGAACATAAATTATGTAGTTTGTGAATTTTAAAAAAGCCTAATATTTCCTAATTTATCATTTTAAAGGCATGAGATCGCTTAATAATACCCAGATAGCATTATTACGTTGTCCACCGTTGGCCAATGGTTGGACCGTTGGTCGATGGTTGGCGTTGGGTAGACAACGTTTGTCAAATGTTGGGCCAATGTCAACATAATACTATTTTACTCAGAAGCCAAGGTTTCATTTGGGACACAAAGTTGGTCTAACATAGACCCAATGTTGTTGGATTGTCACCACTAAGCTGTCATTTTTTGGGGAGTACAACGATTACCTGACACTGGGCCAAAATTGGTGTATCACATCTTTAATTTGATACAGTTTGATAGGTAGACAACGTGGAACAAACATTGCGATGAAGTCATAATTCAGGGAACATATAAAGTGTTCGTTATAATATCGGACAAAGAAAAGTGATAAAAAATACATCTAAAAAAAGTTAAATTTTTTGCATTTATTGTAATACATACCTTTTGTTTCTAATAAACATGCATGATAATATATCGAGTAACAAAACTTTGTTTTAGTATTATATTGAACGTAAAATAAGTTTTAATCTTTTAACACTACTGTAAATGCTTTTGAGAATCATATGAAAAATTATTCAATTATACATAAATTTAAATTAACACGTTTTTAAAGAATTAAAAAAAACAACAGACGAACAGGGCACACAGACTTTTTAAAGTGTTGGATTTAGGTGGCAATTATAAGATAAGAGAACATTTTAATCTTCAATCAATTTAAAACGTGAGATTCGTTTTAGTTACGATAGAAATTTCGTTTTTGTTTGTCAGATTTCCAATACATTTTATCAAATTTTTTCGAAGTATACCATAAATGCATTCCTAAAAATTAGATTCAATGAGCATTCCTAAAATTTAGATTCAATGATAATTCTACAACGACAAAGTTTGAACTCAAAGACATCATGTACAAACTACATGAATAATTTTTTGTACATTTATTAGTTATCATTTGGAATAGTTACTGAAAAAAATCTTTTTTGTAGACGTTTCTTAAATGTTTTCAACCATTCTTGAAAATTCAAATTGCACTTACCTGTGATCCGATTCTGTGTAGTAACAAGAGTGCTTCCAACCTAAAATCATGAGTCTTTTATAGTGTAGGATGGCTAAAGATCACAAACTCCCATCACAACATTGGTCGTGTTGTTTTTGTATTGGTTTACGATAAGATAAGAACATTTTCTCTCCAAGCGATTATTGAAAAACTTGTATTTATTCTCGCTAATTATTACCGTGGCCAGGGCTATATAACACCGACTATAAGCCTTTAAAACATTTCTTATACAAGGTTCACTCACTAGTCAAACTCTTATGAAAAAAATTAATTTACGTGTACAACTGAGAACTCTGCAGCCAGGTTGTTAATAATTCAACTATCCTGTTGATTAATTTAATTCTCCAAAAATATAATTTAATTGATCGAATATTATTTCATCAGAGTATTTATCATTTGTTTTGAAGTTTATGAATTAAAATTAAGTGTAATGAAATAAAGATGTTTATGTTTTTGAAATGTAGCAACTCTTGCTTCGTGATAGTACTTACATTTCTGAATGTATATGTGATATGTCTGCCTGGACTCGGCTCGCGCATCATAGAATATGCCAGCAAAGCAATTGCTATTCATAATGTCATGTTCACTGAAAAACGTTCTTTATCTCATACCTGTAGGTGATACTTCCCGTGATATAAACCTATGCTTTATACACAATACACAATATAGATATTCTCTATTTATTTCATATGTTTACTTACGCGTAGAAATATAAACGGAGATATTTGCGCTAACATGACGTCACAAAGAAGCTACAGCGACGTTAGTAAAATGCAAGGATATAGGGCAGTGATAAAATCCTAATTTTGAGTATATTTTGGATGCTTTCAAATATGTAAATTGTAAATATCAAGAAAATAAAACTCAAAAACTTAAAATTAAAAACATTCCTTAATTGTCTATCAAGTTTTTTAACCTGAAGTATCTGACTATCGTTTAATAGTAAATTATTATTAACATACTTACTTATTTAGACAATATCAAAAAAAAATATTTCGTAAAATCATTTAGAAGAAAATTTTAAATTTTTTTTTCCACATACTGTTTCAGCATGTTATTTAATTATAATTTTAACAACTCATTTACACAAGAAGCAAATGCCACTTTTTGACAATTTTTTATTTGTCAAATATGACAGTTTGTTTTACAATTTACAAGTGTGAATGTTGTATGATAAGATTAATTTTAAGCACAATACATGAACATTTAGCAATTTTTTTTTTGTTTAAATAGGTACTTCGAGAGAAGTATTTTATTTTATCTAAATCAGTAATTCATGTTAATTGTTTACTTTAGATTTACTATTACGTAGCACTATGTAATTGTTAAATTTTACGTCTGCTCATGATATATAGCAATTGAATTGGACACAACTTTAATTGCTCTCTTTCTTATTGATATTATTTCGCTCAGCGGACACCTTCAGAAGCTGGGTGTTGAGGTCGTCATGCAGGAGGAAAAGGAAGAATCCTGTTTGATCCCAACGAGAGTGTTCAAGCACCCATTCAACAAACATATAGTTTAAGACAACTATTGGTGAAGATAAAACTCGAATATGGCATCTACCTTTAAACCAGAAACCTGTGACCTGGGCCCACCTCTATCAAATTAAAACTATGAGGGGGGAAAATTAAATCGCGTTATTAGAGAGGCCCATATTTGGGGTTATCGGGTCATTAGTATTTACCCGTTCTTTCAACTTTTGGTATTTTAGTCGAATCCTTAGGACTTCCTTTTCCGTTAGAGAATGAAGGGGAGCAGACATATCCTGCCTCTCAAGATAAAAATTTGTTTATTTATTTTATATTGTGATAAAAAATTCATGTTATGCATGCAATTTAAGGAGAATGTTTCTAGCAATTTCTATTTTCGTGCGTATTTGCATCATTATTTACATGACTTTTCGGATGTTTTTCGATTTTGAAAAACCACATGCGTAATATAAAACAGAAAAGTCGTAACGCTTAGTCAATATTTGAGCAAAATATAATAATAATGATTTTATTAACAAAAGTGTCTAAGTCGTAACGCTGAGTCAATATTAAATATAATAATAATAATTTTATTATTGGGCCTATTTCTATATTGTATTTCTTATTCCAAAATCGGTAGTTTCAGAAACTGCCTAGAGTTAAAAACGCTGCCAAGCCGGCGAAGCGGAAATCAGCACCTACGAGTGGGCCAAAACCAAAAAGTGGGATCAGTTGAATCTACAGAAGTTTCGTCAGAGGAAAACATACCCTGTACAGACATTATTGTTATCATGGTTACTACAAGTGTGGTTACTTTTTCCACTAGTTCCAGTAATGAATCTGATGTCAATGTAGAGACTGCCAATCATGTTGATACAACAGGTCAAAGATGCCCATTATAATACAGGAACCAGGGACCTTCATCAAGACCACCCCAGCCCTGAGCATGATTCCCAAGTGCACCACAATCTGCAGGACCTAGGTTATTCCCCCGTTAAAGTAGAAGTTCTTGCAGCTTATTCACAAAACTCTGATTATAATAGGAAGAGTTCAGAAATTTTGACAAAGGGGTTTTATGAAGGTTTCTAAATTACAATGGTCCAAAGGGTAGGTACTAATTGTTTTAATTCAAAGTCAGCTAGAGATAATGAGCTTTGAATTCTGAAAAAAGTTTTAAAAATTAATGCTGGGAAGGTTTCTAAATTACAATGGTCAAAAGGGTAGGTACTAATTGTTTTAATTCAAAGTCAGCTAGAGATAATGAGCTTGGAATTCTGAAAAAAGTTTTAAAAATTAATGCTGGAAGAGTTACTGACCCATTCCATTCAAGACCCTTTCCCAGTCTTAGGCTTTAATTCACCTGTAGGTTTAGTACCGAAAAAAGATGGATCATTTAGGTTGATTCATCATTTATCTTAACCGGAAAACTCAAGTGTTAATTCCTTTATTGATCCATCTTTCTCCTCAGTCAACTACTCCTCATCAGATGATGCGGTTAGGTTACTAAGTTTGTTGGGTAAGGGGCCTGGATGGGAAAAATGGACCTCAAGTCTGCATTTAGTTTGCTTCCTGTTCACCCGGCAGATTTTTAAGCTTTTAGCCACTTTGAAATAATAATTTGTTGCAAGGTTCACAGAGATTTTGTTCATAACCACATACCTTAGCCTGTTACAACTGATCTCTAACCCTTTACTTTGAAAAAAAAGGAAAACACTGTTCCTGGTAGGGCAGGTAGGAATACATGTGTTGAACTCATGTCATTCTTTGTGGGGCTATGCGACCTCCCTGACTTTTTTGGGTTTTGAGTTAGATTCAGTTGAAATGATGTTAAGAATCCCAGTTGATAAGTAGAATAGTTTAAAGGATTTGATCAACAGTTTTATGTCAAGAAAGAAGGCTACTCTAAAAGAATTTAAGGCTCTTGCAGGTTTGTTGAATTTTTGTTTGTGTGTCACTCTGTCAGGTCGGGCATTCACTAGGCATAATTTATGACATGCAAGGGGTCTGTAAACCATATCACTTTATCAGGGTTTCTTTTATGGTTAAGGAGGACTTGAAAGTTTGGCTTATTTTTTTTTTTCAGATTTGTTCAATGGCTGCTGGTACCTTCCACAAATTGACTGGGTAGATGATGATCAACTCCAATTATTTACTGACAGTGTAGGGAATTCAGAATTAGGTTGTGGTGCTTTCTTTAAGAATCATTGGTTGTTTTTCAAGAGGCCAAGTGAATGGGTTGGTACTGAAGTAATCAGGGACATCACATTTTTTAGCTTGTTCCAGTTCAAACAATATACAGTTCAAGGCTTGTCTTATTATCTTGTGGGTCACATCCGATTTGGCATCCTGATGAAAAATAGATAATAGAATTTATGGCTAGTTGTTCATTAAAGTATCTGTCATCTGCTACGGTAAGAACATATCTGTCTGGTAGAAGCTCTAAATGTAAAATTGATGGTACTTGATACTTTTTTCATGAAATAGATTGTGGTAGGTATGTCAAGACTGCAACGTTCTGTAGTTGCTAGATTGCCATTTATATCAAGAATTAGGTTATTGGGGATCAAAACTTACAAGAGATAAATGAGAATACCAACCTCAAATTCATTGATGGCTAAAGACTCAATTGGTTGAATTACTTCTTAAGCACCTCAAGCAGGATAGCTTGATAGGTTTTCTATTACCTTTATGCAAAATCTTATTTTAAATATGATAATTTTTGTTTACAAATATTTCAGAGGGTGTAAGAATATGTACTTTTGGATCGTCAATAATATGGCATGTAGAGGTGTAACAATACATCGATACATCAATTGTATTAATTTCAAGTCCTCACAATACGTATATCGTATCATCATGTATGTATCATGATACAGTACGAGTTAATTTTCATTGTCATATTTGAAAATCCTACATGCAAACTGAGAACTTTAAAAGCTACAAAATGATTGAAAACAAGGTACATGTAACAGGATGCAATTAGTACCAATTGGAATGGCAATAGATTGTTGGAACACCAAAGAACGAGATCGATAAAAACATAATTATATAATCAATTACCATAAAAAAAATTTTATAACACCTAATCGTAGCTATTTTATATTTTGAACTGTTAAAATTTAGAAAGAACAATATGAGAATATTTGATTAGCTCAAATTTCCTTTAATAAAAAAAAACAATGTGACATACCAATTATAGAAATAATATCTTATGAGCTTAATGTATCGCATAAAGGAAGAAAAAAAAAAGGAAAGTTTATATTAGTAATTTACTTTCAGATTTAAGTAACAATTGGGAGATAGCATTCGAAGCTGCACGGGCGCTGACCCTCTGGGGAATATGATGTCAATTCCGGTGAATATGAAGAGTTACATATTATGAACCATTTACATACATGTATGTATAGATAATATAGATTAAATTGAGACTTTTGAAAGGTACGGGGATTGATCAAAAAGTAATGTCACAACTCTGATAAAATTGCTATAAATCGACATAAAGCAACAAAATTATACATGATAGAAGCTTAAGTTATTTCAAATAAGACCTGAAAAATTCAAAAGAATATGATGTATACTTTTTGAAATATCGGATTTTAAACAATGCGCGTTTATGGTAGTCGCCGCACCTAAATAACGTCATATGACGGATACACACCGTCATACTTTTAAGCGTTTCATTAAAAAGAATATTTGTGATTCGCAAACACTTTCACCGATTCCACCTTCTTTAAGAATTTTTAGTACCATTATACACTCACTCTTTTCATAATTAAGCCCTCTGCCAAAATTTTTTGAACAGAAGCATCAGACAAAGTTAAAAATTCACATGTCACTCTATACGTCTGTCTTTTTTGACAGCGTCAGACACCATTGAACATTTCCGTCTGATCTCCTATTTTTCGGTCTTCTTGTCCTCTGCTAATCATTCATTGACCAATCACCCACCCAAAATTGCTGAAACCATCTTTTAAGAGGTCTCTTATTTACATTCTTTATTCTGTAAGTCTGATAGACTAACGAAAATGTCGCTAGTTATGAATCCCGTATTTTGAATCAAAAATGCATTACAACTTGTCGAGCCTTTTTTTTTTCCTATTTCGACTATCACTTTGTTCAATTCAACGGAGTAAAACAACAATGTTTATGATAACAAATACCAATGCCGTCATTTATTTTTCAATTAAAGACTAGAAAATGACGAGAATTGTGTGTCTTTAAAAATTTGGGAGATTAGGTGCCTTTTTTAGAATCTTTTTAATGTGTTTGTCTTTTTCATTTTAAAGAAAAATGCACTTTAAAACGTGACGTTCCGTTGTGACGTGGCGACACCCCCTATGCTCTATGTTTTAAACATCTATAAGATAAATTCAAATAAACATTATTAAATCAAAATTTCAATGTTTATTAGATTTATATTTGTGTATCTTTTGGTATATTGTATTTGATAATATGACGCAAAATATAAAAGATGTTGACACTGTGACATTACTTTTGGATCAACCCTCGGATGTGATAATGTTTTAATAACAAGAAACATAATAAAATAGTTATATTGTCTCTCACATTGTTTCAATCATATCAACAAAAATTTGACCGACTACAGAATTTATTTTTTGTGTTGGCAATTGGGATACTTTACAGAATCATACTTCTTTCATAAATCCAGTAATAATTCATATTTTGTGCAAATCTTTTCAATAAATAATTTTAGGACGAAAACCTCACATGTAATTTAAACTACATGGTAAGTGCTAAAGGCTATTAAATTATTTTTTCACAATAAAAAATATAGAACATTTATTTTCATTTTTTTTTTGTTGATAACAAAACAAAACCTTATCAATGCACCATTTTGAAATCAAAATTACATTCCAGCACATTTTATAAACTCTTGGAAAGAATTCTGATTGAGAGAAATTGTCTGCAGATCTTCTGGGTTTTGTTTCATGGAAAGCAGCTTCTTAGAATTTGAATTTAATCTTTGTCATGAAAATGAACTAAAAAATATGTTTGTTCTAATGGTCTGTTGACCTCTGTCAATATGATTGAGTATTTCAGATAACCACATTTTATCAGATTCAATTTTTTTTAATCCTAATTGTTAAAAAAGCTTCCCATGCAAGATATCAATTGAATAATTAGTGGATAAAAACTTCCCATTTAACGCCCAATAATATTGGGCAAAAATATTAGGAATTAAAGACGGTTGCCCAATACAAAAACATTCCAACCAATGTTGTGGTGAGACTTTGTGACCTTTTGCTTTCCTAGAACTATATAAGATACAAACTCTTGGTTGGAAGTATGATTTGCTCATCACAGAATCGGATAGCAGGTAGGTGCAATTTGAAATTTCAAGATGGAGAAAACATTTAAAGTCTATCAAAAGAGTTTATTCCTTTATATTTATATCTACTGAATATTTTCTCCTTTATTTCTTAAGAAAACCCATTGCGTTAATCACTGCATGAACTACATTAGGCATGTCGCCTGTACAGATTTCTTGATCAGTGGCTTTTCCATCAATGAAACGGATAACGACGTTCGCATCATTAATACAATAATTAATCTTTTTAATCCTACTTTAAATGATTATCTAAACAAATATAAATATAAACAATAAAATGCCTTTCTTTGTTTGTTATTACTGGAATTAACGGTCGCAGCTATTGCAGAAAAAAAATTATATATCCTGCTTACGCGGGTTATGTATTTTTTCTGCAACAGCTGCTTACGTTAATTCCAGTAATAACAAACAAAGAAAGCATTTTATGTTTAAATCCTTCCGAATGAGTAAGTTATGAATGTTGAAAGATTTATTTATGCAAATTGAAAGGGCTTAAGAATCTTTACAGAATTATCATTGAATCTTAATTTTAGAAATGCAAAAATTCACCGAGAGATTTAAGACTAAAGTATTTGCAAAAAATTACATTTAATTCGCGTCACTCAATTTTTTTTCTTCTTTTATATTCCCTTCTTAACATCTTTAAATACAATCAACCTCTGAGAAGGGGTTTCAACATTTTTTTTTTGAATTTGTTGCGAATCAAATAAAATGTATCAAGAATTTTAAAATCATTATAATGAATTTACAGTCAAAATGAACGCCTTGATTGTGTTAGCCTCTGTTCTTGTTTCCTGTAATGCGGGTTTGGATTCAATAAGAACACGGAATTACGACGATGGGGGAGATGGCGGGGTATATGGAGTAGGAGTAAGAGTAGGAGTGGGAGGACAAGTACTAGGAGGAGGAGTAGGAGGACAAGTACTAGGAGGAGGATCAGGAGTGGTAGGACAAGTACTAAATGGAGGAGGAGGAAGGGGACAAGTACTAGGAGGAGTTGGTTCAGGAGGAGGAGTAGGAGAATTTTTTTTCCAGGTACCTGTCGTTTTTTCTCTCTTAAGAACGATAAGATAAAAATGTAAGTACGGGACAAGCATTAATAAATTTTTCCAATTGTGCTTATAATTTGAATATGTTCCAGAATGAAAGAAAATATGACAAGATATATCTGTGACTTTGGTCTCATGTTTTCATGAGATATAAACAGATTTGTAAATATAACTTATTAAAAGGTAGCATAATAAATGTAATTTATTAAATACTAATTAAAATCCCATACAAGCGCAGGCGAATTTTTTTTATTTATGAATTTTTTTTCTAAAAAAAATCTCTTATAGTTAAAGCTGACATTTGCATTATTTTACAGCATGAAAAATAATTTTGGCTTATGGCATGAAGAAATACTTAAAATGTCAGCATAAGTTTATGAAACGAAAGTAGGAATAGAAGTTGATAAACGCATTCATATTTGCTTACTTTTTAAAGTATCAATTTGATTAGCGTTTTCTTCTTATGTCATAAAAAACAACTTCATTTTGATTAGGAGGACAAGTACTAGGAGGAGGAGTAGGAGGACAAGTACTAGGAAGAGGAATAGGAGGACAAGTACTATGAGGAGTAGGAGGGGGGGACAAGTACTAGAAGGAGGAGTAGGAGGACAAATACTAGGAGGTAGAGTAAGAGGACAGGTACTAGGAGTAGGAGTAGGAGGACAGGTACTAGGAGGAATTAATTCAGCAGGAGGAGTAGGAGAATTTTTTTTACCAGGTACCCGTCATTTTTTCCTCTCTCTTAAGAACGATAAGATAAAAAAGTATGTCCGTGACAAGCATTATTAAATTTTTCCAATTGTGCTTATAGTTATAATTTGAATATGTTCTAGAATGAAAGAAAATATAACAAGATATATCAGTGACTAGGGTCTCATGTTTTCATGAAATATGAACAGATTTGTAAATTTGACAAATTTAAGGTAGAACTTTAGATGTTATTTATAAAGAACTAATTAAAATCCCACACAAACGCGGGAATTTTTTTTTCACTGATAAATTTCTTTTTCTCAAAAATGTCTTATTGTTAAAGATTAAAGTTAGCTTATGGCATGAAGATAATTTTGGCTTATGGTATGAAGAAATACTTAAAATGTCAGCATAAGTTCAGGAAACGAAAGTACGTAGGAACAGAAGTTGATATACGCATTCATAATTGTTTTATTTTTAAAGTATTAATTTGATTAGCGTTTTCTTCTTACGTCATAAAAAAGCAACTTATTTTTTATATCTAGTGTACTATGTATATACAGTAAAATTTGTCTAATCCGGACTCTGAGTACTCCGGATTTTTGTCCATTCCGTCTATAAATTTTAGTCCCACGCACTTCTTTAACAAATTCATTAGAAAAAATTCTGTGTAGTCCGGATACTGTCTATTCCAAACGGCCATACTGGTCCCAACTGCTCATAATTAACGGTAATTATTTCCTCTAATCCGACCACACCTGAGTTATTTCAATGCAATTAACACCTTTCGTGGTGGATTTGATAATCTGTGTTTACATTAGCAGTGCCATGAGACGACCTCAGTGAAATGCGGCGGTGACACAGCCCATTTGAAAAAAATCAATAGTATATAATTGAATTACAATTTAAAAAAAATAATTTTGATTTAACTCCTTTTACCATATTATAACATAAATACAAAAAATAAATATGTACGCGATTTACAAATCAATATATAAATCGGGATCGAAAATCTAACGCATTTCAAAATGGCGCCATAACACTTTGGGGGAAGACGTGATTTTTTTACATAAAAATTAAAAGTTTAATCTAATAATTAGCACATCGTAAATATTTGTGCATTACTGTTTTTACATTGAATGAGCTCTTTTACAAGCGAAACCTGATCTGCTTGATATATACATGTAGTAGACCTATATTATGCGTGCCTGTAGATTTTGATTTAGGTAACATAAATTAAAATACAGTAGGTCATAAGAGACTATTTTATAATTTCTAGACTCCAAAATATTGATTGATTTCATCATTTAATTATATTTTATATTATGTATAATAATGAACTTGTAAATAAACAACGAAATTTTCAAAATTGATATTTTCCTGCATTTTTCCTGCACTCCGGATTCTGTCTAAACCGGCCAAATTTTATGGAACCGGCGGAAGCCGGTTTGGACAAATTATACTGTATCATAATGTACTATGGGTACTTATGGACATTTTATTTTCACTGGTAATACAAAAATTATTTTCATGTCCCCTGTACTATATTGTACCTTTTTATTCTACGTGTATTCTGTTTTCATTTGCATTTTGATAGAATGAAGCACAAGTGCTGATTTATTGTGCTTTGGCATTTTTAAAGAAAAATTAAGCTTTTCAGTCCATATATCTACAGGGCTAAAGGGTATATAGGTCATTTATACAAAAGACTACAATTAAAATGTATTTACTAAAGCACACAAGTTTAAAATATATTTTTTCTTAAAGCAAGTTTTTTATTTCATGCAAAAATGTACTTTAACTTCATTTCAATAATGATTTCAGTTGTAAATATGTACATTTTTGATATTCATAAGTCATACTGTTATCAATTGATTGACCACTAGTTCATTATGCTGACTTTTCTTGCTTTTTTGACCGGTTTCGATGCCATGTGACATTTAAGAACCTTTAATCAAGAGTGAGATCGGATAAAAATGGAAAGGTTTTGCTTATTTTGTTTTTTTAATCAGTAATCAGAACTTCATGCATGTGAACAACCTAACTTGATACTAAAAATAGATAGATATTAGATAGATAGATAACTAAGAAAGGAATAATCATTCGGGCATTTTTTCGGTACAAATATTTTGAAAAATGTTAACACTTTTTTTAATCATTAATCTAAAAAAAAAGGTTTAGTTCTGATTTATTTTCCTGTAGCGCCAAAATATGGTACTTGCCCTCGGACTGATGAATCAGACTTTCTACAAATGGGACTTACTTGCGATTCAGACCGGATATGTCACGGGTCACAGAAATGTTGTTCAAATTCCCTATATGGACAGAGATGTCAAATTCCAATTGAATTTCAAAAACCCGGTAGATGTAATTCATTTCACATGATGCGTCCTCTCACATCAATAACTTATGCATGCAATGATGACACCCTTTGTCCTGGAAGCGGGAAATGCTGTAAAAGATTTTCATCTGGTCAACTTGATACTTGTACTTTCAACAGCGGGGATTCTGCTGGCTTCGGTAGTGTAGATAGTTCGAATGGTCCTGTAGGCGGTTTGAATGGTCCTGTAGGCGGTTCAAATGGTCCTGTAGGCGGTTCAAATGGTCCTGTAGGCGGTTCAAATGGTCTTGTAGGCGGTTCAGGTGTAGCAAGTCCTCTGCTTCCAGTTCTTCCACAATCCCCTTTGAGGAAAAAATATTGAGTGTGTGCCCATCTTTTATATTATTTCTTTATATGGCTTAAAGCATTACGATCTGCATTTTGGAGATTTTTATTTGCTGTTAAAATATGCTATTATGATAACCTTGTATATATTTAAAAAACTTGATGATCAATTAGACTCAAAAAAGTATTAAATTGATTCAGAAGAAAGAGTTCTTAACAATCAACTGTATCGTATTAATAATATAAGAAATCGTTATTGAACAGGAGTACAATAATGCAATTCTGCTTCAATCAATACTTTAAAACAGTTCTTCCATTGAAAATATGGACGACAAATGCTTATAAACATTCTCTTTTCCTTTCTTAAAAATAGTTCATTTCAATTTTCCAACAAAAAATTCCAACATAAAAGGTGTAGTCACATTGCTTTAAAGGTGCTTAGACACATATTTGAATTTAATATTTTTTCAAATTTTCTGTTTAGTTTCATGATGTTGCTATAGCATTCATACGAAAATATAATCACAATCTTTCTTTTTCTGAAAGGTTTTAAAAATTGGAATTACTTGGCGCATTTGATAGACACGCCCTTGCACTTTCAAATATTTTAATTTCTTCCTTCCTACTTAAGAAAAGCAGCAATTTTGTTGTGTTCTAATGAAAAATACCGGTATTAAAACTTAAATCCTGAAATGTCAGAGTAGAAATGTAGAAATCAATATCCTATCACCAGAATTGTCAGTCCATGCTCTTTGGTGTGTTCAGAGTTTAACAATTGGACACACCCGGGGAAAGGTGAACATTAACAAAAATATATGGAGATAATGAATGAACAGTAGTCAATATCAAAGTCCATAAACCAAAACAAAATAGGAGCACTGGAAACACGGACCTCTAAAACATCAGAGGTTGGATCAGGTGCCAGGGAGGAGTAAGCATCCCCTGCCGACCGATCACAACCGCAGTGCGCTTTCTACCTTGATCGGGCAATAACGGAGAAATCCGTCAATTCAGTGTATAAATAATGGACTAACAATTAGTAAGATAAACGTCAATCAGCATTTGAATCAATGATAAATTGTATTTGCTGACAGGGTCATTGTTTCGACCATAGAACTTACGAAATGAGGACTTTAAGCGAGACTCCTGATATTCTTGTTTCATCAACTTGTTTGTCAATAATTTACCTCGTTTTACAAATTGTTCATACGTAAAGCATGCTCTTGCGTATCGAATCAACTGAGATATATAAACACCATTTGCAGGTGATGAAAGTATATTGCTGCATAAGTAAGGGAAGCTGACGATATTAAAGTTCAAGACTTCAAGTTTATCATAAGCTTGCTTTCTAGATTAGCATTAACATCTTTTTCAAGTAAAATATCCCGGTTTAAAACAGATGTATCAGAAACGGTGGTATATTTTACCTCAAGCTCACCAGGATATATCATAACGACTTAGGAATGAAAATAACCGTTGTTGATTGACAATACGTAGTCGATATATCTAGATGTTGAGTTGAAGGCCATAGCAAGGTTTTTCTTTCTTTTACGCATAAGAAATTCTGCTTCATATGAATACAAAAATAGGTTTGCTAATAACGGAGCCTAATTGGTACCCACGGGAATTCCAAAAGATTGTTTGACGATCTGGTCACAAAAAACAAGATATTGTCAATCAGATACTCAGACATCTTCTTGATGTCAACTTCAGAGTACTTGTGTGTATTTTAACAAAATAATTTTGCAAATGACCAAGAAAGTAAATTTACGAGTTTCATTTTTATTGAAAAAGCAGTTGTCAATGATATAAAAAAAAACTGGACTTTAATTTATCGTGGGGAATGGTTGTTTATAAAGTTATAAAGTCGTAGGTTTATAAGCTGTTGATATAAGACATATCTTGTATATCAATTGTCCGAAAGTTCTTTGGATTTTTTGAGTATCCACATCTGATTCACACCACTTCTTGAATATATTATTGCACAGTACCATTGAAGTTTTTTCCTTCACTACTGGCAATATCTTAGTGAGGAGTAAAGAAAGGGGCTTGATTGAACATTACTGGAGCCTGCAATGAATCTTTGTTTGTATGGATTCTTATGAAGTTTTGGAATCCAATATATATGGTAGTTCAAGACCATTTTGGTTCTTCGGGATATTCAAAACTGCCGTGTGATTTTAAGGAATTTCTTCCTTAGAAAGGAACTATGAGTATAACTTGGATTACCACTTGTAGAATTAAATCTAAGTTCTTCTAAAATACAATTAAATAATGAGCTTTACAAACGAAGACAATGTTGTTACCTGCATGTACTTAGTCAGCAGGAACCAGTACGTACTGATTATGTAATCTATCCAATTCTTTTTTTCACTTCTGGATTCTTTAATACAGATTGATACATGGTTTTCACCTTGTCCCTCAATCATTTAATTCGCGATTTTGACATGGACCTGATACATTTAATCTATTCTGACCAAGTGTCAACGTCCTCTTTTTCATATCTGGCCCATCGTCTGGCGTAATTTTCAACAGAATCCATTATATTAATGAAATTCCGGTTGAAGGATTGGGGTTCCCAATATTTAAGACTTTTTAAAATAAGTGATCTAAGGTTTTCTTTATTTACTATATTTACTTGTACATTCACCTGTAATAACGTGTCCAGCAGGACTATAGTTATGGGGCGAAGAAGAACATGAGCACGATAGAAGATTGTTTCAGATACTTGATATCCAGCCATGTAGATTTTTTTTTTTGTAATTGAAAAGTTTGGAAGCAATGGTTGATGTACATTTGTAGGAAAAACAAGGTGTAGTCTTTAACTTGATATATGGTCGAATACAAGACTGGACATTTTTGTGATTAAGAACATAATTTATATTAACCGTGTCAATTCCTTCAATGCCATATTGAAGTTTAAGGAATAGACGGGTTGTTTAAGCTGCATTTTCTTCAGTAAAGCGTGCGGGTTTAAAAAGCCTATGATTTACAATATCCATAATCACAGATCCGAGCTTATATTCTGGGATCGAGGAATCAAACATTAGACATCCTTTGGCCTTTTCAAAAAGACTATTTAAAAGTTTCAAAAGGGACAGAGTAAAGTTTGGTGCGAACATGATGTAAACTTAACTGTTCATGTACATAAGGAGGTAATGAATCATAGGAGACATCGTGTATTACAGGTTTATTGTAAGACAGTTGCCCTTTACTACGCTTACGTCTCTGTGTATGCTTAAATACTATAGACGTACTTTTTTTCTCTGAGTCATAATTCCGCGGAATCTCAATTTCTATTTAATCCACTGGTAGAAAATTACACGGATTTTCTAGACTGTCACTATATGCCTTACATTTACATTTAGTTCGCTTGGACAAATTTCCACGGATAATCTGTGACCGCGTACATAGCGTAAATTAAAACGACGCGGAAAAAAGTACTTCTACAGTAGTTCCATCATATTCACATTGTTACACTGTGGACTGGAAAGATTCCAACATTATCGACATTGTCATTGTATCCACAGGGTAAGGCTGCCCCTAGTTTTCTAATCAAACGTCCACAGAAAGGTGTACTGAGTGACGGACTGTTTGTGTTGTGATAAATCCTTTCGAGAATTCCAACTTGCATTGGCAAAATAGAAAGATCAGGTAAATTAAAATGTTTTTAAATTAAGAAGCTGATGACCCTCATGATTTATTTGAAATCGATGGCCTGATATTCTTTTATTAATTTAAGTGAAACAACAGAGCTCGTGTCCTGTTTAATTGCAAATTACAGTTTACGTTTTACAGGTGCATTCAATTTGTTAAACTCTGTTCACAGCTACACAACAACAAGCAATGGCTAACATAATTTCAGTAAGTGGGTTTTTCTTTCGAATAACTTTACACTGAATTTTCTGGATTATAGATGTAATATCATTCATTAGAACACAACAAAATTGCAATTTTTTAAGCATTTAAAAGGATCAAAAGATTAAATTAAAATTAGTGAAAGAGAAAGAATGTGTTTATCAAACGACTCCCGGAATTCAAAGTTTCAGGAGTGTGCAGATGAAATAAGTTTTTTAATTCTTTTTCAGTTGAAAATTCTATAGCAACATATAAGTCGTGAAATTTTTAGAAAATGTGAGATAATATTAATTTAAAATATGTGTCTAAACACCTATAAAACTACAAGAAGACTTTTCTATATGGATTAAAGCTGTTGTCCGTTGGTTCATCTGTTTCCACTTCTTAATCTTTTCTATAATCCACTTTTCTTTAAGAACCACTGGTGTAACACTTGTGTGTAAAATATCTTTAATACTAAAAGCTCAGTCCTTATCAACCAGAAATAACTATCGATGGGGGAAAACACGATCAGATCTTTGGAAATAATCTTTCAAAATAATTCCGACAGAGTATTTTTAAGAAAATAGAAGGTTATAAATATCGGACACACGATTGATTTTTTGTGAAAATTAATTTTTTTTAATTCGATCTGTTTTACTGTGAAAACTGCAGTCCGTCACGCTGTGAATTCGACGAAACATTTTGCCCCAATTTTACAATTTTCAACATAAACAGTCCCTCACTGAGTACACCTTTCCGTAGACTACGAAAAGAATTATGAATAAGAAATTTAGGGACAGCCTTTCCCTATGGATATCATGAATATGTCGATAGCGTCGGAAATCTTCCAGTCCACACTGTAACAATGTAAATGTGATGGGATTTTTCAACCATACAAAGAGAGGTAAGCACAGTTACGGGAAGCGGTCTTACAATGAACCTTTCATACACGATGTCTCTTTTGATTCATTACTACCTTATGTAAATCAATATTTGATTATACATCATGTTCACACCAAACTCTGCTCTGTCGACACGTCTCTTTGAAACTTTTGAACAGTCTTTTTGAAAAGGTCAAGGAATGCCCATTTTTTAATTCCTCGATACTAGAATATAGGCTCGGATCTGTGATCATGGATATTGCAAATCATAGGCTTTTTAAATCCCAACGTTTTTCTGAAAAAAATGAGCTTAAAGAACCCGGCCTTTCCTTGGTATATAGACACAGATTTGAATTCATATTTTCCAAAATTTTCTGTAAGGTATTACGAATAATATATTGCAAAAGCGTTTCATAAGAAAATATAATAAACATCTTATTTCATTTCGAAGTTATTGAAAGTTCAAAATTCTGGTCCAGTTTGATTGACACGTCCTTGCACTTTCACATATTATAATTTCATTCTTTATACTTGAGAAAGTTGAAAATTATGTTGTATATTAATGAAAAATATTAAAACTATAATCTAAAAAATTCAGAGTAAAAATGTTCGAGAGGATAACACGCTCACAGTAAGTATATTATCAGTCCGTTCTCAGTGGTGTTTAACAATTGAACACAAAACAATACGCCAATAAAAAAATCGACGTGGCCAATGAGCAATATTCTTAATCAATACAGGGCTCAGTCTTGTTTTCCACCATATTTGAAATTAAAGACTACATACACCGCAGAACACTTAAGGTTACAAGAATGGGGCAGCGCCTAATTTGTATTGAATTTCCTATGTTTTGTCTTATTTTTATGCATGATATATGTGCTGTTCTGCGTTGTGTATATAGTCACATATCTCTGCATATGTAGTACTAATATTATGTCGGTCAAAAGCTCTGCATAGCTTATGTTAATTGTTGTATTAATCCGACTTTAAATAAAATTTTCTGATTCTGAATTTTCTGATTCAATTCTTACTAGAAAATGAAAATAAAGGAAGATTTCTCGGAAATAAGATACTTAATGTAATTGAATTCTACAGTACCTCATGTCATCTCTTATGTTGATATATAATGTAACTATCCCTACAACCATAACTATAACCCCAATTGATGTTTTCTTATCTATTAGCAATTCCACATCTCCGTACAAAACGCAGGTTTAAATGTCAATGTAAGCCCCTCCTGTAAAATCGGTGCTTCTCAAAAAAGCTCATTACAATGCTTATCAAAATTTCAATGTCTAAGACAAGACCAGACTGCCAAGAGGAAGACCTGATAACGAGTCCATTCTTTAAGCTCTAAGTGAGTTAGAAGTAAAAGTTCTTAAAAAATGAGGTCATTTTGATTCATATTCTTCAGAATAAAAACTGAGATATCAAAAATTGTAAAAATGAATCATTAAAAAAATAGAAGATATTTAAGAAATAAACAACGTTATTCAGTGAACATGGCGTTATAAATAGCAATTGCTCTGCTTGCATATTCCATGCGCATCATGGAAAATATGCCAGCAGAGCTATTGCTATTCATAATGCCATGTTCACTGAATAATCTTTGTTTATTACTTATATTTGCATTTTTTGATTTTTGTTCAAGAATATCAGAGGAAATCCTGACTTACATAAGGACGCAGCTTCTTGTCTTCAGTAAAGAAAAACATACGGCTTTAAAATCAGTAAACCTGATCAATGCTTCTTTTCTCTAATAAATCTCAAACAATTTATAAAGTATTTCCCTCTCAAACACAGTTATCTGGATACAAGCAGCGCCGTCATCACATTTTTGTTTTGATGCAGTTGTGACGTCATCGATCAACGTTATTAAAACCCTCTGACAAAAATCAATAATTTAACACTATGATGAACAATGAGAATACTTTTATAATGATTATTACTCCAGAATGCTTTTCTATGATTTTTTTTTTAATTTTCTAGCTGAAATTATTCTTGAAATAGATATACTAGTTAAAAAAAATTCTTTCTGAATGTTATTACCCAAGTGTGAAGAGTTATCGTTCTTTGTACAAATATGCATGATACGAAAAAAATAAAGATATGGCAGTTCTCTAAAATTTTGAAAGTTTTATTATACAATTAAATTCATTGACCAAAATTTAATCTTTAAAGATATAATTAAATCAGCAATTTTAAATATTCTGAATTTCCTTTTTTTCAAAGAATATTATCTAAAATTTATTTTTATTCCTCTTACGAAGCATTTCATATATATACTTCTCAACACGTTATATAAGTGCAGTAGAGGTTGTTTAGATACAAGAGTGTGATAGAACAATTGCACTGATAGCAGAAGCAGTTAACGTTGCGTCTATAGTCCTATGAACGCAGTTGATGACCACATGTTCATAGTGGGAGAGAGCAGTGGATATGAAAATATACGTATGTATTAACGAATTATGGATAAAAAAGTTCAGGGTTTGACCAGATACTAATATTTACATTTCACGTGTCTTTTATATATAAAGTGAATGGAAATTTATTGCATCCAAAACACCATAACACAGTCAGGATGCCAAAAGGTTAAAGCATGCGTTTTAGTTTGGTGGTACATGTATACTTTTTGTACGCCGAGGAAGTGCAACATCATACTGTCTCGTTACTGCAACGGTGTGTTCAAACAAATTTTTTTCATTACCTGCTTTACTCAGATTGTTTGCACACACCGTTGCAGTAACGAGACTACATGTACGAGGGCTATAAGAAAAGTTCGCGGACAAGTCCTGCTGTGAGCGCGCTATTTAAATGAAACCAGTAAAACTCCATAAATAAAAAATTTACATATTTTCTAAATAATATACAAAGATTTCATGATTTCCGGTGATCCTTAAAAATGTACAGCTATTTTATTTTAATAAAACATGCTTCGTGGAGCATGCTTCGTTTTTTGCACGTTTGCATTACATAGACATTTTATTGACGTCAAAAATTGCTCAGTTGTAGCGCAAAAAGATTAATGATATTTTGACCGTCGCTACAGTATTCATGAAACGTAACTTAGTGAAATTTTGAAATATATTGGAGGGTATATGACTGTTTTATAATAATCAATGCGTAAAAATTAAGCCAAGAATTGGAACGTCATTGAAAGTCATGGAGCACCGAGCCACTAAAAATTATGTGTGCAAACAGGAAAATGTCTCAAAAGCGACTAAAATGCTTATAGATGCTGCTGAAATTGTCTTTACGTACAAAGGAAAAAAGTATTCAAAAGGTAGTAGCTTTATAAGAATGGAAGGATTAGCATTTTCAATAATCAACTCCTGCAATATTGCATTACCCCGCTTATCATGCTCATTACATGGACGTTGCGCCAGTGCATTTTGTACTGATTTCATACCTAATCCCTTAACTGCGCTGACCCCTTATTTTAAGATCACACTAATTTTCGGAACAACACAAAAGACATTTTAGAAGAAAAGTAACATGTCTATATATAAATATTTTATTTTTTAGTAAAAAAAGAGAAGAAAGGTATAAAGATTGAAAGATATTTAGAACTCTGGAAAAGCTTAAGGGGCTTGAAATTTGATTGTCACATCACTTAAAATCAAGTGATTGATCCGTGAATCCTATGACCTCAAAGTAAAAGTCTTTGCAATTTTTTTTTTAATTTTAGTAAATGAACCTGATTTTTTACAAACTAATAGACAAATTATAGGAATTTAATCAGATTAGGTCACACTTCACAGTTTACAATAGATTTTCCGTAAATCAATGGGTCCGCGAACTTTTCTAACAACCCTCGTATATATATATATTTTTTTAAAATGATTACATGAATTCGGTTAAGAATAGGTCAAAAATGTGTGTATGTATTTAGTGGCGTTCAACATGATTTCACATAGTAACATATAGTCTTATTTCTCAGATGACTTTTTACTCATTAACGCAGAGCGTTTCAAGATAACATTATTGTATAAATTATGTTTAAGTCTTGATTAGTTGAAAATACTCACTTTCAAATTGCTTGCTCTAATGCAACAAATACTCAACAAATTGGTCCTTACTCTGGTAGTGACGACGGTTATCACCAGTCATAGAAATGTTGTCTAAAAATGTGCACAGCGGAAATAGTAGAAATATATGTCATACCCGGTAAATCAACGATTTGGTAACTGCAATAGGAATTTTAGTGACCTTGCTTTCCATCCAACAAGAAGGGCATGCAATTGTGAAACCTCTATCATGGAAAATGCTGTAGAGGTAGATCATTTGATGTTATTGACACATTTTTTTTATTTCATTCACAATAAAATTTTGATTGAAAGAATTAGAAAAAAAATAGGGTTTAAAAATGCATCAATGTAATTTGTTACAGAGGGAACTCTGAAAATGCTGGATAAGGCAGGAAATATTAAAGTAAGCCATGCATATTGCATACTATGGTAAATAGAATTTTTGAATTGTAGACTTTGAATCGGACTATGGACAGTCTGCAAAGAAACAGATGGTAGTTAAAAGTTCGTGAAAAGCTAGAGTATGAAATATCATGAAACATAATGTGTGCTTCACTGTTGCGAAACTTGAGTAAGCAGAGTTATGCGGTAAGAATTTGAAAACATTGAGATTATAACTTAAGCTACTAGAATGATTGTTAGCTCACTTTGTGTAAAGTGTTATATGAATGTTGAAGACGCTACCAACCGGGTATGAAATGAAAATGCAGAGAAATTCTAAGAAACTTTCTTGGCGTTGTTTTTGACGTTACAATGTTGTTAATAGTGCTCCGTGGTGACAAAATATTCATGTTTAGGGTATGTCACTTGTCATTTTTTTTATAACATATTTGAATTAAACAATATAAATTGGTCAACGTTCAATGAAAAAAACTGCTCCAAAATCATAAAGAAGCAATATTTATGAGAGACTATTTCTTGTGGCGGAAGGATATTGAGCAGAAAATTCTGTAAATCAAATTAAAAAATCAATTAAAAAATTCAATATCTTGGAAATTATCCCCAAATAGTTTTACTCTGAGAATATTTTCCGTTATGACATGCTAGGAATATCAAATATATGTCTTAGTGTATATTTTCTCCTTCCCTGAGCAAACTTTGCTGAGAAATGAAGATATATTAACGAAGTAAAGATAAGATTTACACCGCTTTTTGCCTACAAATCCGAAATTCTGATCAATATTAATTTTCATCACTGACCCCAACTTTTTCTTTATTATTTTAAACTACTCGATACGTGTGTCTGATCAGCAGTTATGTAGTAAGAAAATATTTATTATCTTTTTAGATTTCTTTCAATAGCCAAAATATTGAAAGGAAACCGAGGGTATTGTGTAATTAACTCGTGGGCCGCTATTGGTTTCTGATCACTGGTCAAGGTTTGCTGGTTATGTTGGTCACGGTTAAAGTGACGACAAGTGACCAATTTGAGGTCAATTTGAGGTCACTTAATTAGTTGACGAAATGACCACGTTCCTACTTACTTGGTTCTAAATGACTTTCCCTTTAATGATTTTCTATACATAGACTTTGTTCTGTTTATACATAACACTGTCTTACAACTGAAGTATACGTATTCGCTCCCCACTGTCGACTGAACTCTACACATAATACAGCTGTTGGTTTTTATATAAAAGAGTTGTTACGATGACATAGAGACGTCAGATACTAATAACGTCTTATTCAATATCTTGAAAGATTGCGGGTTTTGACTATAAAAATTACTTAATAAAATGATAACGTCATACCAATATAAAACATAGAAAAAATACAACACATTTCATTAAATTATTTAAGTTAAACTTATAAAGTCATATTAATTCGAGAATTGTTTATTTCTTTCGTTAACTGTTCCTTTACACATATTTAAGTACTTATAAACATCGGTTCAAAGTTCATTTATTCTAAACTTGTAAACAATAGTTAAACCGAATTAACCGGTAGACTTCATGAAACGTAACAATATGATACTTGTTAGCGCCAAAATACACACAATAATTTACACGCATTAATTTGCAAGACTTGTTCAATGATAATTATTCTTCAAACTATTTTACGTAAAATAAGATTTTATTTACTGACATTGATACATCTGATAAAATATGGTAAAGATTAAGTGATAAACCAAAAAGATAGATTTTAAATTCGAAAAGGTCAACTTAATTGTATCATAACTCAGTAAGATGCAAACTGACCTACTATTTTTTCTGCGATTTTGAGTCATACTATAAAGGTACTTATCCCAAATATACAAAAATTCCTTGATACAACAAATTTCACGAATGATATACCTTAGAAATTGGCAAATATTTCATTTAGTTCCATTTTATCAAATGGAATGAAACTTCCCACATCAACAAAATAAATGTTTTTATATTGGATATTTGCATATCTTTAATTTGGTAAAAATAATATGAGGAGGAGGAACATTGTCTACTTTTTATAATGACCATGACCATGCTTATAATTTCCCTAATGACACATGATCCTATATCTGGAATGTCTATAGGTAAAAGAAAAAGAACTCTCTTCACCTACATTTGTATTGTTAATAGATTTTTAAGATTTATCTGTTTTTGCAATCATCATTTACATTTTTTTACTACATATTGTTTGCACCTTAGTTCTGCCCCTTAATTCTAATTAATTAATAATGGTTTAGCGCTGCACTAGTTTACTAAGTTCATGTGTCTATCACTGTACGTTTACGATAATCTTTTTAAATGTATTTTTAAACGCTTTCTATTCAAATAAATTTACATTTCCAAATAGTTCGATGTTTTGAATTAATATCTTAGACAAACAAATGAAATATTAATATTTCATCAACAAAAATTTCAATTGAAGATCTGCAGAAACCCACGTAGGCATGTGGATGATAGACAGACTTTCCGGCTCAGCGATGAGCCATTCGGAAGAAATTTGAAAGGAAACCTCAACATGCCTACACTTTTGTAATGGTTCAATAAGATTCATCAGATAAGAAGGAAATATAAATTTAGACCTAAACATATTGTGCACGTTAATTAAATGTCTTTTTTATAGTGTTGGCAAATCGGACGATTTTTAGTAACCGGTTACTCGCTCAATCTTCCGATCGAGTACCCGGTTACTCGGATGACTTATTCATAATCATATATATCATTTATCTCATCCTTTACTCATCGGTAGTAATAAAACACAAATATATTGTGAATGCTTAAAGATACCCACGCACGCACTATCTTGAAAGAATTTTGAAACGTGTATTTATGATTAAAAAAAATTTTAAATCGGAAGAAAAAAATTCAATGTTTCACGCTATTTTACAATGGTGTTCATTACTTTTTACTTTTCGACTCCCGATATAATTATGTCATGATCAAGGAGAAAAATTATTTAGAAATTTTGAAGTCACAACCTCAAACGATAACTCCAATTCACATAAATTACATTTCACACGTATCGAATCAGTTTTTCTTTTAAATACTTCCAAGCTATATATGTCTTTGGTTGCATCTTTTTAAAATTTTTAATGAGGTATTTATAACTCAGGTCTTCAAAACTTGTATAACCTGCTGGCAATCAAAGCTATCAAATAACTGTGAAAATAATGAAAACGAATCGATCGCATTAGACCGTGAAAACCCTAGATCATTAAATTAACGGTAAATAAAATTACAGAAATGCTTTTATATACGCTTATAAACAAATTAACATATTATTTATTTTTAGTTATTTACTTTATAAGATGTTTTATCCGAGTTACCGAATAACAGTTTTACTAACTGATTCTCGCATCGTTCGACGGTTAACCGGTTAACCGGGTACTAGTTGCCAACACTTCTTTTTTATATACATGTCTAATGATTATTGATTGTAACAAGACGACTTATAAGTATGCATCTGCGAATTTTAAAAGTTTAATCCAAGAGTGACGATAATGTTTAGAAGTCAAAAATTCCCTGTCTTTTCTTGTCTTTTGATGAACAGACTTTAAATATGTATATCCCTTTAAGTTTTAACGCTTCAGGTCAGCGAAAAATGAAATAATTGTAAACTGCCCATAAATAATTCTTATTCCGTTTGAATTTTTTTTTAATTGCACCATAGACTCGAATGCAGTCTTTGTTAAGGACTTACTGCTTAGTTATGGCATATTTAAAATTTTCTCATGGTAAATCTTTTTCTACTTTTGAAAGCTCTACGTGAAATCAGAGTATAATGTATGTGGTGAACAATTCAAGATGGAAAACCTCATGGATATATAAGCAAAAGAAATGTATAATAGTTATTAACACCAGTGGGAAGTATCAAGAATAATTATTCTAGGTGTAGTAAATCTGTAGAAGATTGAAACAACCCTTTTTACCTTTGAATGGGAACGTAAATAACTAAAGAGAAAATTTAAGAACTGTGTGATATACCTTCAAACAGAGCTTTTGTTATAATCATTTCAATCATTAACTCAGACAGAGTAAAAGGAAAAGCTGTATATCCCTTGCATGAACCTCATCATGCATGTTACATGGGAAATATCTTTGAAATCTCTTCAAGAATAACTAAACCATTACTATTCATATTTATATAAAAGCAACCTTAATTAAGTATTGCAGAATCAAGTTTGATCAATTTATGACTCTAGAGGTTGGGGGCTAGAGCAGAGGTCAATCCTTTGCATAAGAATATGTTGTAATCATCTTGAAAATATCTCCTGCTTAAGAACAGCAAAGCCATGATTTGTCATATCATTATAAAAGAATCATGGGGTAGTGCATCGGGTAGTTCAAATTTGTTCAAATTAGAGAGGATCTGGTTGGGCCATAATGAACAGGTAGTGTAAATGTAAATACCCTTTTAAAACTTTTAATTCTTAACTGATTTCTGATTCTTGCTAGCCATTGTACTCTGTTGAGGGAAGTGACCCATGAACCCTTTGCAAATTTGAGAAACTGCCTTAATTTACTTTTCATTTTAATAAACAACAAAACACGTATACATGTATGTAGCACTTTGCAACTGATGTGACTTAAATTATCAAAAAAACTTTTAATTAAGAATGTTATTATTGTTGAAGAAATCCATCAAATTAATCATTAACTATTTTTATCTCTCATAAAAAATCACAACAAAAAGAAGCCCAGTTATGAATATGATTGATAAGTATACATTGATTATAAAATATGAAATATTTGGAAATAACGCATGATATTTAAGCTCGAAAGTTCATAAAACAATGAAATAGGAGCAGAGGAAACACGGACCTCCAAAAAATCAGATGTGGGATCATGTGCCAATGGAAGTGAGCATCCCCTGCCGACCGGTCACACACGCCCTGTGTTCCTTGTCATTATCGGAAAATAAAGGGAATATCATTAACATTGATTACATAACACATAAAAAACGTTCTTGTGGTCTGAAATCTAAAATGAAACTTAATAAACAATTCCAAACAAGACCAAATAAGGTTCAGACATATTTTAATATATATTCACATGTAAATAACCTTTTTAAAAATGCGGTTCTTAAAAACTTCATTTTACTCATTCAACATAATAATGGCGCCAGTGATAAAATTAAAGAAACAGTAAATTAATTTTGAAGCTAATTATGGAATTGAACTTGTTTTTTATTATTCTTGGGCCCCTACATGTTTGATTTTCATAATCTGCAATATATACATTATATTCGATGTCTTTAAGCTAGGTTAATCAAGATGATTATAACCACAATTTGTCAAATTAATTTGTCTACATTAGTTTGTAATTAACATTATGGTATTAATAAAACCATCAATTTTGACACTAAGATAATAAAGTTTTGACAGTGTTAATTTTGCGTTTAGTTTTTATGTTAGGAGTTTGAAGTTTTGGTGAATTCAAATGTTTACTTTTTTATCATTATTTTATTGTTTTGAAATATAACGTTTTAGTTACATTAACATAGAATTTTTTGAGTTTAAGCTAGGACAATGATGTCAATTTCGGGAGGTTTTTTTTAATACAAAGAAGAGTCTCAATTTCACAAGACCAAAATGATAACATTTACCTTGCTCATCTTAGTTAAGAAGTGAAGTTAACATTTAAGTAATTATTTTCACAAATTTATTATAGAATAAAAATCATAAACGCGGCAAACACACAAATCTCGATCCAGGAAAACCAGAGGTGGAATCAGGTGCTATTGATGAGTAAGATGCCACTTTTGACCGGTTACAACAACTGTCAGTTGACTATATTGTTCAAATAAACGCAATTTAAAAACACTCTATGAAATATGGAGATAAAGAATAGTATTCAAGATCAAAAGTCGTTAAAAAATACAAAAAAAGAGCAGAGCAAACGCGGACCTCCAAAACTTCAGAGATAGGATCAAGTGCCATGGATGAGTGAGTATCACTTGCAGACCGGTCTCACCCGCCGTTTGCTTCTTGTCATGAAAAGGAAATAACGGAAAATTCCGTCGTCAATTCTGCGTATAGATATTGGACTAATAAAACGTTAAATTTTGAATGATTATTTTAGCTAACTTCTTGTCTAATTGATTTAGATTTGAACTTTATCGATTGTGCATGTTCTTTATTGGGGTAATTAGTTATCATGTAAGTGCACAGTTGTCCTTTTGTAACAATTGAAAAGAAATACTTTCATACACATTTCATGACAAATCATGTTCCCTTGTCATCAACTGAAACTGAGAATAATGGTTTAAGTGAATTTGTATTCTCATTCTTTTGAGTTTGAAATTCATATTGTAGCCATATTTTTACTTAAATTTAATCCAGTAAAGCCAGTTTTACATTTTCAAAATTCTAACGCCTAACAACCTCTATAAATTGGTCATTCACCCAAATACTTTGTTTAAAATCATTCTCATTTTACAAGATATCTGAAGCTGATATTAAATTTTTTTTAGAAATTTCCTATGTAGCACTCGAAGATCAGGAGCCCGATTAACAAAAGAACTCACGACTAAGACCAAAAATTAAATGTGCTTACAATTTTAAAATTTAATGATAATGAAAATAATATTGTCTTTTATCTTTTAAAGGGAATATAGAAGACAATAGTTTTTAGTTAATGTCATTGAAACTGTAGAAGAATACGATTAAAAAAGTAAATCCGAAAAAAAAATATTCAAAGCTCTATTCTCAACAAACTTGGAAAAAAATTACACACAAAATTCTAATTATTCTATTTAATTTTTTCAGTCTTTCAATGTAAAGTTTCCATAATACCCTCTTTTTCAGTTGACTGTGTTACTGTACCCTTTTCATGATGCAAAAAGGAGCAATAAAACGTTTTGTTAATGATTTGATACCTGTAGAACTTCAATTATCATTAGACAATTTATTCTTCTTTATGTGCTTGATTCCATCTCCATGCAATGAACTAGTTTAAGGACACGATTGCTTGTGTGATTCACCAAAGATATACATATTTTTGGTAGATAATGCATACTTACATACATTATTCTATTTACATGTATTTGTGGATGATACATATATGCGTTCCTATTTTTATAATAATGCATAAATATATGCATAAATATACGTACATGCATGGGAATGCTCATTTAGGTTTTATAAACTTTTCAAATAGCAGATTTTGGTATAATACATAATTAAATTTTATAAACTATGCTATTCAAAACTTTCATAAAAGCGTAATCGACGTTCAAAACATATGTTAGTTTCATAACTAGCAGAAAGAGAGAATAGGACCAATCATTTAAAAAAAAAACATAGAGATAGAAGATTTTTTTTCAATGAAGTACACGATCTTGCGCGCGTCCCATACTTAGATAAATTTTGGCCAATCCTAACACCAAAAATTATAATACTTTCTAAAACAAGAGGCCCACGGGCCTTATACGTCACATGAGTATCTGTAACAACTTTCCAACAATTGAATTTGATTCGTGCTTTAAACCAGAGGCCAATCATTTTACAATTTTGAAAGAAGCATCTTTGCTTATCATAATAATACACTTAGCATGCTAACTTTGGTTATTTAATGCCCAGGGGTAGATCAGAGTGAGAAAGAGAAATGCATTTTATTTTGAAACCAGTTGTGCACCCAATCTCACAGGAACCACTGACCTTGGGGCCACATTTTTCAAAATTTTGGAAATTTTATCAAAAATTTTTTTTACATCAGAAATTGTTGAATAATATAAGAATGAGGGTTTCAAAGCATTATTTTATTTACAGATCATGTACCCTTCCAACCAACCAACCCCCTCCAAATAACTCTGATTCAGGGGCCCAGAAATTAACCATTTTAAAAGAGGCAGCTTTCTTCATCATAAATATGTACTTAGATCATAGGCATAATACACAGGAGCAAAGGAAAAGATTTTCAAAGAATTCATGCATTTTCATTATATAAACATCAGAGCCCGCTCTAACACAAGAAGTCCTGACCAAGGGGCCCTGAAATTCACAAATCGCAAAAAGGCATCCTTCCTCCTCATAACTATGTACATAGTTCATTGGTTTTATACTCAGGCACAGAAAAAAAAAAATTTTCAAAGAAACAATTCATTTTCACTATATGATTTTTATAGCCCCGCCCTGTCACAAAAACCCCTAAGCCTGGGGCCATGAATTTCATAATTTTGGAAGAGGCAGCCTTATTCAACATAACAATGTACTTGGTTAGTTTATTAAATGCCCATGAGCAGAAAAGAAGAATTTCAAAGGATTTATGCATTTTTACCATTTAGTAATCTATAAAGCCCCGCTCTAGCACTAGAACCCCTGACCCTGGGGCCATGAATTTCACAATTTTGGAAGAGGCAGTTTTATTCAACATAATTATGCACTTGGTTAGTGTAATTCCCAGAGCATTTTGTCCAATTTCAACCAAAATTGGTTGAAATTGGTTCCGCGGTTTCAGAGAAGAAGCTGAAAATGTTCAAATGTTAACACACGACCCACGACGACGGACGAAAACGGAAAGCAATAGGTCAATAGGCAATAGGCAATAGGACCTAAAAAATTATTAACAAACCTTAAAAACATATCTTTACTTTTCTAACTTGTTATAAACACCATTAGTCAATTAATTGATTTGTTAAGCTTTTTTTCTGGAAATCACCGGCATTTGTTTGTCATCAGAAGTAACTCTTTTTAAACTGCGATTTGACAATAATTATTCAATTTGTAAAAAAAAATATTGCAATGAGAAAGAGATAATTGAGCAAAAAATGCAAGGAACTAAATATAACAGACCAATGAAAGACTGCCCAAGTTAAACTTGGAATTAAAAACCTGACCCCTTACCCTGCTCTTTAACTATAAAAGGAAAGAAGTTTTCGTGTTGAATTATTCTTCAAGCCACTGAGAATCAATTGGCAGGTACTAACAATTAGAACTTATCGTTTTAGAGTAAGAGAAAAGCACTTAGAAATATCCAAGAAGATTTTTTTTTAATTTGTAAAGATTTTTGTACGTGGCCCTCTTCTTTCCAGAATTATCATAATTTAACCAAAGAATGAACAAATTGGGAGAGATACCCCTTGTTTCATACGTAACAAACTTGTCATTACGTTTGTTATACATGGTAATTTTGGTAATTATATTAATGAAGACTACTATTACTTGTTTACAGACATCGTGAATACTTTGATAGTGTTTACTTCCATCCTTGTCCTCTGTTATGCGGGCGGTTACGAAAGAAATCGTTCAAAAAGCGTTCACCATTTTGGAGGGGGAGAGTTTGGCGGTCAATTTGTTATAGGAGGAGGAGGAGGAATGAGCGGTCAACTTGTTGGAGGAGCTGGGGACTTGGAGGAGGTCACTAGGAGGATTTGTAAGATCAGGTGAGCATTTATCATTTGAAAATGGATATATCCACGATGTTCTATTGTTATTGACCTGATTGCTTTTTTTGATAAGCATGTTTGAAACGAACTGATAAAAAACGATATCCGATCCAATGATGTTCAGGTAGGTCACGAGAAAGTTGTCAAGTGGTCTACAAGGAGTGAAGATGTTTGATATAATTGCAAATGAAAACTATATAAAGTATATTTGAAAACCTTATTTTTAGATAAGCGATACAAGCATGTTGAAAACATTCTTCTAATGGTTATGAAATGAATCATTTAATGTGATTGGACATAATTATTTTTTTTTAAAAGCCGTTTTAAAAATGGAGAGCATATTCCTGTTTGAATATCAGCACAATCAGTCTCATTTAATATACACCTATAAGGTGTAGGTCAAAGATTGTTGAATAATTATTTGGTTAAATCTAGATCTAAATAAAACGAAAGATGTGCATTGAATATTTTAAAATCCCAAATCCCTTAGTCTAAGGTAGTTAGTTATATTTTAAAAAATCTGTTGTGATTTATGTTTTAAAAATCAGTCGTAAGTAATATCATAAAAATCTGTTACATATGTTATAACTATGCATATAGATGTTTACTATTAAATCGTATTTACAATGAAATAAAATAATGGGAGTCCTAATATACCATCATAGAGATTCTTGCAATAATTATATATTCCTTCAAGTAAAAAAAAGAACACCTTTATTATCAATCCAATATATCAGTAATGTTAATTTTTTTGCATGATACATTAAATACGAAACAATTTGATGTGTTTTATTCTCATTGGCGAATACGATCTTCTGCTTCACTTAAATTTCAAGTCCAATTTAAACTGAAGTTTCACATAAAATTGATATGGCATTACTTTGATACTGAACTGTTTGAACATTTTTTTTACCTTTGCCTGAATCGTGAGAAGAATCAAACGTATGTGATGATTGCCAAGAGAAGTTTACTCCTCCATGGTATCTGTTCCCACCCCGACGTATTTGGAGGCCCGTGTTTGCTTTCTTCCCAATTTTTCCCATTGAACTTTGGAACTTGATTACTTTTCGTTGACTTCATTTTCCATTGCATAAGTAAGCATCGGAGGTCAAAAATTCTATACATTAAATATACCCTTACTCATTGGAAAATAGTTTTTATCAAACATCTCTCAAAGTCATACTGGATAAAATACAGTCAGGTCATTTACGGTAGTCGATTTAGGGGATGAAAAAGAAATTGAAAGAAAAATACTTATCATAGAACTCATTGTTTGCAAGTCTTTTCCCCGAATTCGAAGGAAAGATCTAAAGATAAGAAATATTGAGGATTATCTTCCAAAAGAAATTAATGGGACCGCAAAATAACTTATGCCCATGGTATTCGAGATAAGCGTATATAATGTACCATACATGTATAGATCAACTGTATATGATATCGAATTAAAGAATAAGAATTTTAAAAATCGTTTCAAAAGAAACCCTTAGTCAAGATACAGATAAAAGATCAATTCAATATGTTACAAGCTCGTATATAGCTTCAGATTTTGAGTTGTAATCTTGTCAATCTCGTAAATTGACTATACTGTTATATTTTGTTAACATTTGATTTTTTAATCATTGATTTTCTCATTAAATATTTTTTTTAATTAATACAATAATTCTAAGAAAAAAGAATAATATTACAGTTTTATGTCAGCACTAAATAACGAATCTAATTTGATTTATGATGTGATGCATTGCGTTGCTTACTTTAACTCTTGGAATTCTTAAGTTACACGACAGGAAATTGTATGAAATATTAAAAATCATTGGACGAAGAATTTTATGCAAATAAATCATCCTTGAAATCCATGCACCGCTTAATGTACTTTTGTGTGTTCCTTAATTAAAACACTTACCTTAATTGATTATCTTCATCTTTGGTATACGTGTCAAAGGTTGAATTTTTGTGTTGAGGGTTTCAGCATAAAAAGCAGCCCCTGTTTCAACATTCCACATTACTTAAAGGAATCCTCAAGGTGAGTGCTAATTGTATAGTATGAAAAAGTAAAACAAAAATAAGAGATCGTTTTTCTACTTTAATACATGATTTTATGTATTTTGAACTGTTTAATATAAAAAAATCCACATTTTTAAATTAATTCAGAGTAACAGTTTACGATCTATAACATTTTTTTTTTTACTTTTGTTCTTAATAAAGGTCTTCATCTGGAAGATGTATTTAAAATGATTTATCAAAACACTAAAATTTTTCTGATCATTTGTCTATTTCTCTTCAAAACTTAACGATCATTTAATTATATTAAGTCGCACCACAAAGTAGAGTACATGTATATTAAATCAAATTGTTTACAATTTCTAATTTTTTATGCAAGAGCTGTTACATGTATTTAGACACTGTTAACTTAAAAAGCATAAGTAAAGCATGGAAAGAGAAATAAAGATTATTTTGGCATCTTTTATCTATTCTTCCAATTATAATCAATGTATCAAATTAAAAAATGTCCCAATAATAATCCGTACGGTAACTGAAATCTTAAAAAAGTGTATCATATTATCGTTGTTAGTATATTTTCATTTAATGAAATCAGCTCAAGAACATAAATCAGAATTTCTCTCGAAGTCGTCGACAATCTAAAAGTTTATTATTTTAAGTATGGTCAAGCAAAGATATGCTAAAAAATGACCTTCCATTTCACTTTAGAAAAAATAAGTAGATGATATTTGTTCCTTCCAGACCCCAACATGAACATACTGATTGTTTTCTCTGTGTTGGTAGCATCTTGCTTTGCTGGATACGACAAAAAAGGTATATTCCTTTTATATAATGATGCTATACGTTAGAAAGAAATGCAGTAAAACTCGTTTAGTACGAACATGGATATAGCGAAGTCATCTAGGATCCCCAGCTACAGTGCAAATAAATAATTAATTTCTTATACAGTTATACCGAATTACGGATATAGCGATGTACATGTAATTTCATAGGTCCCAGCAACTTTGCTATAACCGAGTTTTGCTGTATATGTACTAAGAGTCGTAATACTTTCGAAACTAAGAAACACAGGGTTGCAATGTCTTTTCTTTTTTTTGTGCTGAGGATATAAAAAATAAGGACAGTCATGCAATCTATATTTTGATTATTAACGTTTATTCCCACAATATTTTTCTCTCTTTAAAAAAAACCTTTAAATCAAGATTAAATTAATGTTTTATGATTTAAGTGTTTATCAATTATTTTAGTCGTTGGACCAGAGTTGAATAAGTTTGGAACTTGCCCTTATTATGCCGACTATTGGGCCCTAGGCAGGCAATGCTTTTCTGACTACCAATGTCCTGGAGAATAGAAGTGTTGTTTCGCGTATCGAGGTTTGAGAAGATGTCAAGTTCCCATCGAGTATCAGCGAAACGGAAGATGCCCTGTTTATTCCACCTCCTACGGTTCTTTTTGTACCACAGACAGAAATTGCTATCCTGGCCAGAAATGCTGCGCTAGTTCATATGGTGGTATCTACGGAGATGTTAACACATGCAAAAATTTCTATTATGCCTTTAATCAACTAGGCGGCAGTTTCCCCTATTCTGTCGAAAATGTTGGTTCATACCAACTTCCTTCGTACACAGGAAATGTACCTTATTCACCTCTTGTTTACGGACCCGGAGGTGGTAGCGTAGTTGGTAGCGGACCTTACGGACCCGGAGGTGGTAGCGTAGTTGGTAGCGGACCTTACGGACCCGGAGTTGGAAGCGTAGTTGGTAGCGGACCTTACGGACCCGGAGTTGGTAGCGTAGTTGGTAGCGGACTTTACGGACTTGGAGTTGGTAGCGGACTTTACGGACCAGTTGGTAGTGAAGTCTATGGGCCTGTTGTTGGTAGCGGACTTTATGGACCTGGTGTGTCAAGTGGATATCACGGACCCGGTGTCGGTAGTATCTACTCTAACCCAGTGATTAAAAAAACCTATTAGAATCCTTACCTGTCTTATTTGTTGATGTTAATAAATCAATTAGCAATTTAAGTCAGTGATTTTGTTTTTCTTCAAACTTCAAATATTTCAATAGCAAAAAATTAATTAATTTTTTCTTTATCTTCGTCTAGTTTATTATGCCACGTGTAATTCTCTAATAAGCCTGATATCTATGAAGTCTAGATTTTGTCATACTTCTGTATAATTTTCTCTCTGAAATATCTGAAGAAGAAATAAATTTTAAGGAAGTTCACGTGGATATCTGAATAAAAGTGAAATAAGTATATAATCAGGCATTCTGACACTCTCTACCATCGGCTCAAACATTCACCTCTGTCGTTGGCTCGCGTATATTACAGTGATAAACACGAGAAATAGTGCGTTTGTTTTACTTCATTGTAATTCAATTTCTTTGCTTATGTCTGAGTTTTGAGATAGATTTTTACTAAATCAATAAAGAACTATCAGTTTGATTTGAAAAAATCTTGCAAAAATCACGTTTTATACGTTATGTCAAAAATCTTGACGTGAGCCCATTGCAGAGGTGTCTGAGAGAGCAACGAACGACAACTCTGCATGGGAGATTGGCATTCTGAAAGTATACCCACAGTCCTAATTTTGTGCAAGTTGATGCACTGTGACGTCAAGAATTGCGTCATTTTTCACAAATTTTGAGTATGTTCTCAATTAAGACGAAAAATTATGTTATTTTCCAGTATTTTATAAAAAGTACAAGCTCTGATTTAAAATGTGTAAGTATATTATGAATGAATTGCTTTTGAAATGTATATATACATGTGTATATGTATATATATTTCTTGCTGATGGTTCTCAAAAACAGCTGTTTTCTGCAAACCTCAAGAAAATTGCGACTTCAAACAACCTGTTTTTCAATACATGAACTTTTTATATAAAATGAAAGCACTAAGTCTCTACTTCATAATGATGTTGAGATTTGGACAGAGGGTGTTAGTCATTAATGTTGTTCACTTAGTCTAATGCTGATTGAACCTACACTGAATTGTTAAAGACTTTTTTTATCTTTCCAATTATGAGAGGGAGCTCTCGGGGATATGGCCGGCCGGTGTAACGACAAAAAGTGACCTCCGTAGAATATTGACCGGATGTCATTTTTCTACGTAGAAATTTGACTCCCTGGTCAATATTCTACGTAGAAAAATTACTATTTTTTTGTAGAAATTATGGCCTTGGGGTCGTTTTTCTCCGTACGTGTGCATTGTAGAGAAGGATATGGAGATAACGAACAGTATTCAATATCAAAGTCCATAAAACAATACAAAATAGGAGCAGAGCAAACACGGAACTCCGGAACATCAGAGGTCGGATCATGTGTCATGGAGGAGTGAACATCCCCTGCTGATCGGCCACACCCGCGCCCTGCGCTCCTTGTCATGATTGGGAAATAACGGAAAAAGCCGTTGTCAATTCAGTGAATAAATAATGGACTAACAATTATTATGAAAAACGTCAGTCAGCATTTGACTCAATGAAAAATTGTATTTGCTGAAAAGGTCATTCTCATAAAGCCTAGAATTTACGAAATGATGACTTTAAACGAGACTGCTGATATTCTTAATTGTTTCATCAACTTGTTTGAAATTGTTCATACGTAGAGCATACTCTTGCGTATCGAATCAACTGAGAAATATAAACTCTGTATGCAGGTGAGGAAGTTATATTGCTGTATAAATAAGGAGGTTGACGATAGAAAAGTTAAAGTAATCACATTAATCATAGAGCTAGGTTGCTAGATTACAATCAGGTAAAAATCCAAATATGAAACAGAAGTGTCAGATTCTTTTATATCTTTAATCTCTAGCTCACCAGGCTCTATCGTGCCATTTTCGGAACAAAACCTTCGAATGATAAAAATAACATCCAAAAATATAATCCTAAATTTATATTCCCTAATGAATTACATGTAATAATCATTATTATTCTGCAAGCCAAAAACAATCCAAACCAGATACATTGATTATTATGCCACTATTAAGATATGCAATCAAATATATGTTGGGAAGGAGTAAAGTACACCCTCCTCCTTATATTTGAAGGTAAAAAAAAATATCAGGAGACACAGATAGGTATGTTGTATAAAAAGTAGGGAGTCATTTTTCAACGTGTGTGGAGTAGTAGAATTACTGGTCTTGAATGTTTTCTACGGTTGAAAAATGCCCCTACTTGTCGTAGAATATTGACCCTGGGTCAGTTTTCTACGTAGAAAAATGACCCCTGGTCAATATTCTACGGGGTTCACATTTCGTCGTTACACCTGCAGGAGATGTATACTTTGCTTTGGCATTCGACTTCTAATGCTCTAAAGGTCCGTTTTTGCTCTGTTCCCGATATGTATTTGTATTAGTTCAATTGACTTCTGAGTTTGCTAACTGTCCTTGATATATTATATGGTATATGTAAAATAAAATGTTGTTTTCCAAATCCAAAATTGCAATAAGGGTAATGCAAAGAGTTCGAGGTTAATGCCGATATGCAACTTTTGGTACTTAAGGTGACCGACTGAGTTTCCATTGCGCAATAATTCGCGCATCATATTAAAATGAGGACGTATTTATTGTTTTAAAGCAACCTTTTTCACTTAATTAACAAAATATAACAAAATTAAGAACTAACAGGGTAAAAAATTTAATTTCAATTTCTCATAGCTGATTTTTTAACGGTTTTTCAACTGATATGTAGATTGATGTCATCATAGTTTGTTTTTGACGTTCTAATAAACTGAATATCTAAAAGAAGGGAAAATAAAAATGATATGAAAGAAGAAGTATTAATAAAACATATGCTCTTGAACTTATTCTTTATATCCGTCATATTTTGTAGTTCTCCATTAAAACAGGAAAATCGATAATTTTTCGCATTTTGAGATGCCTCCTCTGGAAACCAGAAAGTAGAAATTATATTTGATAAATATCGTCTATTGTGGTTTTAATATAATTTGCTTTAAACACCCAATTTTATGCTAACGCCCCCAAAATCTAGTTGATTCAAGATCAATAATATACCTCCTGTCAATCATTTAAAAAAACAATAGCTTCTGATTTGATTGACAGGCCAGCTATCCATGCCACCTGATAGTCTGAGTTTTTGTCTTTTGAAAACGATTGGCAATGCCTGGTCACGCGTCAAACGCTTTCATGTAGCCGCGTTGTATACACGGGGATTAAAAAAAGAATCTTTGTAAAATTTTATTTAAAAAAACAATTGAGAGTAGATAATTAAAACATGACATCATAAAATATTTGCTTTCAATCTCAACAGCTACATTGTATTTTAGGCGATATGTAGTCCAAGATATCTGCTGTAGAATTTAGACTGGTCCGTGCACAGAAACGCTACTTAGTGACCCCTACTAATGTTATTGTGATTTAAATTCAAGACATGTGGTTTAGGTTGACCTACTATTCAAGGATGATAGGATAGAACCGGTTTTATAAATAGAATTGGCAGTAAACAGAAGACTGCTATAGTCTTTTTCTTTTGAAAACATGTCCTGTAAAAATGTGATTCCAGGCCTTTTTGAAAGACTTACATGATTTTCAACAGAAATAGGGTGCCTGGGGGGGGGGGGGTGTTAAAATAACAATGTATCATACATTATGGCGAAAATAAGAGCTCACTAGCGACCGCTGCGCTGGTAAAAAATATGTGTAATTTCATCCACACTGACAAACCTTTGTTTGTCTTACATGGCTATTGTTATAAATGCGGATCTTACCACGAGCAACTGACCAATGAATAGTAATGTTTACGCCAAATACATGTTTACTTCGAGCACGTTGTTCAGGTCAATCTATGATTATGTCAATGGAGTTCAAAATCAACAAAAAATATTCTTTTGAACAAAATACAAAGATTAGAAACTATGAAAGATTTGTTGTTAGCAAGAAAAAAATATGTTTATAAAATGTAGTTTGTGTCTACTTTAGAACACTAGCGCTTCAAGTAAGCATTTTAAATGGACAAAACATTGTTTACATAACTATACTCGTGATCACGTGGCCGGGGAATCCACCTGACAATTGTATTCACCGATAGTACAACAAAGGAATTAATACAGACGCAAAATTGCTTTTTGGCAGTATGACTTTGAGAAACCTAGCCTTCCACCATTTATTCAAATGATTTTTTTGTCATTGTGAGCATGAAAGGAATGGAATTTTAAAAAATGCTTTTCATTTACTTCCATGGTTTTCTTTTTTTCAAGTGTAACATTCCTGTAATATTCGTAGTAACCCATAATGCAATTCCCATTCAGCTGATTGGTCATTCAAAGTCATGTTGGTGCCGCATTTGCTAATCTGACGCCAAAAATATAGTCCCGGTTCCCATGCAAAATTTTGTCCAGGGAGAAATTTTAATTCATTACTGCAGAAAAGTGTATTATAGAGAATACTTATTTGAATTTGAATGAATGTAAGAGAGATCGATTGAAGTACATCTCTACAGATAATATAGGGTGGTGAAAATTGAAATGCAACATAACTTTTCTGTTTACCATATTATTTAAGCTGGGTCATGTTTAAATGAGTGAAATGAATAACTTTCACCGCGTAGTTTATAATTTATATTCAAATTTGCACAAAAATGGAATTTGAAGTGAAAAATATTTGTATAGATTAATAAGGATGGTTTCAGAAGGGCATACTTTCGAACATCACAGAAGGTTTACTCTTTCTTTATTTTCTAGAAATTTATTATTTGCATCATTTGCAATGAAATTAGACCAAAAAATAAATACCAATCCAGGCATCACTTTTTTTGTTTGTATCATCTGTCCTTAATCTCAAATTCAAAATATTTTGGAGTTTCCATATAACTCTTCATGACTTTTATAGCAATTGTCTATACCATAAAAGAATTCTTAAGAAATACAGTGTTGCTTTTTAAAAGCAGCATTTTGTTGTTTTTAGTCGATAGTTAACATAATTTAAAATTCTTTTGATGTTAATATGTAAAAACAGTCAAAGTGGAAGATTACACAAAATCTGAACTGTTTATATAAAGAGAATGACAAATATGACAAGTTCAAGACAAAGAAAATCCACTTTCACTTTTGATAGCAATGTCAATGAAAAATTTACATCTTTTTAACGTGAACAATTACAATGTACTGGGATAATGTGGAAAATCATATGTTCATCAATTAAAATTGCATTCTTTGTCTATGAATGATAAAAATAAAGACATGATTTGAAGTTTCATTTATTAAGAAATCATATAGATTAGACTGAAAAAAAGCAGCCCATTTTATTTGAAAAATTGCAAAGATAATTATACAGACAATATAATTTTTTTTTTAAATCCATCATAGAAGGCATATGTCATTAATATGTGAACAAATGTGTGCAAAAATTAAATGCAAAATAATAATTAGGTAAGGCAGAAAGTACACAACTCACGCTTGATGGACTGATGAAAAATGTTTAATTACAGCTTAACAAAAAACTTCAATCTAATTTCAAAATTAATTAAAAACAGGAATGGAGCAACATTTTCCACAGTTTGTGTCATAATTTCTTTTTAAACTTTCATTGACACAGAATAAAAAAGCTTTTAAAAATACACAAAGAAATTATTATTTGCATTTATGACAAATGGCAAAATCGTTTGAGTTTTTAGACCTGTAGTTACTTTCTCGATGCAGGTAAAAAAAAAAGACGTATCTAACTTTTTGCCCCACCAAATTAATGACAGGAGTGGTCTATATCGTCTGCTTATCAATTTCTTCACAGTTTTGGGTACTTAATCCACTCCGTTACTTTTCATGATGTATTCCACATATTCTTTTCTTCTTTCCTTTTTTTTTATATATAATCTCAATTCCACCTTTTTCACTTGCAATCAACAATCGATGCTATGATAGTTCTAATTAAATGTATTTTCAACCTTAATTTACCTGAATTTTGCTTACCTTTTGTACTTTAAGAGAAAAAATTCGTAAATTTATTAGATATTATGAATGGGTTCTAGAAAAGGAAAATGGATAAATGTACATAAAAAACATCCAATCAATTTACATATAAATATATTTATCTATTATGTGCTTCATATAGTGTAAATTTCTCTCAAACAAAAATGTTTATACATTGTGTTTGCAAATAAATAAAAGGATATGAATTACAATCATTTTCTTTTCTTTCAAATAACAGTGAAAAAAATTAGATTTACTATTTTTAAAAAAGATCAGTTTACCCATCCTTCTTCTGTAGAGGAGTTAATTAATCGCTGCCTTGAGGTATTAAATGTAAAACGACCATATCATGTAACAAATAAATGAATGGTCCGATATTTTCAGTCATGGAAGCATTTAATGGTGTTACCACAGAAAATACTTCACCAAAGGAATTTACAAAATATTGATTATCATCCAATTGATAGCACCTTTAATTTTACATTGAAGTAAATATGGGCAGCACATTTTTTTTTAAAGATATTGTAAAAAAAAAAAAATTGAATTTCAAACAAATTTTTTGGTGAAATTATTCACAAACTCTCTTTGTATTAAATTATAAGATTGATCATTTATCACAGAAATTTTGAGAAATTAATTTTGTTTTATTTTCATCAAGAGCAGAAAACTTAAAATACTTTCAAGGTGCAAAATGACTGGGATCTTATATGTAATAAGTCATTTGAATTTGGTCATTTCACTTTCATCGTTACTTTAAGATGAGATTTTAAGTAGTTTAAATTTATTCAAAATTGATCAAAAACCCTTCATTTTACATTTAATGCCTTAAGTGTAATCATATACTGATGCAGTTAACTTTTTATATGTATTACACATTCCGTATATTAGACTTATTCCCACATACATTTTATTGTTTCATTGTTCCGTACAATGTACGTGACTCTTTCCAAGTTGGAAGAGGTTGAATAATTCGCTTTCATCTTCACTCAGCATTGAATGAAAGATGAGAAAAATTGATTAAGTGCATAGGCTTCTAAAATACATGTCAATTATTGCAAACATTTATGTGAAATAGATACAGAAGAATGTTATAAATTTATAAAATTTTAAAATGTCCTCATTAGACTTGATAGATATAAAACAAAGATACACCTTTTTTTATCCAGCGAGAGGAAAGTAATATGAATCGATCTTTTTTACTCACTTCCTTCCCATATGATAAGGACTAACAGCTGTAATCTGTTATTCAATCCTACTTTTATAATGATTTGTTCAAATTGTTTAAAATAAGCTGAATGACTCAAACTTTTGTTTAAAATCTTTGCATTGTGAAGAGTGATTTTCTTCATGCTCAAAGTAATTAACTAATTATCTTTCTGTTTATGTTTTAATGTGATAAAGGAATGTCCCTCTCTTTATATAATTATATAATTTAACATATCATAACATTTCCTTGTAATTATAATTTGCCTACTTATTTTGACCTCTTTTCAGTTTAATTAAGGAATGATTTCACATTATCAAAATCAAAAGAAGAAAATTCAGATGAAATAAATTTAGAATTAACTTTTCTTTATCTTTTAATTATACACAAAAATTTAATTTAAAAACAATGATGATTTGTTTTAAAATCAAATTTAAAATTTTAATCACAACAGATTAGTCTAAGGTAGTTAGTTATATCGATCGATTTTCATGAAACTTTCAGGACTGATGGAACATCAATCAAACCTGATATATAATTTTTAATTTTTATGACGTCACTTCCGGTTTCGAGATTTCTGCGATTTAGTGTTTTTCAGAGGGTCACATTGTCCAGCATTTTTTTCAAAAGTGTTTTTAGATAGAAACGTAAGATTTTCAGCGATGATAAAGCAACATGTGCTGATGTGACACACACCTTTCTTATTCTCCGGAAGTGCAGCACGTCGGCGCTCGCTATGGCTCGAAAAAAGTCCTATCGTGAATTTAGAAATTTTTCACACATTTTTGGCAATATCTATTTACGCGTTAATTTTTTGTAAAAACATAAAGAAAAAAAGTTGTGAATAATCTCACGATCTTTCAAAATATATATCTACAACAAATTCTTGATCTATTTTTTAAAGTCCAGTTTAGAAAAAAAAATGTTTATGTTCATGTGGAAGGTCTAGTGCAACATAACTTAGTATGATTTTTAAAATGATGGACCACGACCATTTAGAGGGCTAGTAATTGTTACATCATATAAATCCGAATATATTATAATATCCAAATATAAACATATTTATTAAGAATTATCAGTATAGTACACGTAAATCATAATTTTTCTTGATTGTCCTGCTCTGATTCCGTGTCCCTACATTTACATTTTGTTATTCCCAGTCAAAAATTCAACTGCATTCTCAAATATTTTACGTTGTGAACGGATAATTTTTGTATTGAACAGTGTATACATATAAATTAAAAGAATTGAAATTTACAAAATATGAAAGAAGAAAATGTTTATGTTCAATCCCCCTCGATTCTTGATATAACCTTACACTACCCTAACAAAGAAGTGTGGATCAAGTTGCCTTGTAAAGTTTTTGGAGTGTTCAAGAAAATTTTGTTGTCAAGAGAAGTGTTGACTAGATCGAAGTCAATGGTACGAAAGCTTGTAAGTGATAGGAATCACGAGGAATCTGCAGGCGCTGTTAAATTGTATAATGATACAACTCTTCTCACCAAAATATGCACACAATGTGATTCCAGATGATAAAGTTTGAGAATTTTCTTATTAATAGAATGACCTTTCTACCCTAAAAGACAACAAATCTATACGCGGTCACGAAATTAAAGTGATGATATTAGTGTTCTTTTGGAAATTTACATAGTTGTACAACGCTCAGCAAGATATTTACAAATCCTTCCTCCTATATAAACGACATTAAGAAATAATTTGAAAAAAAATGAATATCCGCCATCTTGAATCGCTATATTGACGCTTAACTTACAGCTGCACACCATCATTCAATTGTAGAATAGTGAGATGTAGAGGAAAAAATACATATCTGCATTGTACGTATATATGAAAATGTAAGATCCCGAACAAAGCAGAATATAGAACAAGACACAAAAAATCAGAGAAAATTCGAATTAAGTGTAGAAACGACTAAATTTTCTAATAATGGTAGCACTCTATTATCATTTTTATACTTGTAGTACACTCAGAGAGATATTCACACATTATTTCTCCATTTTGAGCGACATTAAGAGAAAATTAGAAAAATTGGATGTCCGCCATTTTGAATCGCCATTTTGACCTATTTAACGCCATTTTCATGAAGGCCAGCACATTTTTTCGGATTCAGCATACTCAAAATAGGTTAAAAACTATGCTGGACCAAATAATAATTATTTGCCGTTAAAAGTATTTTTTTCTATAAATCGGGCCAGACTATACGGGTTTGTCACGATATCAAATTTCATAAAGACCGACGGCCGAATTCGACTCTTGCGAGGAGCGCTAACTTTAACAGTTGACAGCTTTTTTTTTACAGTAGAACAATGTACAGAAGCTCTTGAACGATCTAAATATTAAGCTCAGAATTTAATTGAACTAAGATAACAGCTTATTCCATTGCACAAATCAGTTGTCTTTAAAGAAAAACGACAACTACGCTATCCTCAACTCCCGGCCTTCTCGTATTAGTTCCCCTAAAAACATTATGGGCACTACCTATACAGCTAGAGAGTTTTATCTATTATCAATCCTGTACTCCATACGACATACAGGTTAAAATGTCAAAGTAAAACGTCGAAATTTCACGAAACGAGACTCATAGTGGAAAATTGCGTCATTTTTATGCGTCTGGAATTTTGTTCGCATCTCTAACTCTTTTCAATATACAACAACAAAAAGAAAACTCAAAGAATAAATCAAAATCGTTAATTTTGCGGCCAATTACTGCTCATACCATGTTTTGTTCTTACATCTAATGTTTATGACGTTCGAGGAATCTGAAGTCAATGTAAACAGTTATAGATACGCATTGCTTTCAGTAGTGTTATATAAAGGAAAACATTTGAAAAATTCAAATATTAACAGTTCTCTACATGTTTTACGCTTATTTCTTTCGTTTCGATTGTTTGTTTATTGTTTGATGTCCCTCTCGAGAATGTTTCACTTTTATGAGGACAAATTTATACCTACTAGGCATTCAGGACCGTTGAGCAGTGAAAGATCTTTTCGAGCCAAAACCCTCTTCCACAACAAGCCTCACAACGAGTTTACAGCTGTATACGGTCTCATCCGAAGGACTGGTCTCCACGTCCCGTAGTGGATTCGAACCTTCGACGTTAGAATCAGCACCTTCCTTCGCAAAGCTAGAACAGACGCTCTAACCACTGCGCCATGCCGGAAACAATATCATTCGTAAAAAAATGGAGAAAAAAAAATCACGGACTCTTGGAAATACTAGAGATGTGATAAATGTAGAAGTAAGCATTTCCTACCTACCGATCACTTTCACCGTACGTTTTATCTATTTTAGTGAGAGGTATAGTATATATTCTGCAGTTAAATTAGTATTAAACAATAATATAACAAATGGCATTTAAACAATTAGGAAGAAATACTATCAAACGATGGGTTATACAAGTCTTGCAAACGAGGTCAATATGAAACCTGGTTGTAAACATTGCTGAAAGGTAATTTTCTTGGTCGAAATCCTTGTAACATTAACTTATTAGTCAGTACCTTACTTCCATTTAAAAATTGATTTTACTCAGATCATGTTCCTGCCTAACAAATAAGTCTGGATACAATTATAGTTGTTGGTACATAAAATTTTAATATCAGTTCGTGCTTGATCACAGAATTGTTAAAATGTCGCTTAAAGCTTCGCTTATTCTCAATATATTGATCTTATTTGCAATAATAACCAGTCGTTAAGTCAATGATTATGATTGTTTTATTATCATGATTTCTAATGTAAACAGGACTTGAAGGTCAAAAGTAGTTAAGAGGGGGGATTTTGCTCTACAAGGACATTTTCTAAATTTTATCAAAACACAATCAAACGGTATCTTGTTTAATTAGATCACAGTTTTGAGATGGTGCACAGTGTATAACTGTATGCAATTAAATTTATCAATTGTTTTTGACAGACGCCTTTCATACAATTTTCATTCATCTCATTAGTGGTGACTTTGATTGTAAAAAGGTATGCTACATCCTTTATAGGGGAATAGTGACAAATTTAAAAACAATTTTAAAGTTGACCTTCTTAGTATTTCTGCTTTATTGAAAGATTTTTTAAACTAATAACACCCAAGAGCTGTCGTATTTTACACCAAATACAGCATATTTTTTGCTTAGACCTCTCCACTGGTGTATGATATATTGTTTAGCAAACAAAAACTTGACATAGGACATCTGACCTCAGTTTATCAGTTTTTTAAGGGACAAAATGACCCCACGCGGGTATCTAAACATAGTGTTTTGTTTCAATAAAGACTCAAGAGTAGATGGACATACAATCCCTAACAAAAATTACTATAGTTAACTATAGTTATAACTTTGACACTTTGAAACTTTGATTTATTTTAGTGATCACTTTGACACTTTGAAAAAGTTTGGCGAAAACTTTGACACTATGAAAAACTTTGGAGAAAACTTTGACACTATGAAAAACTTTGGCCAAAACTTTGACACTTTGAAAAACTTTGGCCAAAACTTTGAAACTTTGAAAAACTTTATCGAAAACTTTGACACTTTGATGTACTATAGTTAACTATAGTAATATATAGTTAACTATAGTAAACTACAGTTAACTATAGTTTTTTTTTGTTAGGGAATGGTCCGTCACATATGATTCTAGAATTTAAGACTTGAAATACCACTGAAGTATTTATTTTCAAAACATTTATGATCAAAGTTTCAGAGAAATCCAAACCTGGAAATTTTCGGAAGAACTTTTTCACCCCAAAATGCTTTTATTGGGTTCAAAGTGAAAACAAAGATTTATAAAAGCATGTGAGCTTGTATTTGCAAATTTAATGAAAAAATAAATTAACTTTTTCGTTCACATCATTTGTCAAAGATTTCAAACATCCTTGGCATGTCCTTTAAAGTTTGCATATTTAATACACGTTCTTTTTTGGATAAACGCCTCCAGGAAGGTATCCTCCAACGACACCTCCGACAGGTCCAACACCTCCGACAGGTCCGACACCTCCGACAGGTCCAACACCTCCGACAGGACTGACACCTCCGACTCCTCCTAGGAGACCTTGGCCGTAGCCGTAGAATACAGGGTAGGTGCATGCGTCTACGTTTCCAGAATATCCTCTACAGCACTTATAACTACCATAACAATGATAGTCGTGGTTACAATTTCCAGCTCCGATGCTATTAGAATAAGATGGACAGGATCCAAAAGGCTTGCTATATTCTCGGGGAACCTGACACGCTATTCTGCCAGAGTAATTTACGTTACTCTAATTTACTCTAGGACAGATACGTATATCAAAAGTTTCATTACCGGTACTTCCAGATCAGTATAATGCAGCACATTTCTGGTAAGATGAAATATTCAAATATTCTCCCGATTGACTCAAACTTTTTTTCTTTAAAGCTTTAAAACTTCGACTTAAAATATGTCCTGATTTAAGAAACATTAATTGAAATAAAACAAGATGGAATTAAAAATACATACCACCAAATTGTGGGTAAACTCCGCCTCCTCCTCCTCCTCCTACAGGTGGATAAACTCCGCCGACAGGTGGATAGACTCCTCCTCCTGGGCGATATACATTTTTCTTGTCGTAACCAGCACTGCAGAGTGCAACGGAAACAAGGAGTACAAACGCTATCATGGCTACCTGTTAAAAAAGTACATGAAAGGTCCTTGTAAAACTAAACATTTAAATTCTTAAGATTATTTACACATTTAGAGTTTCAATATATTAGCTCAAATTTCTAAAATTCAGAAACTAATTTCGTATATGAAATATAATATCTTAGCTTAAAAACCTAAAACTTCAAATTTCCAAACAAGTGTAAAATCTCGAAGTTTTAATTTTTACTTTAAATTTTTAAAATTCAAATTTCCAAAAGCGATTTTGATATTTTTAAGTATTTTTGAATTTTTGCTCCTATAGAAAGATTACGCTCATTTTTCTAAAGTTCAATACCTTTACCGTATTTTGATATATTAAGATTTAATTTTAAACTTCTAAAATTCAACTTTGATTTTGAACGTTTATATTTTTAGGAAATAGAACTTTGATTTAAGGATATCCGATCCTCAGCTAGGAAGGATAACTCTTTAATTTATAGACAAATTCGATAAGACTCAAAATGAAGCCTGAAAATTAAAACTCTTCATGCGACATATTTCCTTTCATACCTCTCAAGTGCTTAAAGGTTTTTGAAATTCTAATAATTCTAATAAAGGTCATATAAAAATTCATTTATAAAATTTTGAAATTACATATTTCAAGAAATATAGGCTATTTTGATATAGCCATAGATACTGATGTATATTAAAATGATATAAAATCAGACGTGATATATTATTTTTAAATAAGGTAAGGAGATCTTTATTCACTCTGCATTGTAAAATAATCGAAGTAATTTAGAAAAAAAATCTTTTTTTTTTCAAAAAGGAACCATTTTCTCAGACCTTACAGATGAAAAGTCAAAATATTTTTCCATCGCTGAGATACTTACTGTGTCCTTTGTCAGAAAAAAGTCTTGAAGGCAAAGATTCGAAAGATTGTCTCTCTTTTATACTCCTAGGTAACAGGCAAAATCAGAATTTGATTGATTAATATTTTCATTTTTTTCAGTCTATATCACTTGCATGTCAATTATGGTGCATGTAAAGGTGGAAGCAGACACATTAAAAAACTAAAAAAATATGATTTAAATCATTACCCATTAATGACAGATCGTTAATCGGATGAACAAATTATAATGTTGTTTAATGGAAATCTTTCGCCATTGAGAACCACTAATGAAACGTATTGCCATTAGTATGCATTTTACGTTCGTCGACTTTCAAAAAAAAAAAAAAAATTAAATTTCAAATCCTAAAATGAAAAATCATTTATCTATGAAGTACTCCCGAGGAATTCTTATTCTTTAACATAACATTTCTGCCTGGGGCTATTTTATATTTTGAAAATTTAAACTTAACGTTTCTCTAAAGACCCCAACAAGGAAATGATTAACATTAATGATGAAATATAAATCCCAATTTTCTTTGAGGTTTTCCATTTTAGTATTTGACATTTAAAAATTGTAATTTGTATATTTGCGGTAAATGGCTACTATTGTCAGGGGTCCCCTATATAATCTCTATCTTCAACATCTTCACCTGTACATTTAAATTTCAAATCATGAAATTTTGAAAAGGGCGTTAAAATTGGGATAAAACCAACGCACATTGATTTTATTCAATGTGCGTTAAGAGTAGACATCAATAAATACAATGAAGACACTGTACATACTTAGATAAAAATATGTATAAAACAAAACTTCTGGACTTAGATTTTAGCAGCAGAGAAGATCAATTTGTGATATATATCGTTCAATTAAAATATGCATTGATTTATCCATTTTGGAGAATGAGAAGAATACTGGAACATTTAGAAGGTCTTTCAGCCCAAATCTTTATTTCATATATAGGCGTCGGTACATGTACATGTGTAGTAAATAGAATGTGGGATGAGGGCATTAGGATAGGGGGGAGGGCTGTTTTTTTTTAACAAAGATGTATATCTTTGCATTAAAATGGGGGGGGGGGCGGAAGGCTAAAACCCCTTACCTCCTTTAGTTTCGATGCCTTTGTTATACCCAGAAATGTGTATTGCATAACTGGTATAACGTTAAAAACTTTAAATAAATTTAAGTGAATGTAAACTAGATGAAATATCTAGGAAAGTAAAATGAATGAGAGAGAAAGATTTTTATTTGTATGGAAAAATCAAAACTGCTTCATTTTTTCTTTAAAAATATACAATGCTTTAAGTAGATCACTTATAGACCCCCCTTACATCTACCGAACTTATTACAGGCTAAAATTAAAAAGAGACAAAATGATACGATTAAATATTAATAAACATTTCTTCATGATTTCTAAAACACCCATTTACAACATTCATAACATTTACCAGAGCCTCAAATATCTATAACGTTTATATACATGTCATCATTAATGTCGTTGTGTTAATTGTTCTTTGTAATTTATGTAGCAGATTTAAAATTAAATTTTGTTTGAAAGTCGACGAACGTAAAATGCATGCTACAGTGGCTGGAACGTTATTGTTGACAACTTACACGAACGATCACGTTACACGAACGATCCCGCACGATTAAACCTGTTACACGAACGCTCTCCCACGTTCACGATTCTACACGTTACACGATCTTACACGATTGCTAACGCAAACGCACGAATCTTCACGCAAAATAGTTCAAAATATTTAGGAATCGATATTTTCAAAACGAAATACGGCTTAATACTTATTAAAGATTTCAAAGAGTTATCAATATTTTTTCATAGACTTTGAAAAAAAAAACGGAATTTTATATTTTTGTAGCTAGATACGTGTAAGAATTAATATTTTAGATTATAAATAATTATTTCTAAGGTAATTCTCCGACCTAAGAAAACGGATTTTTTTTTCGTTCTATCAGAAGATGTACATGTATTTTGGTCGTATAATTTGATTCAATTGGATTTGATGATATGCAGAACGGCGGATACGATTGAAAAAGAAAAAATGTCAGCATGGAATGACTTAAATTACAATTTATATCCGTATGTTTCCATTGATTTAATGTCTTTGAATATCTTAAAATAAACTTGTCAATAATTTAACTTTTTCTATTTGCAGAAAGTTAAAATTAATTAATTAAAAATCAGCTCAAGAGATAAACACAGATAATCAAAATCCCCAAAAATCATGTCGTGTGCATGTATATTCGTCAACTAAATATTAATGTAAGTGTTGTGAATTTTTTTTATTTATTTGTAAAAAAAATATATTTATTTTCGAAGTATTGATTTCAAAATTATCTTGACTACAATTAGCAGTAAATAGTAATGAAAATTAGATTTAAAGAAAACGTTATATAAAGATCTATGTACGGTTTATCACAATTTTGATCGCGCTGATTGACGAGAACTTAATGTTGTACGACTTACTATATTGCTTGTTTACGGGCGATAATTAGTTCGTTCTGCATTTATAAATATAAAATATTATTTGGATTTGAATAGATAAATTTAAAAAAAGGGGGAAATGTTTATTTTACAAATAACATTCCGAGAAAAACTTACAAAACGAAATTAACACGATTCTAAACGCACGATCACGCACGATTAAAACCGCAAACGATTGAGTCTGATACACGCACGATCTCGCACGTTACACGAACGATCACGCACTATACACGAACGATTCTACACGATTGGTTTGTCAACAATAACGTTCCAGCCACTGTAACAGCAATACGTTTCATGAGTGTTTTTCAATGGCGAAAAATTCCCATAAAAGAACATTATCATTTGTTCATCTAATTAACGATCTGTCATTAATGGGTAATGATTTGAATCACATTTTTTTTTGCTTTTTAATGTGTCTGCTTCCACCTTAACCTGTACCATAATTGACATGCAAGTGGTGTAGACTGAAAAAAAAGATGAGAATATTAATCAATCAAATTCTGTGTTTGTAGGGAATTTCCGATTTTGCCTGTTACCTGGGAGTATAAAAAGAGAGGGAATCTTTCGGATCTTTGCCTTCAGGACTTTTTCTGACAAAGGACACAGTAAGTATCTTAGCAATGAAAAAAATATTTTGACTTTTCATCTGTAAGGTCTGAGAAAATGGTTTCTTTTTGAAAAAAAAAATAATAAAAATTTACTTTAGCTCTTTCTATAATTTATAAATTACTTCGATTATTTCACAATGCATAGTGTATAAAGATCTTCATACCTTCATATCATGTTAATATACATCGGTATCCATGGCTAGATTAAAAAATAACCTCAATTTCTTAAGATAAGTAATTTTAAAATACCTCTATGAGGTAAAAATTTTGACTTTCTATATTATCTTTATTAGAATTTCAAAGAACCTTGAAGCACTTAAGATGAATGAAGAAAAAATTGTCGCATGAAAAGATTTAATTTTCAAGCTTCATTTTAATCCTATTGAATTTGTCTATAAATTGAAGAGTTATCCTTTCTAACTGAGGATCAGATACCCTTCAATCAAAGTTCTAATTTCTAAAATAAAAATCTAAAACTTCCATATTTTACACTTGTTTGGGAATTTGTAGTTTTAGGTTTTTGAGCTAAGATATTATATTTCAACATACAAAATCAGTTAAAGTTTCTGAATTTTAAAAATTTGAACTTATATATTGAAATTATAAATGTGTAAATAATTTCAAGAATTTAAATGTTTAGTGTTACACGCACCTTTTTCATCTTTTATGTAATTTTTTCCAGGTCGCCATGATAGCGTTTGTACTACTTGTTTCCGTTGCGCTCTGCAGTGCTGATTACGACAAGAAAAATGTCTATCATCCAGGAGGAGGAGTCTATCCACCTGTCGGCGGAGTTTATCCACCTGTAGGAGGAGGAGGAGGCGGAGTTTATCCACCATTTGGTAACCATATGTATTTTTAATTCCATCATTTTTATTTCAATTAATGTTTCTTAAATCAGGACATACTGAAGGACGAACTGTTAAAAGTTTTAAAGTTTAAAGAAAAATAAATGGTGATTGAGCCATTCGGGAAAATATTTTAACATTTCATCTTACCGAAATTCCCTGTATAATACTGATCTGGGAATTAATGAAACTTTTGATATATCTGTCCAAATAGAATAATGAATTGAAAATAAAATACAAGTTAGGAATTCAGTTTTAAATCATTATGTCTTCAATACTTTTTTTTTGAAAAATGTAATTGTCTGTTTTCATTTGAACTTTTTCATTTTCTTTTTTTATCCCTAGTAAACAAACCTGGTACCTGCTCAAATTTTGTCAACACAGGAGACTTGGGTAGGCCATGTTATTCCGATTATTGGTGTCCAGGAGTTCAGAAATGCTGCTACATATCTTACTCTAGCACAAGGGTGTGCCAGGTTCCCCGAGAATATCAAAAGCCTTTTGGATCCTGTCCACCCCATCCTAATACCGCCAGTGCTGGAAATTGTAACCACGACTATAACTGTGGTGGTTCTTACAAGTGCTGTAGAGGAATTTCTGGAAATATAGACACATGTGCGTACCCTGTACACAGAGGCTTCGGCCTCGGAGGAGTCGGAAGTGTCGGACCTGTCGGACCTTTAGGAGGTGTCGGACCTGTTGGAGGTGTCGGATCTGTCGGTGGAGTCGTCGGAGGATACTATCCTGGAGGCGTTTATCCAAAAAAGAACGTGTATTGAATATGCAAACTTTAAAGGACATACAGAGGATGTTTGAAATCTTTATCGAATGATGTGAACGAAAACGTTAATTTATTTTTTCATTAAATTTGCAAATGCAAGCTCATTTGCTTTTATAAATTGAACCTCAATGTGTTGGTCTCCAGTGTTTCGTTATTTTCATTTTAGAATTGAGCAGAAATGTTTATATTAATCATCAAAAAAATAAGAATTGCTCTAATTATGCAAATTTCATCGAATTTTACTACCATTTTCCCACGATTGCTAATCTTCTATCTACATATAGCTGATTTTTAAATAAAATGGAACTCGTAAATATACTTAAAGGAACATGAACGCAGTTTCAACTGAATTTTTTAAACTAAATTTATTGTTTACAATTCCTACCTAAGGCATCATCTATTAATTACCAAAAATGTGAACATCATTTGTTGATTAGATTCAGAAGATACAGAACTTAAAGTTCTTCTTAATGTAAACAAGGCTCGTGCCTTGTCTTTGTTAACATATAGAAAATATCATATTTATAACAAAATGAAATTCAGCAAATCACTAGAAACTGTCAAACTGCATTTAAAATTAACTTTTATTTGAAATTATCTTATATTAGTATATTAACCTATGTAAACAAAAACCTGACACAGGCCTTGTTTACATAACAAAGGTTTGGAGCTCTAAATCTGTCTTGTATCTGGACAACTGACGTTTAAATTTTTGATGATCATTACAAAGACCCTAGTTAAATATTTGTAAAAATGAAAAAAAATGAAATTTTAGCTGAAACTGTAACTATGCCCTTTTAATTCGTCATTTGGAAACTTATGTCGTTAAAAAATAGCATCATTTCAGAACACAGGTACTTCAAAGTTGATAATAAAAAGATACCCGAGTTTATCATTGACAATGTCTGTGTAGTTTTAGGAAGTGGGGACTTCAAACAATTTCAAATTCAGAATTTAATTTTTTGGGATACCAATTGCACCCCGATATTATAACAAACCTATTTTTATATTCTAAAGAAATATAATTTCTTTGTTTTCAATCACATGTCGAACCGATAATTTTTGTGAAATTAGAATTCAATTACATTAAACCACTGAGTATTGTTAAACATTTGGATATTTCACTAAAGAAAAAGTGAACCTAACTTTAAAATAGATATGATGACTTCGATTTGTCTATCTTTGTCATCAAACACAATCCACGAATAAGTCATATGCTGTATGATGTTTTTCATAGTCCATAGTTCCCACACTAAATTGTATGCGGTTTTTATCCGTTTGCCAAATCATGACAATGGGCACATAGGATTTTTTTCCAGTCAACAGGGAAATCTACTCATCTATGGCACCTGATTCCACCTCTGATGGTTAAATAGGTCCGTGATTATACTTCCTTCCTATGTATTGTTTGAATGGGATTAGAATTTAGCTTGATTACGTTCCACTATCTCCATATGTCAAAAATATGTGTTTCTTTACCTAAAAGGCATTTAGATTTATTCTGTGTGTTATTCTGTTCAACAAAGAAAATATCAGTACATGTCTTCGTTTGACTTTGTATTTGGAAGAAATTCAATCTGCATAATATGAAAAACTAAAGAGTGCAAATCTGATTATTATGAATCAATAGAAAATACATGTATATTTTGAATAAGATTAACCGTAATTGAAATACTTCAAGATGCATTTACCCTTGATCTATCATACACATTATTTCTTCTATCATAAATCATGCAAAATTATAATTTTTACAACCGAAGAATAATAAGTTATAATTAGAACTTACATTAATTTGCCTAATAATGGATATGAATCAAATAAACGCATCTTGTCGCTTATCTTTGAAATATTTTACCTGTGGGATTTTTTTTTAATAAATATTTATGATAAAACCTTATTGTTCGTCCATGTGAGTACTCTTGAAAAATCAAAAATATATTTTTTAGTATAAAAAAATTAATTTATGTGAGGATAACTCTAAAAAAAATTACTTTGTGCTTAGATTAGAAGAAAACTCAATATAAACAACTTTACCTTTGAAAAATTTATGATGGAAGTATAAAATAATTTAGAATTATTATGTTCTGGTCTGAGGCAGTAGTATATGTGATACCAAGTTTTATCTCCATCATTCCTATATATCATTACAGGTAGTTAACCTCTCAGAGATACTGGGTTAGAAATATCTTCCTATAATTGTCATTGACCCGTGATCTCTCACCTTGTCATCGCAGGATCAAATATTGGTCAATTTATTTCAGAAAGAGAACCATCATGGGTTCTCTAAATATAGCGGTCAATATTTTCCTACGCCCATTGAGCGAACGGAAATAGAATATACGCAATTAAACATAATAGTGACTATCAAAAGATGTCTATATAGCTACGAATTATATAAAACAATGCAACACTTTTATAAAGGTTTTTCATTTGACACACCTTAAAGATCGAGGAGGAATTCCTTTAATATGTATTGTATTTGGTTGCAAAACGTGAAATTTTCAGCAATCAAAATTTGAGAATTTTTCCATGCAAGGCGTTTTTATCATTCTTTAGTGGTGATGACACAGATATTTTTGTAAGTTTCATTATATCATATTTATTTATAATTCGAAAGATATTTCTTGCAATAAAACTTAAAATTATCGAGCTTCAGTACGAGACATTACCCTGAAAGTATTATATATTTTATGTTAAAGGTGCATATTCTCTATCTTAAGTTTTAAAATTGCATTTCTATAAAAGGGAATTAGTTTTAACATTGTATGACGTTACATGTGTATGATTCCACCATAGGTATTTACAAATTATATAATCGAGCTTTTTTATACTATTTAGTTGAACTGCTCAAATTGACTTCTTACAGATGAGTATTTTCCAACCTAACTTTGTTCATTTTCCATACTTGTCTTGGTTTCGTGGAAATACAGCACAAAAAATGACAAAACTGCATAAAGAAATCGTGTCAAAGGATATGATAATCAAGTATTGTTTATCTTTCAACATAGTGAATTGTAAGTATTGAAAAGAAAACACCGAACAGATGAGAAATACTTCTATCATCTTGCGCTTAAGTGTCATACACTTTTAAATATATATTTTATTGTCAGGTTACACAATGTTGCATTTTAAGAATGTGACCTTAATTTGGGCAAAAAGGAAAACCATGTGAGTTTGAAAAGTGCGTTAAGCTATAAACTCTCATCAGGAAGAAATGTTTTAACCTCTCTAATTCGATTTAAACCTTTAAGGATCAATTCCTTACTCCTGGACTCAAGAGGAAACGCTCCTACCAATGTGGCACGTGGGCGACCATGTCTTAAAATGAGTAAAAACTTCTGGAAAGGGCGTCTAACAAACAAACAATAATAGCAGTGTTAGAGTTTTTAGCTTACCTGAGCTGAAACCTCAAGTGAGCTTTTCTGATCACATTTTGTCCGGCGTCCGTCTGTCCGTCTGTCTGCCTGTCTGTCTGTCCGACTGTCTGTAAACTTTTCACATTTTCATCCTCTTCTCAAGAACTGCTGGGCCAGTTTCAACCAAACTTACCACAAGGTATCCTTATGTAAAGGGGATTCAAGTTTGTTCAAATAAAAGGCCACGCCGATTTTCCAAGGGGAGATAATTATGAATTTTATGACCCCCGGGGGTAGGGCGGGGCCACAATGGCCGACCAAAGTTTTACATAGAAATATAGACGAAAATTCTTTAAAAATCTTCTTTTCAAGAATAACAAAGCCATGATTGGTCATATTTATATGGAAGCATCCTCAGGTAGTGTAGATTCAAGTTTGTTTAAATTATGACCCCCGGGGTAGGGCGGGGCCACAATGGCCGACCAAAGTTTTACATAGAAATATATAGGAAAATTCTTTAAAAATCTTCTTCTCAAGAATAGTAAAGCCATGGTTAGTTATATTCATGTGGATGCATCCTCAGGTAGTGTAGATTCAAGTTTCTTTAAATCATGACCCCCCGGTTGTAGGGCGGGGCCAGAATGGCCGACCAAAGTTTTACATAGAAATATATAGGCAATTTTTAAAAAATCTTCTTTTCAAGATTAGCAAAGCCATGATTGGTCATATTCATATGGAAGCATCCTCAGGTAGTTTATACTTAATTTTATTCAAATTATGACCCCCGGGGGTAGGGCGGGGCCACAATGGCCGACCAAATTTTTACATAGAAATATTTAGGAAAATTCTTTAAACATCTTCTTCTCAAGAATAACAAAGCCATGGTTGGTTATATTCATGTGGATGCATCCTCGGGTAGTGTAAATTCAAATTTATTCAAATCATGACCCCTGGGGGTAGGGCGGGGCCACAATGGCCTACCAAACTTTTACATAGAATATATTTAAGCAATTCTGTAAAAATCTTCATCTCAAGAATAGCAAAGCCATGATTGGTCAAATTCATATGGAAGCATCCTCAGGTAGTGTAGATTCAAGTTTGTTCAAATAATGACCCCCGGGGGTAGGGCAGGGCCAAAATGGCTGACTAAAATTTTACATAGAAATGTATAGGAAAATTCTTTAAAAATCTTCTCAAGAATGACAAGGCATCCTCAGGTAGTGTACATTCAAGTTTGTTCAAGTCATGACCCCCGGGGGAAGGGCGGGGCCACAATCGCCGACCATGTTTTACATAGAAATATATAGGAAAATTCTTAAAAAATCATCTTCAGAATCTCAATAATAGCAAATCCATGATTGGTCATGGGACTTCTTTTAAATTTAAACTTTTCAATAATAAATTTCTATTTTTTCCTAGCTACAGTGCTCAGGTGAGCAATGTGGCCCATGGGCCTCTTGTTAATTTTATCTAGAGCCTAGCGAAAAGGAGTTGATCCTAACGTTGCAGATGCAAATTCCACTACGTAATGTGGCTCTGAGTGCCTCGTATAAGTTTTAATTTGTAACACTCCGCCGGTAAGTGGTGGAGTCTCGATATGAGTGAAAAATTCTCGAAAGAGACGTTAAACAAACGAAGATATAAAATTGTGGGACCTTATTAACAAAATGAACTGTTACAACGCACTTTGATAAATTACGACACACTTTGAGCATTTTTATTTTTATTTCAAAGTGCGTCAAAATTGGGATGAAGTAAATGCACTTTGAAAAAATAAATAATTTTCAAAGTGCGATAATATCGGTCATGTTCACGCACTGTCTTTGAAAAACATGTGTATGGCTCGATCAATTTTCTTGCAAAATTTTAGGAATGATAAATAATTGAACTTAAAAGGAAACATTTTCTGTGATGTAGTCTCTTCAGGATCTGATATATGGACAATATAAACATTTTAAGACCTGGTTAAAGTTAACAATATTGTAAATGGGGAAATAATGAGGAAATGTTCACTTATATTTTATAGTATACTTTCGTTTCTTTTCAATTCTAGGCTGTAATAAGGTTTATAAATGATCTTCTGAAAGCAGTGCATATTTCTTTAGAAAAAGGAAGCAGGTTTGATTTTTCCATCCTATGGATATTCTTTCTCTTTCATTTTTTACTGTACTAAAAATTTTCATTTTTTACAAAAACTCAAATTTATTAAACGTTTTCAAATTACCAGTTATGCAAATAAACATATTTGGTTATAGCATAGCATGGAAACCGTGGAGCTAGGGGTCTTAGCCCTCCTTTTAATGCAAAGACATCTTTGTAACCCCCTTCTTCAAATGCCCCCCCCCCCCTTCCTTCAATTAGCTACACATGTACCGAAGCCTATGTATAACATAATGATTTGGGCTGAGAGACCTATACATGTATGTACCAGTCTTCTTCTCATTTTCGGAAAGGATAAATCAATACATTATTTTCTCCGAAAGATATATATCACAAATTGATGCTGTCTGTTGCTTACATCTTAGTCCAGATTTTTTGTTTTATACATATTTTTTCTAAGTATGTTAAATGTCTTCATTGTGATTGTTTATGTACACTCTTAATGCACTTTGTAAAAAAAATCACTGTGTGTTGATTTTGTCTCAATATTAACGCAATTTGAAAAAAAATATCGAAGTAAGTTGTCACAATGCCTTTTTTCAATAAAATTGAATGGACTGCATCCACTTAATTGATAAACCTCACCAACTTATAATTCGGGGCTATTTTTTTCTGTTCATTTAAAAATATATCAAATTTGTATGCGTCTTAAAACTTTTTTTTTATCCTAAAAAATACTTAGAGTGAGCAAAATCCCTACCAAGCATGAAAATACACAGTCAGGTTCAACAAACCAAAAAATATAAAAAGGAAAAAAAAGTGTTCCAACGTTTTTAAATTTATCCAAAATAAATGTTCCAAATTTAAGACAAATGTACAATCATCGTGCAAAGTTTAAATGACATAAAATGAGAATTATATGATAAAGATAATATACAAAGAACGTATTTATATTCACGGGCAGAGTTAAGGAAAAATACAAGGTCGACAATTCAGGAGTATAAATTGGTATCGATAATTATTCCAAAATAAGGATCTTTTCATTAGTGCGCGTACAGTATTTGAACAAAGCTTCAGTAATTTGAAATTTAAATGTACAGTTGAAGATGTTGAAGATAAGATATTCTGTAGGGAACCCTTACAATGGTGATTGAAAAAGAAACCCAGAGAAGAACAGTTATACTATATGATTGCGAGAAAAAAGTGAAAAAAATGGCATCGTTACACATAGCAGGGTTGTTAATAATCTCACTCCAATGAGCGCTTATTATGAAAAAAAATATTATTTACCGCAAACATACAAATTAAAATTTTAAATGTCAAATACTATATTTCATCATCAATGTTAATCAGTTCCTTGTTGGGGTCTTTAGAGAAACGTTTAAATTAAATTTTCAAAATATAAAATAGCCCCAGGGCAGAAACGTTATGCTTAAGAATTCCTCAGGAGTACTTGATAGAAAAATGATTTTCCTTTTTAGGATTTGAAATTTAATTTTTTTTTTTTTTTTTTTTTTTTTGAAAGTCGACGAATGTAAAATGCATACTAATGGCAATACGTTTCATTAGTGGTTTTCAATGGCGAAAGATTTCCATAAAACAACATTATCATTTGTTCAATCAATTAACGATCTGTCATTAATTTTTAATGATTTGAATCATTTTTTTAATGTTGCTGCTTCCACCTTAACCTGTACCATAATTGACATGCAAATTATGTGTGATGTAGACCGAAAAAATGAAAATATTAATCAATCACATTCTGTGTTTGTAGGGGGTTTCCGATTTTGCCTGTTACCTAGGAGTATAAAAGAGAGACAATCTTTCGGATCTTTGCCTTCGGGACTTTTTCTGACAAAGGACACAGTAAGTATCTCAGCGATGAAAAAAATATTTTCACCTTGCATCTGTTACGTCTGAGAAAATGGTTCCTTTTTGAAAAAAAAATTGAAAAATTTTAACTAAATTACTTCGATTCTTTTACAATGCATAGTGAACAAAGATCTTCTTACCTTATTTAAAAATAATAAATCACGTCTGATTTCGTATCATGTTGATATACATCAGTATCTATGGCTATATCAAAATGACCTATATTTCTTGAAATAAGTAATTTCAAAAATTTTTAAATGAATTTTTATGTGACCTTTATTAGAATTATTAAAATTTCAAAAACCTTGAAGCACTTGAGAGGTATAAAGGGAAATATGTCGCATGAAAAATTTAATTTTCAAGATTCATTTTAAGGCTTATCGAATTTGTCTATAAATTGAAGAGTTATCCTTCCTAGCTGAGAATCGGATATCCTTAAATCAAAGTTCTATTTTCAAAAAATATAAAAGTTCAAAATCAAAGTTGAATTTTAGAAGTTTGAAATTAAATTTCAAAATATCAAAAAACGGTAAAGGTATTCAACTTAAGAAAAATTAGCGTAATCTTTCTATACGAGCAAAAATTCAAAAATACTTAAAAATACCAAAATCACTTTTGAAAATTCGAATTTTGAATTTTTAAAATAAAAATCTAAAACTTCCAGATGTTACACTTGTTTGGAAATTTGAAGTTTTAGGTTTTTGTGCTAAGATATTATATTTCAACATACAAAATCATTTAAAGTTTCTGAATTCTAGAAATTTGAACTAATATAATGAAACTCTAAAAGTGTAAATAATTTTAAGAATTTAAATGTTTAGTTTTACAAGGACCTTTCATGTACTTTTTTAACAGGTAGCCATGATAGCGTTTGTACTCCTTGTTTCCGTTGCGCTCTGCAGTGCTGATTACGACAAGAAAAATGTATATCGCCCAGGAGGAGGAGTCTATCCACCTGTCGGCGGAGTTTATCCACCTGTAGGAGGAGGAGGAGGAGGCGGAGTTTACCCACCATTTGGTGGTATGTATTTTTAATTCCATCCTGTTTTATTTCAATTAATGTTTCTTAAATCAGGACATATTTTAAGTCGAAGTTTTAAAGCTTTAAAGAAAAAAAAGTTTGAGTCAATCGGGAGAATATTTGAATATTTCATCTTACCAGAAATGTGCTGCATTATACTGATCTGGAAGTACCGGTAATGAAACTTTTGATATACGTATCTGTCCTAATAGAATAATGAATTGAAAATAAAATACAACTTAGGAATTCAGTTTTAAATCATTATGTCTTTCATTATCTTTTTTTAAATGCAATAATTAAAAAAATTGTCTGTTTTCATTTGAACTTTTTCTTTTTCTTTTTTAATTTAGTAAATAAATCTGGTACCTGCACACATTCTAGCAACCCAGGAGACTTGGGTAGATACTGTTTTGCTGATTATCAGTGTCCAGGAGTTCAGAAATGCTGCTACGTAAATTACTCTGGCAGAAGAGCGTGTCAGGTTCCCCGAGAATATAGCAAGCCTTTTGGATCCTGTCCATCCTATCCTAATAGCATCGGAGCTGGAAATTGTAACCACGACTATCATTGTTATGGCAGTTATAAGTGCTGTAGAGGATATTCTGGAAACGTAGACGCATGCACCTACCCTGTATTCTACGGCTACGGCCAAGGTCTCCTAGGAGGAGTCGGAGGTGTCAGTCCTGTCGGAGGTGTTGGACCTGTCGGAGGTGTCGGACCTGTCGGAGGTGTTGGACCTGTCGGAGGTGTCGTTGGAGGATACCTTCCTGGAGGCGTTTATCCAAAAAAGAACGTGTATTAAATATGCAAACTTTAAAGGACATGCCAAGGATGTTTGAAATCTTTGACAAATGATGTGAACGAAAAAGTTAATTTATTTTTTCATTAAATTTGCAAATACAAGCTCACATGCTTTTATAAATCTTTGTTTTCACTTTGAACCCAATAAAAGCATTTTGGGGTGAAAAAGTTCTTCCGAAAATTTCCAGGTTTGGATTACTCAGAAACTTTGATCATAAATGTTTTGAAAAAAAATACTTCAGTGGTATTTCAAGTCTTAAATTCTAGAATCATATGTGACGGACCATTCCCTAACAAAAAAAAACTATAGTTAACTGTAGTTTACTATAGTTAACTATATATTACTATAGTTAACTATAGTACATCAAAGTGTCAAAGTTTTCGATAAAGTTTTTCAAAGTATCAAAGTTTTGGCCAAAGTTTTTCAAAGTGTCAAAGTTTTGGCCAAAGTTTTTCAAAGTGTCAAAGTTTTCACCAAAGTTTTTCATAGTGTCAAAGTTTTCGCCAAACTTTTTCAAAGTGTCAAAGTGATCACTAAAATAAATCAAAGTTTCAAAGTGTCAAAGTTATAACTATAGTTAACTATAGTAATTTTTGTTAGGGATTGTATGTCCATCTACTCTTGAGTCTTTATTGAAACAAAACACTATGTTTAGATACCCGCGTGGGGTCATTTTGTCCCTTAAAAAACTGATAAACTGAGGTCAGATGTCCTATGTCAAGTTTTTGTTTGCTAAACAATATATCATACACCAGTGGAGAGGTCTAAGCAAAAAATATGCTGTATTTGGTGTAAAATACGACAGCTCTTGGGTGTTATTAGTTTAAAAAATCTTTCAGTGAAGCAGAAATACTAAGAAGGTCAACTTTAAAATTGTTTTTAAATTTGTCACTATTCCCCTATAAAGGGTGTAGCATACCTTTTTTCAATCAAAGTCACCACTAATGAGATGAATGAAAATTGTATGAAAGGCGTCTGTCAAAAACAATTGATAAATTTACTTGCATACAGTTATACACTGTGCACCATCTCAAAACTGTGATCTAATTAAACAAGATACCGTTTGATTGTGTTTTGATAAAATTTAGAAAATGTCCTTGTAAAGCAAAATCCCCCCTCTTAACTACTATTGACCTTCAAGTCCTGTTTACATTAGAAATCATGATAATAAAACAATCATAATCATTGACTTAACGACTGGTTATTATTGCAAATAAGATCAATATATTGAGAATAAGCGAAGCTTTAAGCGACATTTTAACAATTCTGTGATCAAGCACGAACTGATATTCAAATTTTATATACCAACAACTATAATTGTATCCAGACTTATTTGTTAGGCAGGAACATGATCTGAGTAAAATCAATTTTTAAATGGAAGTAAGGTACTGACTAATAAGTTAATGTTACAAGGATTTCGACTAAGAAAATTACCTTTCAGCAATGTTTACAACCAGGTTTCATATTGACCTCGTTTGCAAGACTTGTATAACCCATCGTTTGATAGTATTTCTTCCTAATTGTTTAAATGTCATTTGCTATATTATTGTTTAATACTAATTTAACTGCAGAATATATACTATACCTCTCACTAAAATAGATAAAACGCACGGTGAAAGTGATCGGTAGGTAGGAAATGCTTACTTCTACATTTATCACATCTCTAGTATTTCCAATAGTCCGTGATTTTTTTTTCTCCATTTTTTTACGAATGATATTGTTTCCGGCATGGCGCAGTGGTAAGAGCGTCTGTTCTAGCTTTGCGAAGGAAGGTGCTGATTCTAACGTCGAAGGTTCGAATCCACTACGGGACGTGGAGACCAGTCCTTCGGATGAGACCGTATACAGCTGTAAACTCGTTGTGAGGCTTGTTGTGGAAGAGGGTTTGGGCTCGAAAAGATCTTTCACTGCTCAACGGTCCTGAATGCCTAGTAGGTATAAATTTGTCCTCATAAAAGTGAAACATTCTCGAGAGGGACATCAAACAATAAACAAACAATCAAAACGAAAGAAATAAGCGTAAAACATGTAGCGAACTGTTAATATTTGATTTTTTCAAATGTTTTCCTTTATATAACACTACTGAAAGCAATGCGTATCTATAACTGTTTACATTGACTTCAGATTCCTCGAACGTCATAAACATTAGATGTAAGAACAAAACATGGTATAAGCAGTAATTGGCCGCAAAATTTACGATTTTGATTTATTCTTTGAGTTTTCTTTTTGTTGTTGTATATTGAAAAGAGTTAGAGATGCGAACAAAATTCCAGACGCATAAAAATGACGCAATTTTCCACTATGAGTCTCGTTTCGTGAAATTTCGACGTTTTACTTTGACATTTTAACCTGTATGTCGTATGGAGCACAGGATTGATAATAGATAAAACTCTCTAGCTGTCATAGGTAGTCCCCATAATGTTTTTAGGGGAACTAATACGAGAAGGCCGGGAGTTGAGGATAGCGTAGTTGTCGTTTTTCTTTAAAGACAACTGATTTGTGCAATGGAATAAGCTGTTATCTTAGTTCAATTAAATTCTGAGCTTAATATTTAGATCGTTCAAGAGCTTCTGTACATTGTTCTACTGTAAAAAAAAGCTGTCAACTGTTAAAGTTAGCGCTCCTCGCAAGAGTCCAATTCGGCCGTCGGTCTTTATGAAATTTGATATCGTCACAAACCCGTATAGTCTGGTCCGATTTATAGAAAAAAATACTTCTAACGGCAAATAATTATTATTTGGTCCAGCATAGTTTTTAACCTATTTTGAGTATGCTGAATCCGAAAAAATGTGCTGGCCTTCATGAAAATGGCGTTAAATAGGTCAAAATGGCGATTCAAAATGGCGGACATCCAATTTTTCTAATTTTCTCTTGATGTCGCTCAAAATGGAGAAATAATGTGTGAATATCTATCTGAGTGTACTACAAGTATAAAAATGATAATAGAGTGCTACCATTATTAGAAAATTTAGTCGTTTCTACACTTAATTCGAATTTTCTCTGATTTTTTGTGTCTTGTTCTATATTCTGCTTTGTTCGGGATCTTACATTTTCATATATCCGTACAATGCAGATATGTATTTTTTCCTCTACATCTCACTATTCTACAACTGAATGATGGTGTGCAGCTGTAAGTTAAGCGTCAATATAGCGATTCAAGATGGCGGATATTCATTTTTTTTTTCAAATTATTTCTTAATGTCGTTTATATAGGAGGAAGGATTTGTAAATATCTTGCTGAGCGTTGTACATCTTTGTAAATTTCCAAAAGAACACTAATTTCATCACTTTAATTTCGTGACCGCGTATAGATTTGTTGTCATTTAGGGTAGAAAGGTCATTCTATTAATAAGAAAATTCTCAAACTTTATCATCTGGAATCACATTGTGTGCATATTTTGGTGAGAAGAGTTGTATCATTATACAATTTAACAGCGCCTGCAGATTCCTCGTGATTCCTATCACTTACAAGCTTTCGTACCATTGACTTCGATCTAGTCAACACTTCTCTTGACAACAAAATTTTCTTGAACACTCCAAAAACTTTACAAGGCAACTTGATCCACACTTCTTTGTTAGGGTAGTGTAAGGTTATATCAAGAATCGAGGGGGATTGAACATAAACATTTTCTTCTTTCATATTTTGTAAATTTCAATTCTTTTAATTTATATGTATACACTGTTCAATACAAAAATTATCCGTTCACAACGTAAAATATTTGAGAATGCAGTTGAATTTTTGACTGGGAATAACAAAATGTAAATGTAGGGACACGGAATCAGAGCAGGACAATCAAGAAAAATTATGATTTACGTGTACTATACTGATAATTCTTAATAAATATGTTTATATTTGGATATTATAATATATTCGGATTTATATGATGTAACAATTACTAGCCCTCTAAATGGTCGTGGTCCATCATTTTAAAAATCATACTAAGTTATGTTGCACTAGACCTTCCACATGAACATAAACATTTTTTTTTCTAAACTGGACTTTAAAAAATAGATCAAGAATTTGTTGTAGATATATATTTTGAAAGATCGTGAGATTATTCACAACTTTTTTTCTTTATGTTTTTACAAAAAATTAACGCGTAAATAGATATTGCCAAAAATGTGTGAAAAATTTCTAAATTCACGATAGGACTTTTTTCGAGCCATAGCGAGCGCCGACGTGCTGCACTTCCGGAGAATAAGAAAGGTGTGTGTCACATCAGCACATGTTGCTTTATCATCGCTGAAAATCTTACGTTTCTATCTAAAAACACTTTTGAAAAAAATGCTGGACAATGTGACCCTCTGAAAAACACTAAATCGCAGAAATCTCGAAACCGGAAGTGACGTCATAAAAATTAAAAATTATATATCAGGTTTGATTGATGTTCCATCAGTCCTGAAAGTTTCATGAAAATCGATCGATATAACTAACTACCTTAGACTAATCTGTTGTGATTAAAATTTTAAATTTGATTTTAAAACAAATCATCATTGTTTTAAAATTAAATTTTTGTGCATAATTAAAAGATAAAGAAAAGTTAATTCTAAATTTATTTCATCTGAATTTTCTTCTTTTGATTTTGATAATGTGAAATCATTCCTTAATTAAACTGAAAAGAGGTCAAAATAAGTAGGCAAATTATAATTACAAGGAAATGTTATGATATGTTAAATTATATAATTATATAAAGAGAGGGACATTCCTTTATCACATTAAAACATAAACAGAAAGATAATTAGTTAATTACTTTGAGCATGAAGAAAATCACTCTTCACAATGCAAAGATTTTAAACAAAAGTTTGAGTCATTCAGCTTATTTTAAACAATTTGAACAAATCATTATAAAAGTAGGATTGAATAACAGATTACAGCTGTTAGTCCTTATCATATGGGAAGGAAGTGAGTAAAAAAGATCGATTCATATTACTTTTCTCTCGCTGGATAAAAAGG
>PRKT01000187.1:707993-801400 GCA_003671525.1 Saccostrea glomerata
GGGGCTTGCTATTACAGTATATAGAATAAGATCTCTGATATATCATTCATATGCATTTATTTTATTGATACCCGTAGACCTTAAAATAGGAGCTGTATTTATTTTTTTTACTGTTTACCTTTGTTACAAAGACCTAACCACCTAATAGATGATGACGAAAGAAATGACGTCACTTAGTTTACAAATATACACGAAGGTATTTTGGATTCACTGGGATTACAGTTGGGATTTCTATTGTGATTTGATTTAAAGAAGCCTCTTTATACCTATAATTTTGTTGACATGGTAGGTGATGTAATTGTGATTCCGAATGTCTTATTGTCCAACGTTATATATTGAAGGTTCGACAGACCGTCCATTATTTCTTTTTAAAACGGTATCATTTCCGAATTTCCTCGTCCATAATGTGCAGTGAAAAAGGGTCACAAAAGGCACTGATTCTTCTCCTTCTGCCAAGCGGGCAAAACAGCAAGTAGGTCGCCATACTTAATGACCACTTAATGAAGTCCCCTTACCTTCATTAAAGTTGAGGAATTTAATGAAGGTTTAATGTACCGATTCGTTCATTAAAACATTGATACAACGGAATTTAATGACACATTAAAATTAATCAGTTTAATGAAGCTTTAATCATTCATTAAATGTTGATACAACTGGATCCAGGTCTTCAAAACTTATATAACCTGCTGGCAATCAAAGCTATCAAATAACTGTGAAAACTAATGAAAACGAATCGATCGCATTAGATCGTGAAAACCCTAGATCATTTAATCTAACGGTAAATAAAATTACAGAAATGCTTTTATATACCCTTATAAACAAATTAACATATTATCTATTTTTAGTTATTAACTTTATAAGATGTATTTTTATCCGAGTAACCGATAAGCAGTTTTACTAACCGATACTCGCATCGTTCGACGGTTAACCGGTCAACCGGGTACTCGTTGCCAACACTACTTTTTTTTATATACATGTGTAATGATTATTGATTGTAACAAGAGGACTTATAAGTATGCATCTGCGAATTTTAAAAGTTTAATCCAAGAGTGATGATAAAGTTTAGGAGTCAAAAATTCCCTGTCTTTTCTTGTCTTTTGATGAACATACTTTTAATATGTATATCCATTTATATTTTAACGCTTCAGGTCAGCGAAAAATAAAATAATTTTAAACTGCCCATCAATAATTCTTATTCCATTTGAGTGCAGTCTTTGTTAAGGTCTTACTGCTTAGTTATGACATATTTGAAATTTTCTCATGGTAAATCTTTTTCTACTAATTGAAAGCTCTACGTGAAATCAGAGTATAATACGAAAGCCCAGAAGGCTCATTCGAGATTCGAGATTCAAAATACGAGATTCGAAATTCGAGATTCGAAATACGAGTTTCGAGATTCAAGATCCAAACTAACCAATCAAAAGCGGATTCAACATTTGATTACTCCCCTTTATTATGTTTTTACTATCAAGAAATCGTTTAAAATAATTATAACCAATGGGTCATTTGATTAAATTACAATGCAAAAAAGAGTGTTTTATATATATTAGAAGGAAATTTAAATAATTATTGGATTTTTGCAGCAAGATATACTTCAATTTATATTATAGCTTCTTAAATATTAAATAGATTACATATATCAGGAGTATATATATTTTTGTATTATCTTCTACACTTATTTTTTTTTTGTATTTCCGCGCATAGGAAAACCACAGGTACTTGTGGACAGGACCCCCCCCCCCCTCGATATTCAATACCAGGGCTTACTGGACAATTTTTTTAACAAATTATATTTATTACACTTATTAATGTGTACAATACGAAAACATCACGGGCGTAAAACCCCCAGAATAATCGTTTAACCAAAAAAAAAACCATTATACATTACCCCTCCCCACTATACAAGAGAGGTGTCATTTAAGGAGAAAATATGGGATTATTACGAGATGCAGAGTCAATCCGATAGCATGGACTAAGACAGAAATATATGTAGAGACAGTTAATTTTAATCAACATTTTAAGTTAAAATAAATGCATGGTTTTAAACCTAGAAATAGCAGCGGGCGTACAACGTAAACAAACTTATAATGTATAGTGGGGTATTTTTTGTGTTGAGCGATTATTCTGGGTTTTTACTATTTTTTTTGGCATTGAACACACGATGAATAAGTGTATTAGATATATGTTGTGAAAAAAGTCCAATAAGCCCTGGGGTTGAATATCGAGGGGGGGGATGCCCTGTCCACAAGTACATTTGGTTTTCCTATGCGGGAAAATACATAAAAATTAAGTTTAGAAGACAATACAAATAAATATATATACTCATGATATAAGTAATTTTTTTAATATTTAAGAAGCTATAATATAGATTGAAGTATATTTTTCTGATCAAAAATCCAATAATTATTAAAATTTCCTTCTAATATATATAACACTCTTTCTTGCATTGTAATATAATTAAATGACCCATTTGTTATAATTATTTTAAACGATTTCTTCATAGTAAAAACATAATAAAGGGGAGTAATCAAATGTTGAACCCGCTTTTGATTGGCTAGTTTGGATCTTGAATTTCGAATCTCGAATTTCGAATCTCGTACTTTGAAACTCGCTTCTGATTGGTTAGTTTGGATCTTGAATCTCGAAACTCGAATTTCGAATTTCGAATCTCGTACTTTGAAACTCGAATCTCGAATGAGCCTTCTGGGCTTTCGTAGTATAATGTATGTGGTGAACAATTCAGGATGGAAAACCTCATGGATATGAGCAAAAGAAATGCATAATAGTTATAAACACAAGTGGTAAGTATCAAGGAGAATTATTCTAGGTGTAGTAAATCTGAAAAGATTTAAACAACCCTTTTTACCTATGAATGGAAACGTAAATAACTAAAGAGAATATTATATTTTACAAGCCAATTTTCCATTGTCAACATTATGAAAAACGATGAGCTTAATCTGAAGATATTATGTTACAAGAGCTTAGGTCACTAGCATAGATGCTACGTCGATAATACATCTGTAACCCATATGTTCTTTTGCCAATACCGCTGGTCAGGCTGAGTGATATTCATACACTAGTACGCGTATATGTACTCGTATTTATGGATACCTGATATGGCGGTGCTCTGTTTGACACAAATGAAAAACGCAGTGTTGCAATTTGAATGGTCATTTATTAATAAATAAATGACAAAGCAAACAAAATATGTCAACACATAGTATAATTGACAATACCAATACAATTAAACACATTGCATAATAGAAACAAACGCATATAGCAAAAGTACCATTGTCACTGCAGATTCATATTGATAAAAAAAAACTAATTAGTGGAACTTCTCATTCCTAAAATTTCTTTATACTGTCACAAAGCCAACTCACAGTAATTGAATTATCGTAAAATTTGAGAAATTGTCTTAATTTACTCTTCATTTTAATAAACAACAAAACACGTATACATGTATGTTGCACTTTGCCACTGAGGTGACTTAAATTATTGAAAATACTTTTAATTAATAATGTTATCATGGTTGGAAATCCATCAAATTAATTATTACCTATTTCTATCCCTCTGAAAAAATCACAACGAAAGAAGCCGAGTTATGAATATGATTAATAAGTAAAAATTGATTACAAAATATGAAACATTTGGAAATAAGGCACGATATTAAAGCTCAAAAGTCCATAATACAATAAAATAGGAGCAGAGGAAACACGGACCTCCAAAACATCAGATTTGGGATTATGTGCCATTGGAAGTGAGCATCCCCTGCCGACCAGTCACACACGCCGTGTGTTCCTTGTCATGATCGGGAAATAAAAGGAATATCATTAACATTGATTACATAACACATAAAAACGTTCTTGTGGTCTGAAATCTAAAATTAAACTTAAACAATTCCAAACAAGAACAAATAAGTTTGAGATATATATTTATATATAGGCACATGTAAATAACTTTTTTAAGAATGCAGTTCTTAAAAACATCATTTTACTCATTTAACATAATAATGGCGCCAATGATAAAATGAAAGAAACAGTAAATCAATTTGAAGCTAATTATGTAAATGAACTTGTTTGTTATTCGTGGACCCCTATATTGCAATATATACATTATATTCAATGTCTTTAAGCAAGGTTAATCAAGATGATTATAACTACAACTTGTCAAATTAATTCTGTCTACATCAATTAGTAATTAACATTATGATATTAATAAAACCATCAATTTTGACACTGAAATAATTAAGTTTTGACAGTGTTAATTTTGTAATTAGTTTTTATGTCAGCAGTTTGATGTTTGAAGAATTCAAATGTTTACGTTTTTATCATTATTTCATTGTTTCGAAATTTAATGTTTTAGTTATATGTACATAAAATATTATGAGTTTTGAACTATGACAATCATGTCAATTTCCGGAGGTTTTTTTTAATATAGAGTCTCAGTTTCAAAAGACCATAATGATCACCTTGCTCATCCTACTTTAAAAAGTGAAGTTAACATTAAAGTAATTATTTTCACAAATTTATCATAGAATAAAAATCATCAACGCGGCAAACGCATAAATCTCGATCCAGGAAAACCAGAGGTGGAATCAGGTGCTATTGAGAAGTAAGATGCCATTTTGGACTGGTTACAACAACCGTCAGTTGACTATAGATAAACGCAATTGAAAAACACTTAATATAACATGGACATAAAGAACATTATTTTCTATCTAGCTTGTAACACGAGCTTTGATTGGTTACAAAGTTGGTTGTAAATTTCCGTACACCCGACTTGAGCCGGGGGTAAATAAAACGTGACGTCACAATGCATAGTTTTTCTATAATACAAAGCAAATGACATGACGTCACGATGCATTGTAGTACGTAGTAAATCTCATCGATAGGTTGAAACACAGTAGATTGAATTTATGTTTACAAAGAATTTTTATGGATACATAGGAAATAAATTCGGCCTCAGGGTGTATGGAATACAACCCGGGGTAAATCCGCGTACACCCTTGATTGAACCTGGATAACTAATAGTATTCAAGATCAAAAGTCCATAAACAATACAAAATAAGAGCAGAGCAAACGCTGACTTCCAAAACATCAGAGATAGGATCAGGTACTATGGATGAGTGAGCATCACTTGCCGACCGGTCACACCCGCCGTGTGCTCCTTGTCATGATAAGGAAATAACGGAAAATTCCGTCGTCAAATCTGCATATAAATAATGGACTAATAAAACGTAAAAAATTGAATGATTATTTCAGCTAACTTCTTGTCTAATTGACTTAGATTTGAATTTTTATCGACTGCGCACGAACTTTATTGGGGTATCTAGTATTATATAAGTGCAAAGTTGTCCTTTAGTGTAACAATTTAAAAGATGCTTTCCTGCACATTTCATAACAAATCATGTTCTCTTGACATCACCTGAAATTGAGAACAATGGTTTAAATTCGTATTCTAATGCAATTATTTTGTAAAACACCATGCACTGATGTTTGAAGCAGTAAAACGAGCATTAACGAGGCAGGAAGCTTTTCATTGTGACGTCATAATAGAGATACGTAAAAACACAATGCCCCGTGACCTATTTCATGTAACGAAATCAACAAAATAAGACATAAACAACCTACAAAATGCATGAATTACATTAGAATGGGAATAACCATCTTCTATTTTTGGTATTTGCGACCGTTAATGCTGATTAAACGGTCGCAACCATCCGTTTTAACGGCTCCGCTAATGCGTCGCCAGTAAAACTCAGTTTGCGACCGTTAAATCAGCATTAAGGGTAGCAAATACCAAATTAGAAGATAGTTATTCCCTAATTCTTATTCTCTTGAGTTTGAAATTCATATTGTCGTCAAATTTTCCTTATATTTAATCCAGTAAAGCCAGTTTTACATTTTCAAAATTTAAACCCCTAACAACTTCAATAAATTGGTCATTCACCCAAACAATTTGTTTAACATCATTCTTATTTTACAAGATCTCTGAAGCTGATATAAAAAAAATAGAAATTTCCTAATGAGCACTTGAAGATCAGGTGAGGAGCCAGATTTACAAAAGAACTTACGACTAAGACCAAAAATTAAATCTGCTTACAATTTTGAAATAAACATGAGAATGATATTTTCTTTTATCTTTTATAAGGAATATAGAAGATATTTTTACAGTACAATTTTTACATAGATTAATTAATTAAATTCTGATGATCTTGTGAAAGACTGAAATAAAAATGACGATCTTGGCAGTTCATGTAATCAAGCAGTTTTTTCTTTTTGTTCATAACAGTTTTTTTTTTTTACAAAATTTAATATTTTAATTAAAAGATTTTGTCTTGAACCACAGTTTGAAAATCAAAATTTTAAACAAACAATTACCCCAGGTAACTAATGAAATTTTGATTTGAAAATTTGAATTTTAATATAATTACAATATTTACCATTCCCCAACTTTTACCAATTACTTTAATGAAAAATTTTTGGACAATAGTTTTTAGTTAATGTCATTGAAACTGTAGAAGAATACGATTAAAAAAGTAAATCAGAAAAAAATGCTCAAAACTTTATTTTCAACAAACTTGGAAAAAGATAACACAAAATTCTAATTAATCTATTTAATTTCTTCAGTCTTTTAAAGTAAAGTTTCCATAATACCCTCGTTTTCAGTTGACTGTGTTACCGTACCTATTTAATGACGCAAAAAGGAACAATAAAACATTTCTTCCTCTTTATGTGCTCGATTCCATCTCCATGCAATTAACTAGTTTAGGGACACGCCTGCTTGTGTGATACACTAAAGATACACATATTTTTGGTAGCTAATGCATACTTACATACATTATTCTTTTTACGTATATTTGTGGATTATACATATGCTTTTCTATAAATGATAATGCATATATATACATGTACATGTATGAGAATGCTCTTTTAGGTTTTATAAAATCTGCTAATAGCAGATTTTAGGATACATAATCAGATTGTATAAACTATGTTATTGAAAACTGTCATAAAAGCTAAATCGACGTTCAAAACATATGTTAGTTTCATAACTAGCAGAAAGAGAGAATGGGACCAATGATTTAAAAAAAAACATAGAGTTAGAAGATTTTTTATGAAGTAAACTAGCTTGCGCGAGTCCAATACCTAGATAAATTTTGACCAATCCTAACACCAAAAATTATAATACTAAATAAAACAAGAGGCCCACGGGCCTTATAAGTCACCTGAGTATCCGTAACAACTTTCCGACAATTGAATTTGATTCGTGTTCTAAACCAGAGGCCACAAATTTCACAATTTAGAAAGAGACATCATTGCTTATCATAATTATACACTTAGCATGCTTACTTTGGTTACTAAATACCCAGAGGTAGATCAGAGTAAGGAAGAGAAATGCATTTCACTTTGTAACCAGTTGTGCACCTATCCCACAGGAACCACTGATTTTGGGGCCACATATTTCAAAGTTTTGGAAATTTTATCATGCGCAAGTGAGTTAAGGGTCATATGGAGGTTTCTATGCAAAAAAATTAATTAAAAGCCTTAATTGCTATATATACCGCAAAGAAAATGTTAAGACTTGGTTTATAATACATTCTTGGTAGCCACGATATGCGATTGCCAGCACACATTATGACGTCATATTATGACGTCATCGACCTTTACTACACAAGTTTATAAGAAACATCAACAAAATCATCTCGGCGCAAGGGCATACGTTACTTTATTTTACAGAAACAAGGTATAAAGAGAGGCAGAATATCCTAAGGATTTAAGATACTGCTGCACAAATGTCGAAACTGCAAATGTTAAGTTGCTATTTGTACAGTTCTAAGTTGAAACATGGTAAAAATGCACAGTCCAGTGTAAGTTTAGTAAAATTTTTATCGATTGAAGAAGAGCATAGGATTTGTGCAGCAATTTTATTAAATTTAAGAATATTCTCCTAAATATCATACATTATTTGTTTTAAATTAAATAGGTTATGCCCTTGCGCCGACGTTGTTTTGTTGACGTGTTTCATTACATTGAATGGGGAAGAACTATGACGTCATAATATGACGTCATTATTTGCACTTGCATTAATATACTAAGTATCTATAAGAAAATCAATTTGAACTTTCTCTGTACATAAGATATACAATTTATGCATTTTTATTTGCTCATTTGCATAGAAAAGCCCATATTTAGCCTTAACTTACTTGCGTGGATTTTATTTCATCATAAATTGTTTATAACAAAATGAGGACTTCAAAGCATTATTTTATTTTCAGACTATGTATCCTTCCAACCAACCAACCCCCTCCAAATACCTCTGAACCAGGCGCCCAGAAGACAACCATTTTGAAAGAGGCAGCTTTCTTCATTATCTTATCATTATCATTATCTTTTTAATTTCAAGAGATTTCACAATAATTATACAATTTGTTAAAAAAAATGCAATGAGAAAGATATAATTGAGCAAAAAATACAAGGAACTAAATAAAGTTGGAACTAAAAACCTGACCCCTTACCCTGCTCTTTAACTATAAAAGGAAAGAAGTTTTCGTGTGAAGATATTCTTGAAGCCACTGAGAGTCATTTGGCAGGTACGTGCAATTAGAAATTAACATTTTAGAGTAAGAGAAAAGCACTTAAAAAGATCCAAGAAGATTTTTTTTCTTTCTACAAAGCCAATCTTTGTTAAAATTTGTACAGACAATCTGTACGTGGCCCTCTTCTTTCCAGAATTATCATAATTCTAACCAAAGAATGAACAAATTAGGAGAGATATCCGTTGTTTCTTACATAACAGACTTGTCATCATTGCTTAAAGAAAAAAGATTGTTAATGTTGAGAAATTAGACAATCATGCATTTACTTTTTCATCAGTCTATTTCATATTACCTTTAATTTTTAAGAAAAAATGCTCAATTCTCAAATTTTTCATTAACAGACTCTCAAATTCGATCCTAATTGTGGATTTTAATTTTAGTAATGACAACTTAACTTCATTTGCCAGCCCTTTTCGATTCAGGATTTTAAAAAATCGGGTTGTCCCATATGTATGAAGGTTTGAATGTTTTTAAGGTTATTTCCAATTTATTGTTTAATTTTTAAAAATTAGTTTGCCGTAATGCATAAACAATATTCCTTGAAATTAAATTCAAGACTTGAGTCAAGCCATGAAAGCTGATCGATCGCCATTAGAGGGCGAGAATATATTTGTCTTGTGAAAGATGGCCATTTGATAAGTTGGTGTTATCAAGGAAATATGTTATCACAGTAATTTTATTAATTATATAAATGAAGACTACTATAATTTGTTTACAGACATCATGAAAATATTTTTCCCATGGTAATTAAATAAATCATTTAATGTGATTGGACATTATTATTTAAAAAAGAGCCGTTTTAAAAGTGGAAAGAATAATTATTTCACTTTTAAATATACAAAAATATTGAAAAACAAACCACTCAGTTAACATTTCTGTTAAAATTATGGGACAGTGCCATTTTTGTAGGCAGTAATAATTGTTTTCTTTTGTAGTGGTAAAATACGGGACTTTCCCTGATCCTAATGAAGTAGACAGTCAACAAGTCGGACTCTACTGCTTTAACGACGACGGTTGCCATGGGTCTAAGAAATGTTGTCGAAATTATGTCTATGGCGGAAACAGATGTCAAATCCCACTTGAATATCAACGATACTGTAACAGTAATGTTGTAGACCTTCCTTTCCATCCAACACGCAGAGCATGCAATGATGACACCATTTGCCCCTTTTATAGAAAATGCTGTAGAAGAAGATCGTCTGGGCAAATAGACACATGTACTTACCCTTCCATTTCATATCAACTTAGTCTCGATGGTTTAGGTGGTCCATATAGTTCATATAGTTCGGTAGGCGGTGGAGCTGGTTCATTCAGACCTGTTGGTGGTGGATCATTCGACCCTGTAGGAGGTCCAGGTGTTGTTAGCCCTCTGCTCCCGTCACTTCCTCAATGATCGTATAAGAAAAAATATTAAATATGACTGTGTATTTGGCTGCTGTTCTTAAAAAAATAATAAAAAGCTTCTATCTTCATTTCTTTTATTTCATTGTTTTATTGCTCAGCTTACCTTAGCTCATGTTGACTTTTCTGGTTTGATTAAGGCTGTTTTTCCTGTTTGTTTTTTGTTTTTTGTTTTTTTTTTGCATTCCATGATCAAATGCTTCTTGAAAGATGTAATATTGGTATGATCGGTGTAAAAATTAACTCGATTTGAAATATATGATCAAAGGTCCCTTAAAAAGTTTCCGTCTTATGATCTTTATCATTAACTATGGCGAAGAGCAATTATATAAGTTCTTTAAAATATAAAAGGGAAATCCAAGTTAAAGTAACAGGAACATCCTGGACTATTCATCAATTTAGATATGTAAGAACTATGCATATAGATGTTTACTATCAAATCCTTTTTACGATAAAAAATAACAATTGGAATACCAACTTACTATACAGATTCTTGCAATATATTCCTTCAAGTTAAAAAAGAACACCGTCATTGTCAATTCCATATATCATTTATGTTATTTTTGCATGATACATTAAATGTGAAACAGTTTGATGTGTTTTTATTGTCCTTGGCGAGTATGATCTTCTGTGGTATCAAGTACTTCGCTTACATCTTAAGTCCAATTTTGACTGCAGTGTCACATAAAATTGATATGCCATTATTTTGATACTAAACTGTTTGAACAGTTTTTTCTTTTGGCTGAATCCTGAGATGGAACACACGTTTGCCTGACGGTTGCCAGGAGATGTTTACTCCTCCATGGTATCTGGTCACACTTCGGCGTGTTTAGAGGACCGTGTTTGCCTTCTTCCCAATTTTCTTTCATTGCCCCCTGCTTTCGCGAAAGTGAGGGGACATTAAATCTAATTCGTCTGTCCGTCTGTCTAGCTGTCTGTCAGACTGCGCAGCACTGTTACGGCCTACTATGAGAAATCAACGGAAAATAGACGTGCAAAAAAGGGGATTGTTTTAAAACTGAATTTATTTTAATTAAGCTGTTTTATTATCATAGAACTTAAATACTTATGGAAATAGCAGATATAACCCACTTGACCATAACTTTTGATTTAGTGGAGCTATGACTTTCATATTTTATATGTGTATTCCTTGTGACTAGACCTTTTTTTGGTACCACCAAATATGACCTTTTGACTTGGACCTTGGAGTTTGACCCACTTTTACACAAAAAAATTAAAATTTTACTTTGGCCATAACTTTTGAATGGTAGGTACCAGGACTTACATTTTTCACATTTGTAATCTTTGTAGCTAGACCTTTTATTGGATACCAACAACTTTTATCTTTTAACTTTGACCTTGAAAATTTCCGTACTTATGAAAGAACTTTGACCTTGTCCATAAATTTTGAATGGTAAGGGCTAGGGCTTTAATACTTCATATATATAGTTTTTGTGAGAAGACCTTTCATTAAATACCAAGAACTTTGCCCCTTAGAGCTTGACCTTGGAGTTTGACCTAATTTTCAAAAAAAATTTGACCTTGGCCACAACTTTTGAAAAGTAGATACCAGGATTTTCATATCTTACATATGTATTCTTTGTGGCAAGACCTCTCATTTTATACCAACAACCTTGACCTTGGAGGTTTTTTGTACTTAAGAGAAATTTTTAATCTTGATCATAACTTTTGAATGGTAAGAGCTAGGGCTTTCATACTTCACATATGTAATCCTTTTGAGAAGACTTTTCATTGGATTCAAAGAAGGTTTACTTAACACCTTGACCTTGGAGTTCAATGATTATTTCTAAATAGATGACTTATGACAGGGCGTTCATATAAGACACAAAATGTAATAAAAAAATGACATCTCTCCCAAAAAAAAAACACCGAAAGCGTGGGACCACAATTCTATGAATTATATTTACACTTACTCATTGGAAAATTGGATTTATCAAATATCTCTCAAAATCATACTGGATATTATACATTTACAATAGTCGAATTAAGGGATGAAAAAGAAACTGAAAGAAAAATACTTATCATAGAACATAATACTGCAGTATGCATGTCTTTTTTTTTTACCCCGAACTAAACGGTAATATCAGAAGATGAGAAGTATTGACGATTATTTTTCTAAAGAAGTTTCTGGGACATCAAAATCATGTATGTCCATGGTATTCGAGATATGAATATCTGAGGTACCATATTTAAACTGTATATGATAAAAAATTAAATAATCAGAATTTTAAATCTTTTTAGAAGAAACCCTAGGTCAAGATACACTTAAGAGATCAAATTAAAAGCATTAGAAACTTACAGCTTCAGATTTTGAGATCTTGCATATTGACTTTTCTGTTATACTTCTTGTAACCATTGATGTTATTTCCATTAAATATCTTTAATTGAATAATTGAAAGAAAATAGAGAAAAATATCGAGGGTTTCAATTTAGACCTAGATAACGCATCTTATTTGATTTATCATGTAATGCATTGGGATGCTTATTTTAACTCTTAGATTTTTTTAGTTACACGACAGGATATAGTAAGAAATATTGAAAATCATTGGACGACGAATTTTATGCAAATTTATCATCCTTGAAATCCATGCATCGCTTAAAGTACTTTTGTGTGTTCCTTAATTAAAACACTTACCTTGATTGATTATCTTCATCTTTGGAATACGTGTCAAAGGTTGAATTTTTGTGTTGAGCGTTTTAGCATAAAAAGCAGTCCGAGCCCCTGTTCCAGCATTCCACATTACTGCAAGGAATCCTGAAGGTGAGTCCTGATTGTATATTACGAAAAAGTAAAATAGAAGTAGAGAACGTTTTTATGTATTTTTTAATTTTCAATGTATATTATAAAATATCAACATTTTGAAAAAAGTAAAAGAATAGAAGTCGATTTTCTACCTCAATATTCATGCATTTTTTACTGGTCAATATATAAAACCCATATTGTCAAATAATTCAGGGTAACAGGTTACGATCTCTAACTTTTTATTTACTTCTGGTCTAAATAAAGATCTTTATCCGAAAGATATATTTTAAAATCATAATTATCAAACACTGAAATTTTTCTGATCAATTGTCTTTTTCTCTTCAAAAATTAACTGTTATTATATTAAGTCACACCACATTTAAGTAGAGTATATTAAATCAAATTCTTTACATTTTTAAAAAAAATTATGCAAGAGCTGTTACATGTAATTAGGCACTGTTAACTTTAAAAGCATAACTAAAGCATGGAAAAAGAGAAAAAAGATTATTTTTGGCATCTTTTATTTAATCTTCCCACTATAATCAATGTATTAGATTAAATCTTAAAAAGGTGTATTATTTTATTGTTACATTTATTTCATTGTTAGTATGTTTTCATTTAATGAAATCAGCTAAAGAACATAAATCAGACTATCTATCAAAGTCGTTGACAATCTAAAAGTTTATCATTTTCAGTATGGTCAAGCAAGGATATGCTAAAAAAAATTACCTTCCATTTCTCTTTAGCAATATAAGTAGATGATACATGTATTTGTTTTTCTACCAGACCCCAACATGAACACCTTGATTGTTTTCTCTGTGCTGGTAGCATCTTGCTTTGCTGGATACGACAAAAAAGGTATATCCCTTATATAACTGTTATACGTAAGAAAGAAATATATCTACTAAGAATCATAAAACTTTCCAAATTAAGAAACATAGGGTTGCAATATCTTTTTTTATTTTAGTGCTGAGGATATAAAAAAATATTTGGATAGAGTCATGCAATCTATATATTGATTATTAACGTTTATTCCCACAATATTTTTCTCTCTTTAAAAAAACCTTCAAATTAAGATTAAAATGTTTTTATAATTCAAATGTTTATAAATTATTTTAGTCGTTGGACCAGGGTTGAATAAGTTTGGAACTTGCCCTTATTATGCCGACTATGGCGCCCTGGGCAGGCAATGCTTTTCTGACTACCAATGTCCTGGAGAACAGAAGTGTTGTTTCGTGAATGGAGGTTTGAGAAGATGTCAAGTTCCCATCGAGTATCAGCGAAATGGAAGATGTCCTGTTTATGCCAGTTCCTATGGTTCGTTTTGCACAACAGACAGAAATTGCTATCCCGGCCAGAAATGCTGCGCTAGTTCATATGGTGGTCTCTTCGGAGATGTTAACACATGCAAAAATGTCTATTATGCCTATAATCAACTAGGCGGCACTCTCCCCTATTCTGTCGGAAATGTTGGTTCATACCAACTACCTTCCTACACCGGAAATGTTGTACCTTATTCGCCTTTATACTACGGACCCGGAGTTGGGAGCGGACTTTACGGACCTGGAGTTGCTGGCGGACTTTACGGACCCGGAGTTGCTGGTGGAGTTTACGGACCTGGTGTTGGTAGCGGACTTTACGGACCTGGTGTTTCAAGTGGATATTACGGACCCGGTGTCGGTAGCGTCTATTCTAGCCCAGTGATTAAAAAAACCTATTAAAATCTTTAACTGTCTTATTTGTTGAAGTTAATAAATCAATTAGCATCTTAGATCATTGATTTTGTTTTTCTTCAAGCTTCAAACATTTTTAAAGGCTAAAAGTTAGTTTTTTTTCTTTATCTTCGTCTAGTTTATTATGCCACGTATAATTCTTTAATAAGCCTGATATGTATGAATCTAGATTTTGTCATACTTTCGTATAATTTTCTCTCTGAAATATCTGAAGAAAATAAACGATTTTAAGGAGTTGCACGTGGATATCTGCATAAAAAGTTAAATATAAAGTATATAATCAGGCATTCTGAAAGTATTCCCACAGCATTATTTTTTTTTCCTAGTTATGCATTGCTACGTCAAGAATTGCGTCACTTTTCACAAATTTTCACAAATTTTGAACACGTTTTCAAAAAAGACGAAAGATTATGTTATTTTACAATATTTCATACATTGTACAAGGTCTGATTCAAAATTTGCAAATATATAATAAAAGAATTGCTTCTGAAAATTATAAAATATATTTATATATATTCTTGGATCGAGAGATGTGCTCATATTGTAATTCCTTGCTGATGGTTCTCAAAAACAACTGTTTTCTGAAAAATTCAAGAACATTGCGACTTCAAACAACCTGTTTTTCAAAACATGGACTCTTTAAATAAGATGAAAGCACTAAGTCTCTACTTCATAATGATGTTGATATTTGGACAGAGGGTGTTAGTCATTAATATTCTTCACTTAGACTAATGCTGACCGAACTTACACTGAATTATTAAAGGCTTTTTTATCTGTCCAGTTATGACAAGGAGCTCACTGGAATATTTCCTGTCGATCTAACGACCAAAAGTGACTCCCGTAGAATATTGATTGGGGGTCATTTTTCTACGTAGAAATTTGACCCCCTAGTCAATATTCTACGTAGAAAAATGACTCACACGGACCTCCGAAACAACAGAGGTGGGATCAGGTGTCGTGGAGGAGTGAGCATCCCCTGATGACCGGTCACACCCGCCGTGCGCTCCTTGTCATGATCGTGAAATAATGGGAAAATCCGTCGGCAATTCAGTGTATAAATAATCGACTAACAATCATTATAAAAAACGTAGGTCAGCAACTTGACTCAATGAAAAATTGTATTTGCTGACAAGGTCATTGTCACAGAACATAGAATTTACGAAATGATGACTTTAAACGAGACTGCTGATATTCTTGTTTTATCAACTCGTTTTAAATTGTTCATACGTAGAGCATACTCTTGCTTATCGAATCAACTGAGAAATATAAACTCTGCATGAGGGTGAGGAAGGTATATTGCTGTACAAGTAAGGGAAGTTGACGATAGAAAAGTTAAAGTAATCACGTTTATCATAGAACTTAGTTGTTAGATTACCATCAAGTAAAAATCCAAATATGAACCAGATGTGACAGACTGTTAAATCTTTTATCTCTAGCTCACCAGGATATATCGTGCCATTTTCGGATTAAAACCTTCTAATGATAAAATAAAACACCCAAAAATATAATCCTTAACTTATGTTCCCCAATGAATTAATATTCATTAGGATTCTGAAAGCCAAAAAAAACCAAACCAGACACATTGATTACATGTAAGATGCCACTATTAAGATATGAAATCAAATATATGTTGGGAAGGAGTAAAGTACATCTCACTCCTTACATTTGAAAGTATAAAAAAAATATTAGGAGACACAGACATATGTATTTATTGTATAAAAAGTAGGGAGTCAAATTTCTATGGAGGTCATGTTTCAACGTGTGTGGAGTCGTAGAATTACAGGTCTGGAATGTTTTTCTACGGTTGAAAAATGACCCTACTTGTCGTAGAGTATTGACCCTGGGTCATTTCCTACGTAGAAAAATGACCCCCTGGTCAATATTCTATGGTGGTCACTTTTCGTCATTAGACCGGCAGGAGATGTATACTTTGCTTTGGCATCCGACTTCTAATGCTCTAGAGGTCCGTTTTTGCTCTGTTCCCGATTTGTAATATTTCAATTGACTTCTGAGTTTGCTAACTGTTCTTGATATACATGTATTAGTAATCTATACTGAGAGAAATTTACTCACAGATATGTATGTAAAATAAAATGTTGTTTTCCAAATCCAAAATTGCAACAAGGGTACTGCAAAGAGTTCGAGGTTAATGCCGATATGCAACTTTTGTTACTTAAGGTGACCGACTGAGTTTCCATTGCGCAATAATTCGCGCATCATATTAAAATGAGGACGTATTTATTGTTTTAAAGCAACCTTTTTCACTTAATTAACAAAATATAACAAAATTAAGAAATAACAGGGTAAAAAATTTAATTTCAATTTTTATAGCTGAATTTTTTAACAGTTTATCAGCTGATATGTAGATTGATGTCATCATAGTTTGTTTTTGACGTTCTAATAAACTGAATGTCTAAAAGAAGGGAAAATAAAAATGATATGAAAAAAGAAGTATTAATAAAACATATGCTCTTGAAATTTAAGACTTAAAAATTTGAGAATCTCTTGATGTTTTTTTCTTATTTCTCAGAACTTATTCTTTATATCCGTCATATTTTGTAGTTCTCCATTAAAACAGGAAAAATCGTTAATTTTTCGCATTTTGAGATGCCTCCTCTGGAAACCAAAAAGTAGAAATTATATTTGATAAATATCTGAGCAAAACGTCTATTGTGGTATTTATATAATTTGCTTTAAGGTAGGATTCTTCTCTGGTTTCTGACTAGATAAAATGTTCTATGTATATTTGCTGATATCTCTTATATATTTAATTGTAAGAAATTTAGAACATCATATTTTTCTTTTCTCGTACAACTTTAAAAAGATAAGGTAAACTGTATTTAAAATCTAGCAGGAACTATATTTTTGGCGGAATGGTGGCGTATGAAAATATCTGATGCTCAAAATTATTGTAGAACAATGAATTTAGTAATAATTTTTACACAATCAAAGACTTTAAAGGATTTTTCAAATGTTAGTTAAATTAATGATAAGGGACAAACAATTTAAAATATATCAAATACATATGATTTTCCAAATACACTACAATAATATTAGCATTTAGAAGCTTCCAATCTAAGTACAGATATGGGCAAAAAAAATCCATAGAAAGTGTTTTTACTCTCTTTGTAAACGGTCAAAACTTTCAGTTTTTGTATAATTTTTGTATCTCTAAATGACTTCTTTACCATATTTGAAAATTATACAATTTTGAATAGGACACAAATTAAAATATACTAATATATCCTAAAAATTTAAGAAAAATAGAGAACATTCGGATTAGCCAAAATCTATTTTTGTTAAACTATTTGTGTCAATTTGGTAATTTCATCTTGTAGACCCTATATGGTAACATCTTTTTATGCAAAAAGAAAAGCATTTAATCTTTTAAAACAGAGGACTGTTTCGCGTGATTAGATGCAGTATTTTTTAATTCTTGATATCAAGGAAAAAGGCAATGACCTTGATGTGACCTTGACTCAAATATAAAACGGTCAAAACTTATCTTTCTGATACCATCACTTAATAATATTGTCATCTTGACTCCGTGAAAATTTCATCAATTTTTAAATGTAAGAAATAAAGTTTGTGTTAGAAGAATCCTCAAACTTGGCATGTACACTGAATTCATTTAAGTAATATATGTTATAGAATTAAAGAGTGTCGTTTTTTTAGTTTTTGCACAATAGAACTCCAGTCTGCTCCCTCAAGTGAACTATGTAATGATTAAAATATATTATATGATATGTGAGTATTATCAAACGCCATACAACAACTTGTTATTCCAAGTTTTTTTTCATATTGAAAATAGTACACAACAGTTTCTGTTCAGCTTTAAAAAATGTGTAATGCACCATTTTATAAGTTCACGTAAAAAAGTCAGCAACTACCAAATTCCGATACGCAAGAAAATACTCCACTTGTGTAAACCTAGATCGTGATAAATTTTGGACAAAAAATTGTTGGAACAGGAATTAATATCAGCAGTCACGTTTGAACCCATTATTTATGATCAATACAATGATCTTGTCAGCAAATGCAATATATCATGAAGTCAACTGCTGACTGGCTTTTTTATACTTTTTTTTAAGTTAACCCCTGTGTCCCAAGTAAATCCCACTGCTGCACATTGAGACCACTCCTTCGGTTGAGACCGTATATATTAACCGGGGTTCCTTGCCGCAATAGGTGCTAGCACGAATAAGGTCCCTCACGGCTCAATGGCTGTAAGTGTCGAGTATAGATCAGAATTTATAGCCCTCCACTGGCAAGTGGTGGCGTCCCCATATTAGCAAAAAAAAAATGCACAAGAGGGCGTTAAAATCAAACACTCAATAAATCAATCATACTAATTTTTAGGCCGTTATTTACTCATTTATTTGTCGACGTTTTTTTTTCAGTTAAAATAGATATGAACCAATTTGTGTCTCCCTTTCACAAAAGAGGCCTTACTAGTATTTATGTCTCCCGCTTTCACTGAAAGTGAAAGATGTTAATTTGGGTCTATCCGTCCGTCCGTCTTTCTGTCTGTCTGTAACGCTTTCGTTTCCGCACGATATCTCGAGAACCCTTTAAGCTTTCGCAATGAAATTTTGCATAGCAACTCCCTATGGCCAAACAAAGATCCCTATGATTTTGAGGTCAAAAAGTCAAAGGTCAGGGTCATAGGTTCATAAATCCTGTCCGTTATAACACTTTTGTTTCCGCGCAATATCTCGAGAACTCTTTTAGCTTTTGCAATGAAATTTTACATAACAACCCCCTGTGGCCTAAGAAAGAACCTTATATTGATTTTAAAGTCAAAAGGTCAAAGTTCAAGGTCGTTAATTTATTCATTATGTCTGTGTGTAACACTTCGATTTAATTGCTGAAAATTAAATTGCGTTATTAGAGAAGCCCATGTTGGGGTTATCGGGTCATTAGTATTTCCCCTTTTTTCAACTTTTGGTATTTTAGTCGAATCTTTAGGACTTCCTTTTCCGTTAGAGAATGAAGGGAAACAGACAGATCCTGCATCTCAAGATAAAATTGTTTATTTATTTTATATTGTGTTAAGAAATTCCCAACCACTAACACCCTGTATGTAATGTATGAATATATAAAATAAATTGTCTGTTTGGTGTCAATTTTCTGCTGCTTGATTTTTTCTATTTTCAGCCTTGTACATCTCTTAGTTCAGCACCTAACTTCGTCATGGCGCACTGCATTGCTGTAACCTCCGATGGCTGTTGATGTAACCAACTGTTATTGTACCCGCACCTCTCTAGATGCGTTCCACAATCTGTCGTTGGACTTAAATAGTGATTTATATGTGTACCTTGTACATCTCTTAGTTCAACACCTAACTTCGTCATGGCGCACTGCTTGGCTGTAACCTCCGATGGCTGTTGATGTAACAAACTGTTATTGTACCCGCACCAATGAAGTTACAACTCTCTAGATGCGTTCCACAATCTGTCATTGGACTTGAATAGTGATTTATATGTGTCCCTTGTACATCTCTTAGTTCATCATCTAACTTCGTCATGGCACACTGCATGGCTGTAACCTCCGATGGCTGTTGATGTAACCAACTGTTACTGTACCCGCACCAATGAAGTTACAATTCTCTAGATGCGTTCAACAATCTATCGGTTGACTTAAATAGTGATTTATATGTGTAGTGAGTATCTTGCCCCAGGGCTCACTATTGTCTTACATGTGACTGATTTTCGTAAGATTCCCAATTTGTATGTATAACGGATGGAATAAGACTGTGCAATCTTTAGCTGAACTTAAATAGGGTTATTTTTAGTGAGCATCTGTTCCCAGGGCTCGCTACAACTGTACATAATTGTTTTCAATATGTGTGAAATTTCAATTTGCTTATTTGTGTCAGACTGGATGAAACATTTGCAATGTATTATTTGCCAGTAGGTTGCTTAACAGCTTTGTATATTTGCCTATTTCATATTCATTTCTATATTTGCCTATTTCATGATGATTTTCATTTACATGTATTTGCCATTTGCCATTTGGGTTGTCAAAATCGCCCAATGTATTTGCCCATTTCATGATGATTTTCATTTACATGTATTTGACATTTGCCATTTGGGTTGCCAAAGTCGCCCAATGTATTTGGGTCGGTAACCTTGGTTACGATTGTAACCAGTAACTAAATGTTATTTCCTGAAAATTGTAGTGCTGCCATGGCCACTATTCGCCATTTAACTTTTAAAAAATTTATATATGTGTGGTTTTCTCTAATAATATAGTTTCCGGGCGATATTTCAAGAAGATATTAAGTTTTTGCAATGCAATTTTATACCAAAACTCCCAAGGGCCTCTCTCACCCTCTCAACGTGCCCCGCCTCGTTTGTTTTATTAGTATTTTTTGTATCAAATGTCGCTATTTTAGCACAGGAGCATCGGGAGAGTTATTATAATACAGGTTGTCGATAGACTTTTTATTCTTATTACATCTATTAGAACTGTTTAATAAAGACTTAACTAGACACCATGCATTGTGTAACATTTTGACAATATCGAACTTGAATATATTACATATATGTGACCTAATGTTTGCATATACTGAGTAGTTTGCGCCAGCATAAAACGGTTCCGTGGTGTGGTATGTATCTCGCTTGACCTGAAAGAGGTCCCGGATTCGAATCCCGGTTGATCCATTTTCTTCTTTTTAAATACCTTTTTTACTTAATGGTAGTATTTAATGAGTTTCTTTGGAATTTTGTATGGCTGAGATAAAAGAACAAATTGTAATCTTAACAAAAACAATTTATTTAAGAAAATAAACAAAAAAATATGATAATATTCTCTCTCGTCTCTATAATGTAACTAAGTACTGATGGCTGCAATCGATAGCTGTCTTCTTCGTCATCCTCTAAACTCTCTCACAAAATAGCAAGTGGACCTCTTACATACCTCCCATAAAGTAGTTTAAATGGAGAGAATCCATTTGTTTCTTGGGGTACCTCTCTGTACGCAAAAAGCAAGTAAGGTAATAGCTGGTCCCACTTACTTGCTTCATCTTGCGCATAAATCTGAAGCATCCTTTTCAAAGTTCCGTTTAACCTTTCAACGAGTCCATTCGCTTGTGGATGATATGGTGTAGTATTCAACTTACTTAGACTCAACAGTCGACACAGTTCTGTAAATAAGGAAGACATGAAATTCGTACCTTGATCTGAAAGAATTTTACTGGGTACACCGACCCTCGTGAAAACTTCCATCATTGCTTCGGCTACTAGAGCAAGTAAGGTAATAGCTGGTCCCACTTACTTGCTTCATCTTGCGCATAAATCTGAAGCATCCTTTTCAAAGTTCCGTTGAACCTTTCAACGAGTCCATTCGCTTGTGGATGATATGGTGTAGTATTCAACTTACTTAGACTCAACAGTCGGCACAGTTCTGTAAATAAGGAAGACATGAAATTCGTACCTTGATCTGAGAGAATTTCACTGGGTACACCGACTCTCGTGAAAACTTCCATCATTGCTTCGGCTACTACTTCAGCGTCTTGGCTTCTGAGAGGAATCACTTCTGGATATTTTGTTGCGTAGTCACACAACACTAAAATATACTGATTACCTCGTCTTGTTTTCGGCAACGGTCCTACCATGTCAATCGCCACTCGCTGAAACGGGACTTCAATTGGGGGAATGCTAACTAACGGTACTTTACTCACCTTTGTCTTTGACGTTCCCTTCTGACATTTTGGACATGACTGACAATATTTCTTAGTATCCTGAAATATACCTGGCCAAAAGAAATTTCTAAGAATTCTGTCTATAGTCTTCTTGATTCCAATATGACCAGCTAAAGGAATGTCATGACCTAATGCTAAAATCTGCTTTCGAAACTTGCCTGGTACTATCACCTGTTTTAATACATCATCTGTAGAGGTTCTGAACACTCTGTACATCATTCCCTTCTCTTTCGTGAAATAACTATCTGCCTTCTCTGTACCACTATCAATTACCCGTTTCCTACACACTTCTTAACTAGGGTCCTTACCTTGTTCCACGATCCATTCCTCTCTGGATACTATATCACAAACCATAGACTTCACATCAAGACTTTCATCCTCTTGTTTCTTGTGTTTTGCTGAAGATCTGATTTAAACTGCCTGACACTTCTCTTCACAGGACTTACCTACATCCTTAGACTTTGCCACTGGAATGTCAACCCTTGTATAGTTTCCTATTATCAAATCTGCAAATGGAGAGTTCATTACTAACGCTACAACCTTACCTTCCACATAAGGTGTACTTATCTCTATCCACACTTCTGGACATCTTTGCGAACTTCCATTGGCCTACGTAACCTCACTCATAGCTCCTGTCTTGTCCTTATCTGTAACAAGTTTCTCTGATACTAATATCGAAGTACAGCCAGTATCTCTCAATACAGATGCACTCTTACCATCATTCACTGTACCTGCTTCCATCTTTAGTCCTCTATGACTATCATACTTACCAATAGGTTCGTTTTCTTTCACTATTACAGAAACATTCATAACCACTCCCTTCCTAGATATAGTTGGTGAATGAATCAAACCTGCCTTATCTTTACCTGAATGACCCGGTGTTGTTCTACTCTTTTCCGCAACTTGTTGTACATTGGTAGTAGTACTATTGGACATTTGCGGAATACTTACAGCGAACAGCGGACTTCGGACTTCAGACATTTAAAGGCGGACCTTTCTAAGGGAGTGGTTTAAAAAATTAAAAAAAATAAATTTATAAGAAATCATCTGAAAAATGTATAGGCCTTCGATGATTATGAAAAATTTAAATCGAAGAATTTTGAAATCGTATTTTGATTGGTTTAATTAGAAAGTTTGCCAAGAATTTATTTGTGAACATCGAACTGTCTCGAAATAACTTATATTTCAGTATGCATTACTAGTATTTAATTGAAAAGTATCAAATATGAACTTCAAACAACTACAATCTCAGAAAATGAATTCAATTGTACAGACGCTTTATTTCAACTTCACATTCAATTTGTTTCTAATTTGCAAACTGAAGGTACAACTTCCGATTAATGTGAATTTTTAAAAGATTTTGATTATTTGATGGTAAGAAAAAAGCGTCAATATTGTCTAAAAACTGGATGTATTACGTTTTGTCCAGATACGAAAAGTATGCAGTCATGGTAAGTACTTTTCTTTTCCCTTTTGTGGCATGGTAGTTTCTATACCTTAAATAAATTCGCGTTTAGATTGAAGGGTATATCGATATGCCTGCATGCACAAATTTGGGTCATATATTACTTGCATTATACTTTTCAATTCCAATTTGCTTGGCCTTTTTTCGTTGGGAAATGAATTGAGTAGAAAGCATGAATTTTGTCTAAACTTTAATTTAATATTTTACGTTATAAAAGCTGATACTAAAATAGCCTATTTAAAATACAGTGGACAATTTAGAAACCAAGTTTAATGACAATAAATAAAAGCTGTCTCTCAAAGATATTTTTTGTTGTACATTTTGTAAAATATTGAATAAAAGAAATGTTAAAGATACTAAAAGCTTAATGCCTCCTCCAGTTATTTGACAAAATATGTACTAAATAGGCACGCCGATTTTGAAATTGTGTGGGTTTTTTTTTGGGGGGGGACTTACCCTGAAAATTGTTTTTTGACAAACAGAAAAAGGAGAATATTCTAAACTCGAAAATTCCATCCTCAGGGAGGGGAGTGTATGTGCGGAAGGGGGGTGGTAGTAATTTCCATCTTTTAGTTCCATAAGATAGTTTATCTGCCTATACAAGTAGTGCTGTCCCAAAAAGTGGGTGCTTGTGGGAGGGTGGGATCAAGTGGCTTTTTAATTAACGTTTTATACCATAATTTTAAATTCGATTTACATTAGGGCACATTCGTTTCTCTTTTTCGGAGGGGGGGGGGGTATTAAAACAGGCATATAGAAAACAATTTTTAATTCTGAAAAATCTTGAAAGTCAATTACCGGTATTAATAATAAAATTTAAAAAGTAAAGAATAATTTAGAAAAGAAGTAAAAAAGAGTGAAAAGGAAAATAGATTCTACATTTTCGATGCGAGTTTCGATTCGAAAGAGACTGACTGAAACATTATATTAAAGTAATCCAAGTGTTCCTCATTTCCTATTTATAAATGTCACAGAAGTATGTTGTTTATTGATAACCATAATATCAAATGCCATTGCATTACCAATTCAAACGCAAAGGTGATTTATAAATTCTACACTTTGAGATGTTCCCCCTTATTTAAAGTCCAAAGTCTGAAGTCAGTTGTCCACTGTAGGCTATTTCGCAAATGTCCATTCTTAGGCATTTGCTTCCGTAAAGACAATTGCTAATCAAGTGACCTACTCTTTAACACTGAAAACATTTTTTCTCTACATGGTTCTGACTTACCACCGGATTAATATTGCCTCTGACTCCGCTACTTTTGTTTCTTACCTCCTTTTGGGATAATGGCCCTTTACTCGTTACTACTGACTTTGATGCGCAGTTTGGTAAGCCTGTGCTAATTCTACCATTTCTTCCACCGACTTCGGTTGTCTTTCTTTCAACCAGACTTGTAGTTCTCTGGAAGAACTGTTAGTAAGTTGTTCACGCATAAGAACATCTACTAAAGTATAGTAGTTAATGTTTACCTTTTCCATCTGGTACCAGTGATCAAAGTAATTTATAGCTCGGCTATAAAACTCCCTAAATGTCTCATTAGGATATTGCTTACAACCTCTGAACATATCTTTGTACGTACTTGCCGTGAGATTGTACCTCTTTAGAATAGCTTTAATTTCTTTATGACGTCATAGTCATTCGATTCATGTTCACCTAACCGTGCGTATGTGTCAAGTGCCCTACCTGTCAGCTGTGGAACCAATCTCAAAGCCCATTCCGCTTTATGCCATTTGTGAAGTGTTGCCAGCCTTTCAAAGGATCTCAAGAAAACATCAATGTTCTCACCTTCAACATATTTGGGCAAAATATGCTAAACCTCGTGTTTCGTCTCCTTCTCGGCTGCACCAGGTTGCTGCATAGTCGTTTTCTCTTTCATTGCTTGCTCCTGCAATTGTAACTCTTCCATTCTTACCTCAAGTTTCCTCTCCTCTAAATCTTTTTCATGAAGCATCTTTTTCTCTTTAGCATCTCTCTCCAATTTCATTTTCTGTAGCTCCATCTCCTCCTTTTCATGTTCTCGTCTGACCATTCTCTCCTCCCGCTCAACTGCACTGGCGTGTTTCCCTTTTCAACAGCATCCTGAACCCAACCAGGTAAAGACATCATGAAATACTAAACCACAACTACCTCCAACCAACGAGTAGCCTTTCAGTGTGTGACTAGTAGCTAAAAAACAAACTATGAAATTAGAAACACAATTATGAGAATTTTTTCTACGTTTCTGAACCAGAAAACAAAATGTTGCTTTAAAAAAATTTAATTTTAAGAAAATAAACAAAAAAAATATGATAATATTTTCTCTCCCCCCTTTCACACCAAACTCAAACTAGAAATGAAATGAAACAGAAATAAGTTAAACAAATATCTGATACAATATAAATAACCTTTAATCAACAGTCTTTTTGTTCAATTCACGTATCAGATATAAAGATTAACAAATAGCTGTTCTTTATTAGAATTATAAAAAGTTCACTTTAATAAATAAACTGCATAATAGTTTTTGGAATTTCCTTTCTCAAATTTTATTTAGAAACAATTCACTGAAATTCACTATTCACGACACTAGTCACGCTGAAGGACTCCCGCCAGCACGTGCTGATCCACCCCTATAAACACACATGTCGGGCAATCGCCTATAGATGATTCACCACGTTAGTTGGAGGCCCGGACTCGCTGGTCTCACCCTCCGGCTTGGAAAGAACGTCTTAGGTCCTTAAAACCAAACATCCTCAGCACCCGCATGACCCTCCATACTGTAACTTCACACCACGTAAAGGTCTCTTATGGGTCTTCGTCGAGTATTTACAAAACACTCCTCACGCTGTACGCACTGAAAATATCATACGTTTAACTATCCCTAAAGTACTTTACACAAAGAAAAAACCAAGCAAAAGAACATACTTACAACAGTGAAAACTGACCAACAAAAGTTATGACGTCTGGCTTGTACCAACTCAGAAAATCATCATTGTAGTGTGACAGATATTCTATAAAAGAAGAATTCCTATACACATAATAAAAAAATAAGCTATCACAGTTTTATATCCATACTGGCATTTTTTTTGTTTCAATATACATGTCTACAAATCCAGACCGGGAGGATCCGACTCCCAACCCACCCACTCCCACCCACGAATTGCGCATGGTCTTCTCTTTTCCCTAAGCGGGGGACACAAATTCTCTGAATTAGCTTGACTTAATGTAGAATCTGACATTGGTTCATTTGATTTACGTCCGATTTTTTCTCAAATGCAAAAAAGGGCAATACATACCTTATTTGGTTCAACTTGATAATATATATTGGAGTTGTGGCCTGTTGGATATGTACATTTTTGAGATCTGTTTGTTATGCCTTGGTCCAATTAATATGGAATATTTTTATGTTTTGTTTGACTTATTGATGTTTAAATCACACAAACTTGTCATTTAGACATGTTTCACGAGTTTCTGAACTATGTAAAGTTTAATAGCACTTCATTATCTACAAGGTGTAAGGTGTGTCTACTGTAAAAAATACTTGTATTTCAGCATAAAGTTTTAAATATTTTTGTTGTTCGACTTTTTTTTTATTTGCCTACCCAGATGCAGTGTATAGAGATAAAATCCTTTATCTAATAGTAAACCCTATTTTTGTACTTTTTTAATGTTTTAAAAGATTTATATCCACTGATATATTTTTGTCAATTTTAAAAATATCCCATTATAGACAGGGTAATGGACCAGAAAATACTAAAAATCGAAACTCCACTTAGACACTGTAGGATATAGTATTTGTCAATCATTATCTTTAAATTAAAAAAGAAACCTAATGATATTATGGTTCAAAAAAGTGTAGGACATACTAAATAAGAAGTATACAAAGTATAGCTCGAGATCCATCTTCCCCGTAATAACGCATGCATATTTCTTTTCTTTTTTGATTTTTTATAATAAATCATATGTTGATTAATCACTGTCTCGTTGAACGAAAAATACATGTACATGATTATCATTTAGACTGTATTTTAATGCTTATATCTCCAAGGAGTTTGTTCGGGATTTGTTTCAAATTTTCATTTCATATGAGCAAACAATATATTATCAACTAATTACTTGCACAATTTTTCCTTGAATATCTGCAGAATATCACGTTGTATTCACTGTATGATGTGGTCGACGGACAGACTTTCCGGCACAGCGATGATGAAGCACTTGAAAGAAATTTCAGAGGAAACCCCAACATGCTTTAACTTGCATAACAATTAAATAAAAATTCATCAGATTTAAAGGAAACATTAAATTAAACCCAGACGTATTATTCATAAATGTCTTTTTTATACACCAGTCCAATTATCATTTATTGTAACAAAAGCAATTACCAGTCGGCATCTGCGTCAAGTGCACTTTTTGCTTTGGGTAAAACAATTTCAAAAAGGTTAATCATTGATGTCGTAAATTTTATTTTCCGTATTTTGCAATTGAGTCCAATCATTTATTGTCAATATCTATGCATAAACACTTTAAGTTTTCATGATTCACGTAGCCTAAATTAAAATTCTTTAAAATTGCAAATTAATACATATATTAATACATGTAGTAGATTAAACTCCCATAAATTACTTTGATAAGCATGATTATGAGTATATCTCTAAAATGATTACATGTAGTTAAGCATGATTATCAGATTAAATCAAAAATCTAAACTTAATCTCAAATTCAAAATATTTTGGAGTTTCCATATTACTCTTCATTACTTTTATAGCAATTGTCTAAACCATAAAAGAATTCTTAAGAAATACAGTGTTGCTTTTTAAAAGCAGCATTTTGTTGTTTTTAGTCGATATTTAATATAATTTAAAATTCTTTTGATGTTAACATGTAAAAACAGTCAAAGTGGAAGATTACACAAAATCTGAACTGTTTATATAAAGAGAATGACAAATATGACAAGCTCAAGACAAAGAAAATCCACTTTCACTTTTGATAGCAATGTCAATGAAAAATTTACATCTTTTTAACTTGAACAATTACAATGTACTGGGATAATGTGGAAAATCACATGTTCATCAATTAAAATTGCATTCTTTGTCTATGAATGATAAAAAAAGAAATGATTTGAAGTTTCATTTATTAAGAAATCATATAGATCAGACTGAAAAAAGGCAGCCCATTTTATTTGAAGAATTGCAAAGATAGTTATACAGACATATAATTTTTTTTCTTAAAATCCATCATAGAAGGCATATGTCATTAATATGTGAACAAATGTGTGCGAAAATTAAATGCAAAATAATAATTAGGTAAGGCAGAAAGTACACAAATCACGCTTGATGGACTGATGAAAATTGTTTAATTACAGCTTAACAAAAAACATCAATCTAATTTCAAAATTAATTAAAAACAGGAATGAAGCAACATTTTCCACAGTCTGTGTCATAATTTCTTTTTAAACTTTCATTGACACAGAATAAAAAAGCTTTTAAAAATACACAAAGAAATTATTATTTGCATTTATGACAAATGGCAAAATCGTCTGAGTTTTTAGACCTGTAGTTACTTTCTCGATGCAGGTAAAAAAAAAAGACGTATATAACTTTTTGCCCCACCAAATTTATGACAGGAGTAATCTATATCGTCTGCTTATCAATTTCTTCACAGTTTTGGGAACTTAATTCACTCCGTTACTTTTCATGATGTATTCCACATATTCTTTTCTTCTTCTTTTTTTTATATAATCTCAATTCCACCTTTTTCACTTGCAATCAACAATCGATGCTATGATAGTTCTAATTAAATGTATTTTCAACCTTGATTTTCCTGAATTTTGCTTACCTTTTGTACTTTAAGAGAAAAAATTAGTAAATTTTTTAGATATTATGAATGGGTTCTAGAAAAGGAACTTGATAAATGTACATAAAAAACATCCAATCAATTTACATATAGATATATTTATTTATTATGTGATTCATATAGTGTAACTTTCTCTCAAACAAAAATGTTTATACATTGTATTTGCAAATATTTTAAAAGGATATGAATTACAATCATTTTCTTTTCTTTCAAATAACAGTGAAAAAAAAATTAGATTTACAATTTTTAAAAAAGATCAGTTTACCCATCCTTCTTCTGTAGAGGAGTTACTGTAGAAGTACTTTTTTCCGCGTGGTATTAATTTACGCTATGTACGCGGTCACAAATTTTCCGCGGAAATTTGTCCAAGCGTACTTAATATAAATGTAAGGCATATAGTGACAATCTAGAAAATCCGCGTAATTTACTACCCGCGGATTAAACAGAAATTGAGATTCCGCGGAATTATGACCCCGTGGAAAAAAGTACGTCTACAGTAATTAATCGCTGCCTTGAGGTATTCAATGTAAAACGACCATATTATGTAACAAATAAATGAATGGTCCGATATTTTTAGTCATGGAAGCATTTAATGGTGTTACCACAGAAAAATGCTTCACCAAAGGAATTTACAAAATATTGATTATTATCCAATTAAAAGCACCTTTAATTTTACATTGAAGTAAATATGGTCAGCACATTTTTTTTAAAGATATTGTAAAAAAAAAAATTGAATTTCAAACAAATCTTTTGGTGAAATTATGCACAAACTCTCTTTGTATTAAATTATGAAATAAAATTGATCATTTATCACAGAAATTTTGAGGAATTAATTTTGTTTTTTATTTTCATCAAGAGCAGAAAACTTAAAATACTTTCAAGGTGCAAAATGACTGGGATCTTATATGTAATAAGTCATGTGAATTTGGTCATTTCATTTTCATCGTTACTTTAAGATGCGATTTTAAGTAGTTTAAATTTATTCAAAATTAATCAAAAACCCTTCATTATACATTTAATGCCTTAAGTGTAATAATATACTGATGCAGTTAATTTTTTATATGTAATTTACACATTCCGTATATTAGACTTATTCCCACATACATTTTATTGTTTCATTGTTCCGTACAATGTAGGTGACTCTTTCCAAGTTGGAAGAGGTTGAATAATTCGCTTTCATCTTCACTCAGCATTGAATGAAAGATGAGAAAAATTGATTAAGTGCATAGGCTTCTAAAATACATGTCAATTATTGCAAACATTTATGTGAAATAGATACAGAAGAATGTTATAAATTTATAAAATTTTAAAATGTCCTCATTAGACTTGATAGATATAAAACAAAGATACACCTTTTTGAATGAATGGTCCGATATTTTTAGTCATGGAAGCATTTAATGGTGTTACCACAGAAAAATGCTTCACCAAAGGAATTTACAAAATATTGATTATTATCCAATTAAAAGCACCTTTAATTTTACATTGAAGTAAATATGGTCAGCACATTTTTTTTAAAGATATTGTAAAAAAAAAAATTGAATTTCAAACAAATCTTTTGGTGAAATTATGCACAAACTCTCTTTGTATTAAATTATGAAATAAAATTGATCATTTATCACAGAAATTTTGAGGAATTAATTTTGTTTTTTATTTTCATCAAGAGCAGAAAACTTAAAATACTTTCAAGGTGCAAAATGACTGGGATCTTATATGTAATAAGTCATGTGAATTTGGTCATTTCATTTTCATCGTTACTTTAAGATGCGATTTTAAGTAGTTTAAATTTATTCAAAATTAATCAAAAACCCTTCATTATACATTTAATGCCTTAAGTGTAATAATATACTGATGCAGTTAATTTTTTATATGTAATTTACACATTCCGTATATTAGACTTATTCCCACATACATTTTATTGTTTCATTGTTCCGTACAATGTACGTGACTCTTTCCAAGTTGGAAGAGGTTGAATAATTCGCTTTCATCTTCACTCAGCATTGAATGAAAGATGAGAAAAATTGATTAAGTGCATAGGCTTCTAAAATACATGTCAATTATTGCAAACATTTATGTGAAATAGATACAGAAGAATGTTATAAATTTATAAAATTTTAAAATGTCCTCATTAGACTTGATAGATATAAAACAAAGATACACCTTTTTTTATCCAGCGAGAGAAAAGTAATATGAATCGATCTTTTTTACTCACTTCCTTCCCATATGATAAGGACTAACAGCTGTAATCTGTTATTCAATCCTACTTTTATAATGATTTGTTCAAATTATTTAAAATAAGCTGAATGACTCAAACTTTTGATTAAAATCTTTGCATTGTGAAGAGTGATTTTCTTCATGCTCAAAGTAATTAACTAATTATCTTTCTGTTTATGTTTTAATGTGATAAAGGAATGTCCCTCTCTTTATATAATTATATAATTTAACATATCATAACATTTCCTTGTAATTATAATTTGCCTACTTATTTTGACCTCTTTTCAGTTTAATTAAGGAATGATTTCACATTATCAAAATCAAAAGAAGAAAATTCAGATGAAATAAATTTAGAATTAACTTTTCTTTATCTTTTAATTATACACAAAAACAAATCATCATTAATGTCGTTGAGTTAATTGTTCTTTGTAATTTATGTAGCAGTCTGTCTTATTTTCTGACTTTTTTTCAAACACTGAGCATAAAGCAAATAGAGGAACACAAAAGTATCGTTTTACTAATTGGAGTCAGGACACGTTCATGGGTTATTTATTTAGACATGATATGAATAATTTATAAGGAAGTGTTTTCTTTTAGCGCATGCAAATATCAAAACACATGTATTTAAAGACTGATTTGCTAATGGATTAATGTGACTAATGTATCAAATAGTTGTGATTTTTATCGATAAGAATGTATAGAATATTTCTTTTTTTTTTCTCATATAATGATGTATAATTAACATGCTTTTAAATCATCAATCTGTTGTAAACGTTTCTTTTCTAAGCCTTGTTTAAAACTTATTGGTCTAATAAATCGAAAGTTATGGTTATAAATCCAACTTTGTGGTTTGATGAATAAACAGCTTATTGTAAAACATCGATTACATAATTATAAATTGTAACGTCATCAAATTTAAACGTTAAATTAGTAAGTATTTGCATACGGGCAAATGATATACAAAATTGGCATTTTAAATACTAGTTATCGATTTCATGACTGGCTAAGAAAAAAACAACAAATGCACATGTTAATGTTTTAAAATCTTGGTGATTTTAATACGTCTAACAAATTACGCACTTTAAAATATTTTTCAAAGTGTGTTAAAATTGGAACAAAAGCAACGCGCTCTTTTATTTCAAAGTGCACAAGATAGGCTAAGACCTCTTTTGGCCCCCTGATTTTGAATGTCTTTACAATGATGCAACGGTTATTCAATAATTCCCTGTTGTAATCCCTGCCACAAAATGAGCATTGGTTTTTCGAATACACAGAGGTCACAGAGTGGTCAGAAAATATGTCATGTTGCAAATTTTCTCATTTTATGCAAATTTTTATCAAATTTACGGCACATTTTGTTTCGGGAAACATAGTACAAAGGCTTGCCTATCTACAAAATATATAATTTATATCTTTTATATACTAGTATCAGATGCAGTTAATGTGTTAAAATCTCCGATAGGCAAGTTTGTGTTCTATGTTTTCCCAAGAGAATAGTATCTCAAATGTGATGAAATTGTAGAAGAATTCAGGAAATTCGGGGAAATGCACAAATTCTTTGCCCTCTTCTGGCCTCCATGTAAGCTTTGAATCCAAATTAGTGTTGGTTTTGAAGCGAGCATTTTTACAAGTCCTTGACTACAAAACTATTACAAACAATTTCATCAGTGTTTTGATTTTTACATCAAATAAAGAGTCAGATGCAGCTCTAACGTACCTACCTTGTCGCACTTTGAATTTTTTGCACATCAACAATTTTAACCATGGACATACTATATGCACTTTGAAAAGAAACAACATCGAGAAGGGACACAGATAGAAGGATCCTCAGTCCATTTCTTCATCTTTCCTATCCAAATATATATATACACAGCGGCGCCCATAAATGAGGTCAGAACACCGTGTATAAAGGAGATGCTCAGGGGATATTGTTGATCTCAGCAACTATCGTCATTTGACTAAACTTTGGCAAAGGTTACTTAAAGGACGTTCGATCCTGAGAATTTGAGCGTATTTTGGTCAGGTCCTTTATTTATAAAATTCTGCATCATTTTTAAGTTCTAACATTAAATTTGAATTGTACAGTGCAATTTTAACCATATTCAATGAAAAAACCGCGATTAAATTCCATTCAAGTAGAATTAAGCTGGGGACTATATTTTGTGGCGGAAGGATTTTAAGACGAAAATGATCAATTTTTTTTCAGTTTGAACTATAACAGTATTGTTAATTTTGGATTCCTATTTTTCCATCGCAGTTTGATTGTTCAAGAGTATTAAAAGGAACTATAAGGTTTTCTTTTTAAATATTCATAAAAAAAAATTGTGGTAGTTCAAATAAATTCCGTAGGTTGAAAAATTTCGAAGTTTAGTGACAAGGATGAGTTATTCAATTAATATCCATTATCAGGCTAATTAATGTTCTAATTATAACATCATTTCTTTAGTTGTAAAAATAATTAATCTTGCATGATTTATGTCAGGAAAAAAAATGTGTATGACATATCAAGGCTAAACGAATCATGCAAATTTTCAAATACAGTTAATTTTATTTAAAATATTAATATATGTTCTCTTTCTGTTGATTAATAATAAGTAGATCATGTACTCTTCAGTTTTAATATAATGCAGATTGAATTTCTTCCAAATGCAAAGTCAAACGAAGACATGTTCTGAAAAAAGTCGTATTTTTTTCTTTAAACAGAACAACACATATAATAATTTTTTATGTCTTTTAGGTAAAGAAATAGATTTTGTTGAAGTATGGACATAGTGAAATGTAATAATTAAGCGTTATACTAATCCCATTGAAATTATACAGAATGGAAGAAGTTCAACCACGCATGCGCACCTGTTTGATCATTAGAGGTGGGATCAGGTGCCATGGGTGAGTAAGTATTCCCTGTTGATCTGGCGCAACCCCTGTATGGTGCTGATTGTCATTATCGGACAAAAGGAAAAATATCACAGACAATTTAGAGTGTGAACTATGAAAAACGTCATGGAGCATTGACCGTGGAATGTGTTTGATGGCAAAGACATTGTATAGACAATAGAATTTGTGAAATGTTGTTCTTTAACAAAACTGTTGATATTCTTGTTCATCAACTTGATTGTCAATAGCATGCCTTGTTTCAGAAATAATTCGTACGTAGAAAAAACTGTTGCATTTGGAGTTTTTCCATATGCAGGTGATAAGGGTTCATTGCTACATTAATTTGGAAGTTGACGATAGACAAATCCAAGTCAACACGTCTATTACAATGTATAAAGCTAGGTTAGCATTTAACAGACCTGCCAGACTCTGCGGATTTAATCAATTTCATTTTAATTTCACTAGAAAATATTTGCTCGACATATGATTGAAAACAAAGAATTTCTTCTTCAATAGATTATGATAATAGGTTTGTTAAGGACAAAATCTAGTAAATGAAAGATGCCTGCAGGTTTACCAAATTTGAGAAATAAATTCCTTTAATGATGCTTTTTAACTTTAGCTTGGTCAAATAAGGTGTTTCGGGTCATAATTTGTAAGTAAACAGGATCTATAAAAATAAATAGTAAACAGGATCTAAAAAAATAGATTTTAAACTGTCATTTTCGATGAAAAATTAAGAAAACCAGTCATGAATATGGGAGCATTTTTTTTCCTATTCGACAAAGGATATGTATCCAGATTTCCAACAGTCTCTCAGAAAAAGGTAATTTGTATGTTCATGGCCTCTTCTTTAACATAATATCAAATTTAATATCGGTTTCGGGATTACTTTTCGTATGATTTCAAATTGAATGCAAAGAAAATACCATATTTGCTACACCATTCTGCTTAAAGAGGCTGGGGGTGGGGGGGAGGGTAAGATTTTTGTTAGCTAGTAAAGAGGCTGGGGGTGGCAGCCATTTTCAAACTATTTCGATCTCCTTTAAAAGAAGAGCTCCATATAAAGATATACGAAAATGATTAAATTTAAAAACTAAAATGTATGAATTTTTTCTTTGCCAAATGTTAGTTGACAGCTTAAGATACCGTATCTAAAAAAAAATAAGTATAATCTGGTGGTTAATTTGTGGTTAATTTGTTGACCCCCAGCCTCCTTAAGCCGTAAAGTACGGGAAAAGAAAATTGAAATTGATGGTGACGTCATAATAAATTTAGGACAACAAAATTAGCCACAAAAAAGTCATTTACTAGATCTTTACCTTAATATATCGGGGTGCAATTGGTATCCGAGTACATGTAACTGAAATTTTGACAGATTGTTTAAGGTCTTGATTTCAAAAAACTACATAGATATTGTCACCGAGAAACTTGGGCATTGTTTAAATATTAATTAAAATGGTGCTATTTTAACGAAATAAGTCTGCAAATGACGAATTAAGTATATTTACGAGTTCCATTTTATTGAAAAGAAGCTTTATGTGATATAACATGAAAACATGGGCTTTAATTCATAGTGGGATATTGTTACTAGAATTTGATGAAATTTACATAATCAGATGCTTAGCATTTCTGTTATTTTTGGCTGATGATTGAAGGCAATATAAACATTTTTGTTCAATACTTAAATCAGTTCAATTCAGTAAATTTTAAATTTCTTAGAGAGATCATGAGTGTTAACCTCCGGATGTTTCAAAAAATATATTTCAAGAAGCATTTACCATAACCATATACCGGGGAAAGGCTTCAAATTAAGATGATGGCTTTCATTTACTAGTTTTTTGAATAGTCTAGTATCAAGATGTATGAAAACAACATTGAAGCATTTAATATTGTCTGTTTCTGATTTTTATTTGACTTTTTAATGACGTTCGATCCTGATATTTAAAGTTTTAAACTTTTTTTGCCAAGTATATTTTTAATTTCTACATACATAGCTTAATCAAAATTCAAATCAAAAAATGGGGGTCAATACGCTTCTTTTGGCGCTATAGTACATTTAATATGACCTTTTTGCACTGAAATTTGTGTCTTAATTAAAAATTATTTTTTTTACGTTTTCCCTCCAATATTTTTATCCAATTAAAGCATGAAACAAAATGAACTCTAAGTTTGTTTTAAAAAAAGACACTTAAAAATTGTGACTTATAAAAAGTTTCAAATTGCTTCGCATAATAAATTATTTGACCTTTCTGCACTAATAAACAGTGATTTTTCTGGCATTGAAAATTTAATAAGCAAGAAAATTATTTTAAAGTCTTAAACTTTTTCTGATATTAAGCAAATAGGTCAAATTTATCTTGAATATTTAGAAAAGAACATCAAAAGTGGGGGTATAGGATGTAAATTTTCAGATATTACTAAAAAAGTGTCAATTTTTACCTTAAAATTGGCTCAATTTTTTCCCGGATTTTCAGAATATATTTACTATATTTGCCACACTTTGTTGAGAAAATTCATAAAAAATAATTTAATAGATATTTCAGAACCAGCATAACACATTTCACTGCAAAAAACAGCTTTGCGTGCAACCAGAGTCTTTGAAAGTTCGTTAATATAAAGTGGACATGAACAATAACAATGACACTAAAGGTACTAAGACAGACAGACAAACAGAACCGACCAGAACTAAATAGTTTTGCAGAAATACATCAAGAACTTACACCTCACCCACTTTGGACACTCAGCCTCGAACACCCGAAGTTTACCTAGAAACTATTCGAACTCATAAATCTCTCAATTACATATGAGACGGAAGAAGTATTATGCAAATTATGCAAAAGAAGAACACAGGATATCGTATTAAACTTCATCTTAGACTGTCTGAATCTGTACAAAAGCCCCGAACATCTCATGACCCTGATCGTCAATTGTTTACCAGTGAACACATATGTCGATCTTACACACTTACCCGAAACAACTATTGTAAATATTCTTCTAGGGTCCAGAAAGGATGGAACTATCCCAGAAGAGGAATGGACCACCTTTATATTGTCGGTATCTTCCGGCATCAAAGTAATGTTAAAGGACATGAAAACTCTTTTATAGTAAAGATAAAAACTTCATCGAGATTCATTGTAAAAAAAAAAAAGCTCATGAACTCTTTTGTTCAATAAACTTGTATATGTATATATTTAGTTTTAAAATGCACTGTTGTCGTTAAATGCTTCTTGATATGATATGACCAATTTCTATACTATAGAGGGAATAAAGAATGTCTGTCCGTCTGTCTATTAAATATTTCTTCATTATTTTTAATAGATCCATTTACATTATTTATAACATTTACCAGTGCTTAAACTATTTAAAACGTCAATAGCTCAGATCCTGAAGCGACTTCATTACAGAAAATGTATCATTTTAGGGTCAATTATTTATCATACCAAAACTTTTGCAAGAAAATTGGTCGGGACTTACACATTTTTTTCAAAGTGCGTTTAAAAGGTACGACGTTAACGTGGCGTCTAAATATGAGGACAATTTCTAAAGGGATATTAAGTAACAAACTTCCAAACAAATTTTCATAGTATTAAATAAACTTAGTTTGAAATTGGTTAAAAGAAATTAACTATAAATTAAATAAAATTAAAACAATTTATGCGGTATTAACTAGTTTTTAAAGCTGTTCATAAAAAACTTTTTACATCTAGTTTATATTACATGAACTGGGTAACTATTGAATGAATTCATTGTGATTTTATTATTATTATTTTATGTAAGAAAAAAAAGACGATTATCAAATCCTTAAGTTATACACAATATGAATATTATGTCAGTTGAATCAATACGTTTTTGACGTACAGTTGGAAAGTAGTGACATATCTTAATCGATAAAAAATTATTCTTTATCCATTGAAAAGACGCGCTTCAATCGGAATTGCATTACTGATATTCAGTTTAAGAAATATCTGTATTTGTAAGTCGAGAGGAATAATTTCTTCAGAATGTTTTGAAATGTGGTTTAGATTTTTTTTTTCATTTTGAAATTAATGTGAATATTTTAGACTTAGAGTCATGTCCAGGGATAGAACTTTAATGTTATTGATCGGAATAATCGGATTTTCTAAAGAAACCATAAGCAAACATATTTGTCTGCTTTCACTTTTTACGAGAACTCCTTTTCCTCCAAGAAAAATCTCGTGATATGTGCAATCAAATATTTGATAAATAAATATAATGTCATCGAACAAAAAATATCTGTGTCAACACCATTAAAGAAATTGATAAAAATGCCCCTCATGGAAAAAAATCAGACTTTGATTGCTCATAATTTCACGTTCTGCGTCCAGTATGACCAGATACAGTACATTCTTTATCTTACATTTAAGGAATTCTTCCTCTATCTTATGGATGTGTCAAATAAAAACAAGCCTTTATAAAATTTATGCCTTTGTCTTAAAGAATTCGTAGTCATCTTTTCATAGTTTTTATCATACATGTATCTAAGTATGTATATTCTATTTTGGTTTGCTCAATGGCTTATGAAAATATTGACCACAATACGAGGGACGTTCAATAAATAATGTCATAGGTGCTCGCAAAGAAACAAGAAAACGTTTTTCTATGATTAAGTCTTAATGATTAAACTAAAATATTTTCTTTGAATTAAAAAAAACATGTCCGTAAAATTTTTATTCAATTTCTAGTTGTTTTTAGAACACATTTTTGAGTATGACCCTTAGTATACTGGAATATGGCAGATCCAGTTATTTCCTGTACTATTTTTTTCTTTCTGAAAGGTGTTTTTCAAGTTTGTGAAATGAAACAAGTCAAAGGTTGAAAGTGCTGGCCAATTTTGTTGGTGTGACAAAACATTAACTTTCTTTTTATCCCCGTAACCCCTTTACTCTTCATGGCATTGTGGTATGAACGCTGTCCTGAAGAAATTTAATGTAGTGGATTCCTCATCTGGTTCTTCCTCTCATAAACCTTTCACTTTATTTGCAAAAATTTTGCGTTTTTGACTCTTCCAGAAATTGAAATTACTCCCCCAATAAGACTTTTAACAACAGGACCACTAATATTTTAGAAATTGGCAAATAAAACTGTTTTGTGCTCTTGCTATTCATAGTTCTTTTCAGGCCTTTGCTGTTTTGTCAAGTGTATCTCATTGTAAATTTGTTTTGAGGGTTTAAAGCAAAATGATTCAAGTTTTATTATCTGTTTGAATTTCAGACAAACATGGCTACGTACAATTTTTTTTTTATGCAGAAAATGTGACAATAACTTATCTCTCAATCATACATGCCAACTTTTGAAAATTCCCATGGGGGATTTAGCGCGTGACCACAATTTTCAAAGCTCTAAATTCGCGACATTTTGTCGTGAAATTAAATGATAATGAAATGATCTTTTTTTAAATTTATAATATTTGATATCACTTATTACATGTACATGTATTAATACAACTTAAGGATTAATTTAACACAAAAAATTAATTAAAAAAATGTTTTTTTCCAAAAGTGAAATATTTTTGCTAAAATAAGTGCTTCTCTCATTTAAAAACATGTTGTTGTTTTTTTTCTACCAGGACACATAATTTAGTGAAAAATTGAAAATTGTACAACTTTTAAATCATTTTTTTCAAAGGCTAAAAAATATATATGAGGTTTTGATACTGTAAAGTCCTGTTTCTGGAAACATTTTTGAGATGTTTTGATTATATTTCAATTAATTAGAGATTCTAATAAGGTATTAAATTTACAGAAATTTATACCACCTATCCAAATGAGAATTATTTTTTTTGTACAGTCATGAAATTTGTCAGGCTTGATGGTGCCATGTGGGTATTTCCTTAAGTCATGCACATACCTATAAAATTTTACTTTTGGGAGAAGAAAGGGAAAAGAAATTCTAACTGACATACACTTGATTGTTTCATCTTAATTTCATAATATTTTAACTGGCAAACTTTACAATATTTTTCATTATAGGTAGATAAAATCAGCAGCTATGCTTCGTAGTTTTCTACTTTCGTTTTCAAAAAACGATCTCTTTAGATTCCGATTTTATAGTTTGATTAGTATTTCATTGTATTTAATTTATGTTTTTAATAAAATGACTAACAATTAACACGTTAATCTATGTGTTTCACCTTGCATACCCCTTAAAACTGACAAGATAATCCCCTAATTGCCCCAAGCTATAAGCTACTTGTACCTGGAAAACTGTGTGCGTTCAAGCGTGAAGTGATTTCCTGTGGCTAAATAAACAATAAAACTTATCTGAGTGCATTGAATAAACAAGTTTGACATTGTTATCCCGATTGTCAAAATTCAGCGGTAGGGAATCTTTTAAAATCGGAAATTTTGGTGACTTTTTCAAATCGGGAAATTGGGGCAATTTTTCTTTCACGATCGGGAAAGCGGGATGGAAGGGTAAAATCGGGAGGATCCCGCCTAAATCGGGAAAGTTGGCATGTATGCTCAATTTGATAATCTAATTTATAATCTCATGAATTACACTTTTTATTAGTAAAAGAATTATAAATTAAAAAATTTCAATTTCTTTTGCATAGGTGTGACTCATCTGAATACTGAATTTTTATACCAAGCATGACCATGATTTGCCAGAAGATCATCTGTTTGGATGTGACATGGAATAAACAGCATAGTGAAAATAAGTAAAGTTTTGGTTTGTGAAGACAACTTTTAAACACACTGTGTATCATTTTTAAATTTTGATTTGACAACATAAATCCACAAATATAAACATATCAATTGCTCTCAGTTTTTCAAGTGAAATAGTTTTTGTAACAGAAATACATGTACCAGTAATTACATTGGAATAAATGTTATTTTTAAATATAATAATATTTTGTTTGTGTTGCATGTTGATCTCTTTATTAAGGTCTTCCCTTTCAAAGTTTAGACTTACTTATTCTAATGATTAAGATAGATCCTCTGTCTTCAGCAGGAATATAAGATCTTGTAATACATGTATGTGTATTTTTTACAGTAATGTAAAATTTTTTACAGTAATGTAAAAAAAATTGTTATTTTGGCACATACAACTAAATAAAGGCATAAACATGTGTATGATTCCAAGGAATTCAGTACATAGGGCATGTACATGTAGTTTTCTAAAACAAGATTGAAGAGATGTCCAGTCGCATTTCAATGTCAACTGCAAAACTGTGCCTGTTGCATACTTATTAGCCCATCTGAGCTAAAGGAACCAGTAAGATGGTAATGTAGCAAAACACTTATGTTTCTGTAGTATGACATGTTTCACAAACATAATTGCAACAAAGATGATATATCCAATATCAAAAGTCATAATATTGGAAGTTTAACTGTTGTGGATACGATTTCAAGAATGCTGTTAGAGAGAGTACCCTTTAGACCTCATGCTCACACCAAATTAAAGAATTCAAGTAAGGGTTTTTGAGACAAATCGAAAATGAGAATGTTAGCAAAGTTGACAATCTAGACAGAAACATTTAATTTTTTGCTTATCGCTAGGAAGGAAGACCCACTCGTTGCTTTGCAACGAGCTTTGCTCTTGTTATTATTCTTTTTTTTCTTACCGATTTTGTGCACGCGATTTCTCGAAAACGGCTCGATGGATTTCAACGAAACTTTCAGGACTTATGTAACATTACTTGAACCTTATGCATTTTTTTCCGTTTCGATGACTTCACTTCCGGTTTGGAAATATTGCCGATTTTATGAATTTTAAAGGATCAGGTTGTCTCCAGACTTTCTCAATAATGGCTCTAGATAGAAACTTGAAACTTTCAGGTATGATAGAGCAAAGTCTATAGATATGCGTAACGTCTTTCGTTTTTACCGGAAGTGCAGTACGTCGGCGCTGGCTATGGCTCGAAAAATGACAAATCGCAAATTTCAAAATTTTTAACACCTTTTCTACGATATCTTTTTACCTGTAAACATTTTGTTTAAACATATTGAACAAAAGAAGTGTAAAATTTCAAGGTCTTTCAAATGATATCTTAAAAAAAGGGCTGGCCCCTAAATTTAAGGGCCTAGAGGGGCCGAAGGTTTTTCTTTCATAAGTCAAAAAGTATTAAGAATTTATAAGAGGTCGAAGAAGCAAAGTTGTACAAAATGACAAGCTTAATCTACTGGCGTCGTCAAAATACGTCCGGCGTCGTCACTTCCGGCCAAACCGGAAGTAGTCGGAAAACGCGTTTTTTTTGCCGTTCTTGACAAGTTTTGTGGTTACACATGTCTCTGGAAGCATAAAACGTAATTTTTCCGTCCGTCGTCGTCACTTCCGGTCAAATCGGAAGTAGCAAAAAATGGCTTATTTTGAAGGTTTTGATGCAAAAATGAAATTATAAAGTCACTGGAGACTTTTTAGCTCTTTGCTTTCTTTTGTTCTGTCACTTCCGGCACTTCCGGTCAAAACCGGACGGAAGACCTACTCGTTGCTTTGCAACGAGCTTTGCTCTAGTCATAACTATATACTAAGTTAGTTTATTTAAGACCACGAAGCAGAGAAGATTTTCTGGCTAAGTTGTTCTTGAAAATAGATTTTTAAAAAAATATTCCTACATATTTTGAATGTAAAATTTTGAATCCGTATTGTGGTTCCTTCCACCCCCCGAGGGTAGCTTTCAGAAACGTCACGTCTTTTCTAGCTCAGTGGTTCTTCAGAAGAATAGTTTGATTGTTTTTTTCCCATATACAAGTATTTCAACCTGAACATTTTTATTGTGGTCCTATCCTATTCCGGAGGGGGGGGGGGCATGATTTCAACAATTAGGCCTTCGTGTGGAATTTACGTACATGTATGTTTCATAGCTTTTGTTCTTGGAAAAGTGTCCGGTGTCCGGATTTCAGGGGTGGTCTGTTTCGTTAGAGTTTAGGTGTAAATAAATGCTTTAAGAATTTTGCTGGGATTTGTTCATGTAAATGCGGCCGATATTTACAGATATATGGTTTCCAGGAGGGGCGGTTTGGAGAAGTTTCACCGTATATGCACGGTAATTGTAAGTGAAGATGTCGTTTTCGAGTGTCAGGAATATTGAAGATAGATTAAAAGTAAGTACATGTAACATTTTGATAATGAAACATAAGCTTAAAAATCTCAAATTGACACGTATAACTTGCATTCCCAAAACAGTAATAAAACACACTGAACGTTCTCTAAAATGGCAAATAAACTTACTAGTTTCATCATAAACTTTTCCATGTTGGTGCATTGGTTCATGTCTTCTGTTTGACTCAAGAATGTGCTCTTTATTTTCCTCGAGGTGCAGTTTACTTTCAGGTTCTATTGTACGGTGCTTAGTGATCTCTACTTGTTGTTCAAGCTCTGAGAATCTCGGATGGGTAATTTCAGATTTTTCAGTTGGTTCGAATTCAATTTCTTCTTTCTTTTCCTTGACTGAGACAGAGAATGAAGAGTATATATATATATGCCTTTTTAAAAAAAAGCATTTAGGAAAAACTCTACTTTTATAACAAATATCAGTGCCTGCATAGGCAATGAATGTCCCAAACAGAAACTGATACAATCAATTGGTTTTTCAAAAATACAATTTACGAATGAAATTTTTATTCTATTATTTACATGCGTTTTTTAAACCAACTTTAGAGGGCTCAAATTTCATTTTAAATACAAAAACACAGACACCAGATGATTTATTTACAAATCTCTCTAATTGTTAATCAAGATTCTTTAGTACACTGTATATTATTTTCTTTTATTACAATTTTATTATTCAGGTCAGTTGCTTCTATCTGAAATAAGTTAACTTACCAGTGAAAGTCAGATTTAGGAGGGACTCAAACAAGATTCCCTCAGATAGGTCGGTCGAATCTTCAGCAATTATGACCTCTACAATAGCAGATAAACACAATGCATTATTTGCAAAAGAAAAAGTACTCTGATGTACCGGTAAACGATTCAAAAATATACATCCCCAAATTACCTATGTCCTTCATGACGTTATTCTTTTCGTTTTTATCTTCTTTTATTTTCAGCAAGTCCTCTAATCCATTATTTCTTAAAGTTTTCTCAAATTGAATCACATTGTGATCTTCCTGAAGAATGAACTGCAGGAAAAAGGCCATTCTCTGCCTGCGTTTTCCATTTTTTGGTAAGATTTTCTCTAGAATGGTTTCGACATCTCCAATACATGCAGATAATGTTTCTCTTGCTATTGTAATCTGCATTTCATCCAAAATATTTGTATAATTTGATGTTATTCCCTTTCTGATATTTTCTATAAAAAAGGATAAGCATAACTATTCATTTAGTTAAAACATCAAATAAAGGTTAAACAAAATATTTAACTTTCAGACACTGCTTAAGTAATCTGAACACATCTTGGTGGATTCTGAAAAGTTTTATTCTCAAGTCATCATTAATAAGCTATTTCATTCCATTGTCAGATGGAATATATCTTGGATGTATGAAAGATGCACCTCAGTTTTTAATGATTTTTGCCAGATACTGTTGTACATGTATTTAACTTGTTACTTATCATCTATACAGTGAAAATCAATCTCGAAAATTAAAACAAGTTGAAGACAGAGTTGCAAAAATAAAAATAAAGTGGGTCGATGGAATGAAACTAATATCGTTTTATTGAAAAAAGAACACACCAAGTACATGTATGTAAAATGAGAGCCAATATAAGGGACTCCAATTCAAGTTAGCTTTTTGAAAAATAGGCACACTAGATAGGCACTAGATAGGCAGTCGGCACGAATCATTGACACGATACAATTCAGATAATAAATGTCCAAGCATTTTGTTGTTTACATATCTTATACAATGAACCTAGATACATCATGGGAATGGATTTTTGTCTTATGTTTGTTATTTGTAAATATATCTTTTCAAATAAAAGGTGTCGTGAAATATAAAATATCTATGCTAGATACATTTGATAGAATATTCCGGTAACAGAAGTCCGACACTAAAAGATCTTTGTGCTCATTTGCAAATGCAAAGATCTTTGTGCTCATTTGCAATTGCACGGAAAATATTGATGTAACAGAACAATCGGAGTGGCTTTTCAAAAAAAAAAATAAATTCAATATCTTTTTCATCAGGTGTAACTTTGTTGTTTAAAATTCACATATGTTCATTTCTATTTGGGAACGTTGGCACTTATTACAGCTATATGTAGTTGGAATGATAAATTACAAAATGTGAACGCATTAAAAAATAAAACAATGTAAAATAATTTATCAAACAGAATTTGCAACTCTATTTAAGAAGTAAATTTTTATAACCAAATCATTTCAAGCAAAAAGAAAAAAAACCACTAAATACGATCTCGTTGCGAGCAACGAGGTGTCTTCCGTCCGATTCTGGAAAATAACCCCGTAAAATCGAGCTGAAAAGTGAATAAAAAAAAATTGACACACGGATAGTTGAACCTGGGTGACCAGCGTGAAAATCTAATAAGCTATCCATTTTTGTAGCTTTTATACTAATATATCAGTACATCTGTCTAAGAATTATAAAAGGCGGGTCACTATTCATAATTTTGCGCCAAACACCCCTAGTTACCTAGTAAATATTCGCGTCTTTTCTTTGTTATGCTATTTTAAGTAGGTGTGATTGCTTCAATGAAATAAAAAGATAGAACGTTCTTTTAGCTTACATTTTATTTCAAGGTTTAGATAGTATCTTTTAATCATTGTACACACTACATATCGTATCTAGCCAAGTAAAATTTAAGCAGTGAAAAGGCAATTTACTTAAGATTAACACGGAATTACAACGTAACTAATACGTGACAATCCAAGTAGTCTTTCGCATTTCAGTTATCCTTATGTTAATTTCATTCAATCAAACGCTCGGCTGCCTCCATAAAATCCAACTTGCGAGATGGCGGAGTTGACTTTTGAATGTTTTGAATGAGTTGTGATTTACCAATATTCAAACAAATTATATATTCAGCCTTTTAAGAAGGGTCTCTGTTAGCATTTTAAAAAGAAATCCAAAATATTGAAAAACAGAACAATTAGAAAATGCAGACTTTTTAATCTGCTTGCAGTAGCAAACGGAAGTACTAACGACGCACGAAAAGCTGATTTCGATATCTAAAAGTCATCATCTATCATATCTAATAAGTCTCCAGTTGATATCTTCAGCCATTTTTTAAAAAAAAAGGGGGGGGGGCAAAAAACCATTTTAAATTCAGGAAACTGTCAATATCTTGGAACCAAAGGTGAGTACTGTATACTGGGTAATTTTCGACCCGTGTTCTTTTCACATTTCACATTTGCAAACAATTTTGCCCCGTTTTGAATTCGCCCAGTCATCATTTTGTCTAAGAAATTATACTGTAATCTTTGAATTCGCCCTATGTTTGAAAATAAATGGAAAAAGTTTAGATTTTGGTATTTCTTGGCTTTGTCTCCATTTTTTAAACAACTGGAATAAATTTTACCGTTAAAAATACCCTGATGACGCATTTAAAATCATGGAGAGAATATCCAGAAACAACAAAATTTATGAAAATCGGCTGTTAAATAGTCCATTTTTGCATCATTTGATTCATAAGGCTATAATCAGATGCTTATAAAATCCAACAAATTCCACCGAATATTTGCCCATTTTACATTTGCCTACAACAAAGTCAATGCTAGGTTTTAAAAATGTATAATTGAATGATAATTTTAAATCTTTTTACGAGCCACTATTCCTGCCAAATCACAATTTATCGTGCCCACATTCTTTGCAATGTTAAATTTCAGTGTCAATTTCTTTAAGAATTCAATTTGTAATCCACGACGTTCAAATCTCTAAAACACATGAGAAATCTTGTCTCCGCGCGTTAGAATATACACTTAGGAACTATATGCATTTTTAATTTTCTACAAACATCAAACTGTACAATGTTTTGACTCAATTTAATAAAAACTATAACTTTGTTAAGGTTATGTAAAAATGCAACAAATGTGCGTTTCAAATTAATTTCTCGCTTCGCAATGCTTGTTTGCGATATCTAACTTTGCTACGTCAAAAATGGCTCTTACTTTTATTAAGCACACCGTTTTTTCAAGGGCACTAAATCTACGTTAAAGTTTAACAAAATTAATAATTGTGAAGAGGGGAAAGTTTAGAATGTAAATACTGACGACATCTAAAAATATGAATTTAATGCTTAATACTTTTAGGACAATATTATGCACCTTCTAAATATTAAAGATATACTCACCAGCTTTACTATGGATATCTTTGGGATCAATTAATTCTACTATCTTTAGATAACCTGTATCTTTTAATGCGCTTACAAAGGTCTCTACAGTCTTTGTATCCCCATTATCGATCAATGATAAAAGTTTTTCTTTTCGCTGATCGGAGGGGGGAGCATTTCTTATAGAATCCATTGTGACCTGTTCAAAGCAGTCTGATTTTGACAACACAGAAGTAAGAGCCCTGAATTCTAACTCAGAGATAAGTTCGTTCTTATACACTTTTATTCGCTCCTTTATTAGGTCTGTCCTAGATTTATCTGAAAAACAATAAACAAAGTAGATTACCTGTATTTATAAACTAAATTTTCTTCGGACAAGTTCAGAATGAGCAATATGTTGAGATTTACCTGGGTTAACTTCTGCAATGTTTGTATAAGAAACTTGTATTTTGACCTCTAGCTTCTCCTCACTCTGAATATTAGGAAAATCTACCCTCTTTATCATTCCTAGTATTAATTCTACCAGCCTGTTGTTTTTCTGAGCATTGAGCAAGGTCTGCACAGCTTCATCAGTGACTGGCCTTAATTTTATGACGACAGAACCAGTCGAGATGTCTTCGATATCCATTTGTCCATGCATTATAGCCTCCTCAAGAATACGAGTATCTGCATATTGGAACTGCCGATGAAGGGCTTGCTCTAACTGTCTTCCTGTGGAGCTTTCGATTTTAAGCCTCACATCTAAAGGTCTTTTGTGTACATTTTCTAAAACAATTATCGATAATAAGTAAATTTTCTAATCAATTCATTTCCTCTACTATTAATATATGAGTACATGTATGTGCATTATCGCAAAAAAAGTTTTCATAAAGAACAAGGTACAGTTTCAATACAAATTCAGCCCTGTATTTTTCAGAAATATGAAAGTGATATAAGAAATTTAAACAATTCATTCTTTCTGAATCATACAAATTTCATGCAGTAAGAATGCACATTTCTTTTTCTCATATGCCCCCGTAGATTCTAATCGTATCATCATTAACCTGTGCATTTTCTTAAAAAGTTGAAGAAGACATCAATTTTCAGTGATATCTTCTTTAAGAAAACATCATCTGACGCCGTCGCTCAGAAAGATTTTGAGATATTTGATTTTTCATAGCAGTTTACATAATATAGACGAAAATTAAAGGGGGCGGTGGTAGACACTATTTTCTAAAGGAATGAGTCATTCGGAGGCTTTTTAGCATTTAAATTAAAAATGTACTACTTATTTATTGTTAAATTTAATTTCACAAACATTTAAGAACATTATTTTTTATTTTGAATGAAGCCTTAAACGTACCTTCTTCTTTGTTTTAATTCAGTGATAAAGTTTGAAATTTATATTGGATTTTACCTGAAGATACGGTTTGTAATCTGTGTGATGCTTTCCATTCAAAGTTTGCATTTGACTCTGCTGAAAAAGCATGTAAATAGGTATGTATCCAAAAATACAAGAAAGAATAGGAATTTTCTCTATAATATGTCATTGTTAATTGTATTTCACAGGAAATAACTGATTACTGACAAACAATACTTATGTTTTTGCCATTATAAAGATACTCACTTGTTTTTTCTGCTTCTGAATCAGATTTTCCAAGCTCCTCAAGAATTACAGAATATTCCTTATATTTCAGAATGTACAGGAAATAGAGGAAACATTCATTTTCATTTTTCATTACTGTCTCCAAGAGATAATCGACTTGATTAAGGATCTTTTTTGTTTCTGTAATTCTGTCATGATCAGGAATGTCTATTGCTCTCTCCTCAAACATGAGGTCACAGAGTTCAAGAGGCTCTAGTTCCTCTTGAAGAAAAACTTTATGTTTGTCAAGACAAGTGATCTGGAGGTTCCGTAATTTATGGTCCAAAACAGGCTTACCTTTATTAAGAAATTGGTTGTTTGATTGTTATATTTAATGATCTTGATTTAGGTTTTTTAGAGTTATTATAATATTCTTTGGTGAAGGCTTAATAAAAATAAAAATAAATACTGAAAACTAGTTCAGTGTTCTAGAGAGACACTCGCCATATGCATACCTGTATATTGAAAAATAAAAATGGTAAAAAATTAGGCAGTGTGTAGTAACAAAGTAAAATTCAGGTGTTACGCTGATATTTGGTCATGTACCGAAATTGCCCATACAAAATAAAGGACATGCCTCTCAAAGATAAAAAAAAAATAATTATCATCGCATTATATTTACATCGACTGAATATTTTCTCCTTTATTTCTTAAGAAAACCATTTGCGTTTATCACTGCATGAACTACAGTAGGCATGTCGCCTGTACAGATTCTTGATAAGTGGCTGTTCCATCAATGAAACGTATCAAGACATTCGCATCATTATTACAATAATTAATCTTTTTAATCCTAAATGATTATTTAAACACACATATATTTATATTGTAATAAATTTGATTTAATTATTGTTAAGTTTTTGTGTGAATGCATGGTTGTTTAGTTTCTGTTTATTATTTTATTTGACTCTGTTTTGACGATAGTGGGTTTCCATAGACGGGTGTAGTGTGTAAGTTATTTTTAGCGTGTAGCGTGAGTATAAAAGTGACCGGTTAGGCCAGAGTGGTCAGATCAGGGAGCGGTAATAACACCAGCCGGATGCCACGTTGTACTTGTCCTATACTTTCTCAGGGTGTGGCGAATTCTACAGTTTATAGGGACTGTATAACTGGTAGCCATTAGAATAAGGTTTGTTTGGACTGGCATATATTTTCTGTTTTCCCTATCTCACTTGCCGGTAAGCGTATTTGTTTTGTTGGTCAGTTTTCACTGTTGTAAGTATGTTCTTTTGCTGTTTTTTTTTTATGTGTAAAGTTATTTTAGGATTAGTTAAACGTGTGATACTTTCAGTGCGTACAGTGTAGAAGGCGTGAGGAGTGTTTGGTGTAATTCCTTGATGACTACCTATAAGATTCCTATACATAGTGTGAAGTTAAAGTATGGATGGTCATGCGGGTGCTGCTGGTGTATGGTTTTAAGGACCCAAGACGTTCTTTCCAAGCCGGAGGGTGAGACCAGCGAGTCCGGGCCTCCAGCTAACGTGGTGAATAATCTACAGGCGATTGTCCGCATGTGTGTTTATAGGGGCGGATCAGCACGTGGTGGCGGGAGTCCTCAAGCGTGACTAGTGTCGTGAAAAGTGAATTTCAGTGAATTGTGTTTCTGAATAAAATTTGAGAAAGGAAATTCCAAAAACTATTATAGAGATTATTTATTAAAGTAAACTTTTTCTATTTCTAATAAAGAACACCTATTTGTTAACCTTTATATCTGATACGTGAATTGAACAAAAAGACTGTTGATTTAAAGTTATTTATATTGTATCAGATATTTGTTAAACTTATTTCTGTTTCATTTCATTTCTAGTTTGAGTGTGGTGTGGAAGAAGGGAGAGAGAATGTTATCCTATTTTTTTTGTTCATTTTCTTAAATAATTTTTTTTGTTAAGTTTACAATTTGTTCTTTTATCTCAGCCATACAAAATTCCAAAGAACTCATTGCATATGGTGGCAGCGGTGGGATTTTGTAAGGCAGGCTCAGTAAAAGCAACATTTTGTTTTCTGGTTTAGAAACGTAGAAAAAGTTCTCATAATTGTGTTTATAATTTCATAGTTTTTTTTAGCTACTAGTCACACACTGAAAGGCTACTCGTTGGTTGGAGGATGTTGTTGTTTAATATTTCATGATGTCTTTACCTGGTTGGGTTCAGGATGCTATAGAAGAGGGACATGATTTGTCTAAGTGTATTGAGTTGTGGAAACACGCCAGTGCAATTGAGCGGGAGGAGAGAATGGTCAGACGAGAACAGGAGAAGGAGGAGATGGAGCTACAGAAAATGAAATTGGAGAGATATGCCCAAGAGAAACAAGATGCTTCATGTAAAAGATTTGGAGGAGAGGAAGTTTGAGGTAAGAATGAAAGAATTACAATTGCAGGAGCAAGCAATGAAAGAAAAAGCGACTATGCAGCAACCTGGTACAGTCGAGAAGGAGACGAAACACGAGATCAAGCATATCTTGCCCAAATATGTTGAAGGTGAGGACATAGATGTTTTCTTGAGATCCTTTGAAAGGCTAGCAACACTCCACAAATGGCATAAAGCAGTAGGGCACTTGCCACATATGCACGGTTAGGTGAACATGAATCGAATGACTATGATGTCATAAAGAAAGCTATTCTTAAGAGGTACAATCTTACGGCAAATACGTACAAAGATAAGTTCAGAGGTTGTAAGCAATATCCTAATGAGACATTTAGGGAGTTTTGTAGCCGTGCTATAAATTACTTTGATCATTGGTGCCAGATGGAAAAGGTAAACAATAACTACTATACTTTAGTAGATGTTCTTATGCGTGAACAACTTACAGTTGAACAGTTCTTCCAGAGAACTACAAGTCTGGTTGAAAGAAAGACAACCGAAGTCAGTGGAAGAAATGGTAGAACTAGCAGAGGCTTACCAAACTGCGCATCAAAGTTCAGTAGTAATGAGTAAAGGACCATTATCCCAAAAGGAGGTAAGAAACAAAAGTAGCGGAAAGGCAATATCAATCCAGTGGTAAGTCAGAACCATGTAGAGAAAAGATGTTTTCAGTGTCAAAGAGTAGGTCACTTGATTGGCAATTGTCGTTTACGGAGGCAAATGCCTAAGAATAGTAGTACTGCCAATGCACGACAACCAGTTGTTGCGGAAAAGAGTAGTACAACAACGGGTCATTCAAGTAAAGATAAGGCAGGTTTGATTCATTCACCAACTACATGTATATCTAGAAAGGGAGTGGTTATGAAAGTTCCTGTAATAGTGAAAGAAAACGAACCTATTGGTAAGTTTGATAGTCATAGAGGACTAAAGATTGAAGCAGGTACAGTGAATAGTAAGAGTGCATCTGTATTGAGAGATACTGGCTGAACGTCGATATTAGTGTCAGAGAAACTTGTTACAGATGAGGACAAGACAGGGGCTATGAGTGAGGTTACATTAGCCAATGGAAGTTCACAAAGATGTCCAGAAGTTGTATAGAGATAAGTACACCTTATGTGAAAGGTAAGGTTGTAGCTTTAGTAATGAACTCTCCATTTGCAGATTTGATAATAGGGAACTATACAAGGGTTGACATTCCAGTGGCAAAGTCTGAGAATGTTGGTAAGTCCTGTGAAGAGAAGTGTCAGGCAGTTGAAACCAGAGCTTCAGCAAAACACAAGAAACAAGAGGATGAAAGTCTTGATGTGAAGTCTATGGTTTGTGATATAGTTTCCACAGAAGAATGGATTGAGGAACAAGGTAAGGATCCTAGTTTAGAGGTGTGTAGGGAACGGGTAATTGATAGTGATTCAGAGGAGGCAGATAGTTATATCACGAAAGAGAAGGGAATGATGTACAGAGTGTTCTGAACCTCTACAGGTGATATACTAAAACAGGTGATAGTACCAGGCAAGTTTCGAAAGCAGACTTTAGCATTAGGTCATGACATTCTTTTAGCTTGTCATATGGGAATCAAAAAGACTAAAGTCAGAATTCTTAGAAATTTCTTTTGGCCAGGTATATTTCAGGATACTAAGAAATATTGTCAGTCATGTCCAAAATTTCAGAAGGGAACGTCGAAGAAAAAGGTGACTAAAGTACCGTTAGTTAGCATTCCCCCTATTGAAGTCCCGTTTCAAAGAGTGGCGATTGACATGGTAGGACCTTTGCCGAAAACAAAACGAGGTAATCAGTATATTTAAGCGTTGTGTGACTACGCAACAAAATATCCAGAGGCGATTCCTCTCAGAAGCCAAGACGCTGAAGTAGTAGCCGAAGCACTGATGGAAGTTTTCACGAGAGTTGGTGTACCCAGAGAAATTCTCTCAGATCAAGGTACGAATTTCATGTCTTCCTTAATTTCAGAGTTACATTATAGAGACGAGGGAGAAGCTAGCTAAGATGGCAGACATTGTTGCAGGAAATGAGGAAGTAAGTAAACGAGAGCAAAAACGTTATTACGATCGGAAGGCAAGGCAGAGATCTTTAAAGGTAGGTGACAAGGTATTAGTTTTACTACCTACAAGTTCCAAAAAACTATTGACCCAGTGGAAGGGACCAGCGAAAGTTACTGGAAAGGAAAGCCCAGTTGACTATCAGGTTCAGTATAACGATTGGGTGAGTAAAGTCTACCACATTAACATGTTGAAGCGGTGGATAGAAAGAGAGGACGAAAATGTGGTGATGACAGCCGTATGTAACGCAGAGCCTGCAGATGATGATTACTGGATTGGGAATCCTTTAATGCATGCTAGAGATACAGTGAAAGATGTTAAAATCCCACAAATGCTTACTCCAGAACAAAGAGGTGAGTTACAGATTTGTTTAGAGCAATTCAGTTCGGTTTTGTCCAATGTTCCGGGTCGGACTAATCTGTTGAAACATCGTGTGGTTACTACAAATGAGACACCAGTTTGTCACCTAATCAGATACCAAATGCTTTGCGTGATGAAGTCATGGTGGAGGCAGGTATAGTAGAAGAGTCAGTAAGTCCATATGCGTCACCAGTGGTGATCATTCCAAAGAAGGACAAATCTATAAGATTTTGTGTGGATTATAGAAAGCTTAATCAGGTTACTCAATTTGATTCAGAGCCTAACGCACAAATAGAAGACATTATAGATAGGTTGGAAGAGGCTAAGTATCTAAGTAAACTAGATCTAACTAAGGGATACTAGAAATTTTGCTGGATGATGACGCAAGAGAGAAGAGCGCATTCATCACACCATTTGGCCATTATCAGTTTACTGTAATGCCATTTGGTATGATGAATTCAGCAGCTACTTTCAACAGGTTAGCGAGAAAAATTCTTGTAGATCATCATGAGTTTTCTGATGCATTCATTGATGATATCATCATTTTCAGTAAGAACTGGGATAGTCACACTAAACACATAAGAGCAGTACTTAAGTCGATCCAGGACGCAGATTTGACAGCAAATCCAAAGAAATGCGCGTTTGGTGCCACAGAAATGGAACTTCTTGGCCATGTTGTTGGAAATTGTAAGGTAAAACCGACATCAGACAAGGTTCAAGCTATTTGTGACATACCTATTCCGACAAGGAAGAAAGAGGTAAGATCTTTCTTAGGCTCGCTCAACTTCTATAGGAAGTTTATACCAAACTTTTCTGAAAAGTCAGCTATTTTGTCTGATCTCACAAGGAAGTCTAGTCCGAACAAAGTCACGTGGACAGATGATCACGAAAAGGCCTTAAATCAACTAAAGTCAGATCTAGTAACTGCTCCAGTTTTATGGAATCCAGATTTTTCCTTAGCATTTTCCATACAAACAGAAGCCAGTGACAGAGGTCTGGGGCGATTCTACTACAAGAGAAGAACAGTGAGTATCATCCTGCAGTATACCTAAGTAAGAAACTTTTACCCAGAGAACAAAAATTCGGTACTGTTGAGAAGGAATGCTACGCAATCGTATGGACTGTGCAGAGGTTACAGAAATATCTATACGATAAGGAGTTTGTGATAGAGACGGACCACAGAGCATTACAGTGGTTAAAAACCATGAGGTCCAAGAATCCAAGACTACTACACTGGAGTTTGATCCTACAGGAATACAACTTCACAGTGAAACATATCCCTGGAAAAGACAATAAGATGGCAGACCTATTGTCTCAATCTACATAGAGGTTCTCAACAACTTCATTTGTGATTTATTTACAATGGACATTGGTAAATAAATGGGGCGTATGTAAAAAAGTTGATGCAGTTATTGTTCAGTTTTTGTGTGAATGCATGGTTGTTTAGTTTCTGTTATTTAAACGCCATTAGAATAAGGAAGGCTTGTTTGGACTGGCATATATTTTCTGTTTTCCCTATCTCAATAGCCGGTATGCGTATTTGTTTTGTTGGTCAGTTTTCACTGTTGTAAGTATGTTTTTTGCTTGTTTTTTTGTATAAAGTTATTTTAGGGTTAGTTAAACGTGTGAAATTTTCAGTGCGTACAGTGTAGAAGGCGTGAGGAGTGCTTGGTGTAATTCCTCGACGACTACCTATAAGATTCCTATACATAGTGTGAAGTTAAAGTATGGATGGTCATGCGGGTGCTGCTGGTGTATGGTTTTAAGGACCTAAGACGTTCTTTCCAAGCCGGAGGGTGAGACCAGCGAGTCCCGGCCTCCAACTAATCTATAGGCGATTGTCCGCATGTGTGTTTATAGGTGGCGGGAGTCCTTCAGCGTGACTAGTGTCGTGAATAGTGAATTTCAGTGATTAGTCTAGTCATTCTACTGAAAAATGAGAACTAATTGCAACAGTTTATATTTTAATGCAGATTTGTAGATTAGCTATTAGTTACTCACATATAAAAAGTTTAGAAAAATTCACTCAGGGGAAAGTTGGGAAATCGAAAGATTAAAATTAGGGATAAATATAAATTTAGAATTACCCATTTGCACACCGTACTTTTTCTATATGAGCTTTCTATGACAGACAGCCTGTTAACAATAGCCAATTAGCATTAAAAGTTGTTGTTTTAACCTGTAGTTTGTAATGCAATCAAAACTATATCAAAATAAATATATATTTTGATTTCCAAAGAAGTGAAATTTTGACTGCCACACCCACCGTGCAAAGGGGCACATGCGGGGTTTCGGTTAAGTAACATATGGGGTTTCAACTCCGAAGCGGTGATTTTTTGCATTTGGAAAATATATTTGTAAAATTTCTCTGCTAATGAATTATTTGGAGCCAAATGACACGCGCACGGGTTGTAAGAATGTATTACCTACCAATTTAGTGCAATAGGCTTTTTGAAAGCCTTACGGTTTATGCTAACACTTATGGACAGTTCAGTCGACTGGAAAAAGTTGTGGTGTCGCTGATATTCTTTGCTCTTTTATTTTCAAAAACGGACGTTTAAAGCTCATTTTAAGGATGATAGGTAGAGATTGATACAAAAACAAACCATGCAAACTTTCTTCTCCTTGAACAATCTCGATTTCTGTAAGAAATATGAACTTTTGTGACCAAATTCTACTGTGCCTAACGGGGTTTCAAGGTTTGTTAACATAGGGGGTTTCAACTCAAAGGCTTTTTCTATGTTTAAATCTTTGTTTTCTTTCAATAATATGGCCGGATTTCGTCCATTCACCACGAAGAAAAAGTGAATGGTCATTTGTTGGGCAAAAGGTTTATTTGTCAACTAGATGAACAGATATGAATGCTCACTCAAGAGGCAGGTTGCGTCTCCTACACAAGAAAATAGATTTCCCTGTAGTAAATGTGGGATTGGGAGGGGGGGGGGTGTCACTTCTTCCAAGCATAACTTTTATTTCTATTGAAATTTTTCATTGAAAGACCTTCCCTTTTGGGATTTCAACTCCAAAGTCTTTTTCTTTCTATGTTTTAATCTTTGAATATGGATTCCTGGCTCATTCATCACGAAGAAAAAGTGAATGGCTACATGGAAGGCACAAGATTTGTTTTTCACCTGCGTGCAAAGACGTACGCATTTCAAATTCATTTTATATATATATATATATATATATATATATATATATATATATATATATATATATATATATATATATATATATATATATATATATATATATATATATATATTTATATATATATATATGTAATGAGTTCTTTGGAATTTTGTATGACTGAGATTAAAAGAACAAATTGTAAACTTAACAAAAAAAAATTATTTAAGAAAATAAAGAAAAAAAAATAGGATAAAAATAGGATAATATTCTCTCTCCCTTCTTCCACACCACACTCAAACTAGAAATGAAATGAAACAGAAATAAGTTTAACAAATATCTGATACAATATAACTAGCTTTAAATCAACAGTCTTTTTGTTCAATTCACGTATCAGATATAAAGATTAACAAATAGCTGTTCTTTCTTAGAAGTAGAAAAAGTTCACTTTAATAAATAATCTGTATAATAGTTTTTGGAATTTCCTTTCTCAAATTTTATTCAGAAACACAATTTAGTCTAGTCAAATTATCAAATTTTCCATCAAAATGTGAAGTAATTGCAACAGTTTCAAAACTTAGTTTTTATCAATCTATGATATGATCTGAATATATAACAAAAAGTTTAGAAAAATTTATTCATGGGAAAATTGAAAAATGAGGTCATTATTGGGACGTATTGTGTTCACTCTGATTAAGTGTTAAACGAACAATGTAAAGTAGAAACCTTTACTGTTTTAAAAAAAAACATGTAAGTAGGGAAATAAACTTAACTGAATAAACTGAATTGGAAAATATTAAATATTGATTACTGTATGTGTTGGTTGCCATGGAAACAGTATAAATTGAGAATATCACCTACTTTTGAACAATGAACCTTTACAAACATGAATACAGTCACTACGTTAGTTTACACACATACTCAAAATACATTCTTTTGCCATAAATATAAATGCTTCAAAGAAATCATTTATAAGATTTATGTAAACAGGTGGTAACCATGGATACATTATGAATGAATTTTACATGAAAAATTTCGGTATTCAGCAATTCTAAGTATAGCACGAATATACCGTATATACTTGCCTATAAGTCGGATTTTTGAGAGCTAATCCTTGGTCCAAAACTCTATGTCCGACTTATAGGCGAGCTATGAAATTAATGGTATGATATGAGGATAGTCCCTCTGATATATACGCTCATTAAATACAACCGACTTATAGGCGGACCGACTTATAGGCGAGTATATACGGTACTCAATCACCAAAAGTTAAGAATCAATAAAAATGTTTTAATTCATATGAAAGGTAATATCCGAAAATAATTAGGAGCAGATTTAGAGGGGTCAGGGGACATCCCCCAATAAGAATATTTTTATGAAAAAGTAGCAGAACCCCCCCCCCCCCCAAAAAAAAAAAATATATAAAAATTAAACTGAATTCCTCCTGTAACTGAAAGGTTTTCCCCGTATATGAAGAAAATTGTGGGAAGATCTCATAGAACCCCATTCCTCCCGAAATGTTTTTATATGTTTTTATTCTGGATTACGTAGGTTGTTAATTTTTTTTTGTCAAAAAAATTTTCTGATATCTGAATTTTTTTATGCACAGCAAAGCTGTTCCCATAAATTACATTGTAGTTGTGTTGTCCACCCTTCAGACAATTTTCTTTCAACATGTGACACCAGTTTTGAGTCCCTGCAATATGATTGGTTGGTAGCTTGTATAAAATGCTCAGAAATAAAAAAAAAATACTCTGTTTCAGTATCATAAAATGCTTGTACACGATAATGAGTATGATGGTTCTTGCTTGATCAGAACTTGAACCCACCCCACACCCGGGTACCATACAGGGTATTTCTTTTCATGAGTTTAATAAAAGTGCTATCTTACTCATATCAAGTGGATCAACATTGATCAATGTATTTTTTTACCCTCAATATAATGAAACCAAGTCCTCCGGTATGATAAGAACATAGCAACATGCAGTCAATGTTGCTTCATGGATGCTGATATTCCAAAAAATATTTCAATATTTTTTTCAGTGGAATTATACACTCAACTACATTCAATAATATGAAGATAAGACACGTTTTAGGATAAAATCTGAAATTGTTATCCCTTGAAAAAGATCATTGTTGACCAAGATGTAGCCGAATCAACAGTAATTAAATTGCATTCAGTAGAAAATATCGTGAAATGTGCGCGCAAAGATTCTCCGCAGTTAATAATTATTATATTGTTACCCTTCTTTTAAAGTCTTAATGTATTTCAAGCCGTTGCTATGTAATGTTACTTGAAGAGGGTGGGGGCAATTGAAAGCACACAGTAGATTATTTTATTCTTATTGATAAAAAAAAATCTAAGGTCAAATTAAAGTACTTATACACAAATGGAATGAAGTAAAAGAGAGCATGCCAAGTATTTGTTTCAAGGAAGAATTAATTGTTAAACTCTTCGTAGATACTGGTAGTCAATTTTTACTTGTTCAAATTCATATGTAAAAGTATTAGTGTTATATATTTTCCCCAAATATTTTTATCCTAACAGTAATAGAAATTATAAGACTTTGGCTTTAATCTAGGAATTCACATGCATGGTGCAGGGGTTAGAGCATCTGCTCTAGAGTTGCAAAGTAAGGAGTCGATCCTTATGTCCCGGGTTCGAATCCCACTATGAGATGTGGAGACCGGTCGGATAAGACCGTATGAACCGTGGTCACGTGTCCCAGTAGGCACTGGTGCGAAAAATATCCCTCACTGCTTAATGGCCCTAAGTGCTGAGTATAGAACAAAATGTGCAGCTCTCCACTGGCAAGTGTTGGCATCTCCATATGCATGAAAAATTCTCGAGAGGGACTTTTAACAATATACAATTATAGTAGAAAGATTCACGTCCATCTACTTTTCGTTTTTCAATGTTGCTCTTATCAAGAAGTGACTTTGAAAGTGTTCCAGATTGTTCACATTCTAAAGCATGCTCATGGAAACGCCGTTTATCACTAGTCCCCATAAAATGGAACTTCAATAAGTGCCGCATCAGGCATTTTACTGTTGCAAAAATGACCATATGATCTACAAGGTGAAGTTAAGTTTTAAAAAAAATGGGTTATATTTTCTTAAAAAGTTACATGTACATTAAGAATTTAAATAAAGAGCATTTAAGCATTTAATTCTGTCTAAACGATTCCGTTTGAATTATTTCCATTACTATAAACATAATGCAGCTTTTGTACATGTATAGATGCATGGTGCAGTCTTTATAGAGAAAAAGGTCAATATCAATTGGCTTTTTATATAAGGTTCGCTACTCTTTTCAAAAACAATAAGCAGTAAATCTGGAGAGCAAAAAAATTGTTTGAATCACACAATTCACATTTAAGTTCCGGAGATGCCTGAATGGAATTAAATATTTCATTTTTTTTTTAACTTGGGGACCTTCAAATCAAATCCTGTTCAGGTGATTCCATAAATTCTGTACTCTTTATTTCAAAATGATAAATTTCTATATATATATTCTAGATATTTAATCAAAATATATTCTGTGATGATGCAATTGTAACAACTCTGATATATACATTGTACATGTACTTGTCTGATAAGCTTCCTTGCAGAATTCTTTAGAAAAGGCTGTTTTGTCTTATTTTTTATACCAACTGTTTTCCATACATTTTTTGTTTCTTGTGTATAAATTCCAATACTACTGGGGTATAAATATCCATCAGGTGTTTAAAAATAAAATGAAAGTAAACACATTCACATTTAGGAATTTCACATACATGTATATTGTGAATACAAACAGCGTTCCATACTTTTTTTGTTTACATAAATGGTAATTGCAACCATTATAATATATGTGTAGATGATATTTGGCCGGTGTCACCGTGTAAAGGGGCACATGCGGGGTTTCGGTTAAGTAACATATGGGGTTTCAACTCCGAAGCGCTGATTTTTTGCATTTGGAAAATATATTTGTAAAATTTCTCTGCTAATGAATTATTTGGAGCCAAATGACACGCGCACGGGTTGTAAGAATGTATTACCTACCAATTTAGTGCAATAGGCTTTTTGAAAGCCTTTCGGTTTATGCTAACACTTATGGACAGTTCAGTCGACTGGAAAAAGTTGTGGTGTCGCTGATATTCTTTGCTCTTTTATTTTCAAAAACGGACGTTTAAAGCTCATTTTAGGGATGATAGATAAAGATTGATACAAAAACAAACCATGCAAACTTTCTTCTCCTTGAACAATCTCGAATTCTGTAAGAAATATGAACTTTTGTGACCAAATTCTGCTGTGCCTAACGGGGTTTCAAGGTTTGTTAACATAGGGGGTTTCAACTCAAAGGCTTTTTCTATGTTTAAATCTTTGTTTTCTTTCAAGAATATGGCCGGATTTCGTCCATTCACCACGAAGAAAAAGTAAATGGTCATTTGTTGGGCAAAAGGTTTATTTGTCAACTAGATGAACAGATATGAATGCTCACTCAAGAGGCAGGTTGCGTCTCCTAAACAAAAATAGATTTCCCTGTTGTAAATTAAATGTGGGAGGGAATTTGCACATAGCATGGGGGGGCACTTCTTCAAAGCATATCTTTTTTCTATTGAAATTCTTCATTGAAACACCCCTCTTTTGTAGCAGTGTCGTCAAATAAGGGTAATGTAGTAGTACATAAATAAAATTTGGCATTGAAAAAATTGCCCCCCCCCCCTCCTCACGCCTCCTTCAAATAAAAAACTTTTCGAGTTTGAACACTTGTTTTTTTTTTGTTTGTTGCATAGATTTTCGGTAAGTATTTTTTCTCTACCTCCTTTTTTTTAACCAGAATGCATTGTCCCTGTTAATATTCCTCTCGAGCGTCTTTAACAGATTTAACATTACAATCTCCTACCCAGATTTTCTAAAGGGAAACCCAGTTCCATGTTTATGAGACGTATTGTGCCTCTTATGTGAAACTTATTTATTTGATTGAACGCCATTTTTTACATACACGTATACAACGGCGTTGCACAGGAACTGTAAAAAAAATATTAACAAAAAATATATGAAAAATATACATGGAGAGCAACGGTTAAAATAAGTTCCTTGAGAATGGATTTTTTAAATTTGTTTTTGAAACCATTAATAAGTTTTTATTGTATAATATGCAAAGGTAGTTCGTTCCATATTAAAATTTTGGTGCGATGGTACTAAAATTCATCTCGCTGAACTTTTTTCGTACCATCAATGGGACTGTATAATAGCTTTTGTGAAAAACGCACTTTTTTTAAATTTTATTTTGACAAAAGTTCAATTACATATTATAGTGACTGGACCACTAAACAGTTACACATTGACGTCAGAATTTTGAATGGTATCCTAAATTTAATATCAGAATTCTATCAGCATTCAAAATGCTATGAAACACACCAAGCCTTCTCACTGCGGATTGAATACATAGTAGGGATTCTATGCATTTTCAATACTCTTCAAACACTTAAAGGTACTTGGACACAGATTTGAAGTTATTATTTTCTCTATAATATGACGACTTATATATTTTAATAACATTTCACACAAAAATAAATTAAAAAACTTATTTCGTTTTAAAGATATTGAAATTTCAAATTTTTCGGCGGGTTTGATTGACATATCCTTGCACTCTCACAAATTTAATTTTATTCTTAATCCTTAGGAAAAGTGGCAATCTCGTTTTGTATAAATGAAAAATATTAATACTATAATCCAGAAAATTCAGAGTAGACACGTTCGAAAGCACGTCCGTGCAGTTGTGGTAAGCAGACTGTGACGGTTGAACGCACCCGGTGAATTCTAAATATAAACAAAAACAGAACTCGAGCCCTGTTTACAAAAACTGTGTACATAACACGAGTGTGCTCGATTTGCTTAACTCTGTACGCATCTCTTAGTTCGGAATGACGATACTTGTGAAGGTGTTTTGCTTTCTAACATTTCTACTCTGAATAAAATTATTTTTCTTGATAAAAGTTTTAATATTTCTCATTAAAACACATCAAAATTGCCACTTTTCCTAAGGATTAAGAATAAAGTTAAAATTTGTGAAAGTGCACGGATGTGTCAATCAAACCCGCCAAAAAATTTAAAGTTTTAATAACTTTTAAATGAAATAAGATTTTTTATTAATTTTTAAGTGAAATGCTATTAAAATATATAATTTGTGATATTATACAGAAAAAATCAGAAAATATTAACATCAAATCTGTGTCTAAGTACCTTTAAATGTGCATTGTTAACTCAATTTAATTAAAATCAATGGACCTGTTAATTTATCGTAAAAATATAATATTTGTACGTCAACCCCCCCTCCCCCCCCCTTCCCCTGGTATTTAACATTCAACGTCACATACGGCTCTTACATGTACATCTTTGAAGCAAAACAGGTCTGAAAGGCGCTAAATTCAGTAGAAATGATAATGAAAATTACGGTTATAAAGATATAGAAAATTAGAGAATTCTAATACTGTATAAGAATTGGATTCTTAGTTTTGGATGTCGAACGTCTTATAACATGTGTCACTTGTATTCATCATAATAACACATTTTAACAGCTAAATAAAATTTTATAAAATGCAGCTCATATTGCTTTAAATTATTGGCATGACCTGGCACTATTATACGACCGACGATATATATATATATATATATATATATATATATATATATATATATATATATATATATATATATATATATATATATATATATATATATATATATATATATATATATATATATATATATATATATATATATATATATATATATATATATATATATATATATATATATATATATATATATATGTTAACGATAAAATGTCTTTCTTTGATTATATTATTATCTTGTTATAACTTGAATTAACGGTCTCAGCTATTGCAGAAAAAAATTAAATTTACAAAAAATTAAATTTACAAAAATTTTGTATTTTTTCTGAAAAAGCTGCTTCCATTCATTCCAGATATAACAAACGAAGGAAGCATTTTATTTTTTAACTTAGGTATTTTGACCGATAGGTCATATGTAATGCTCATACTATGCAAGATGGCGTCAATTTTTGAACAAAAGTTTTTGCGAATTTGATATTTAGAGATGGAGTTTAACTCCTGAAAATGAATAAAAAAATGTAAACATTACCAAAAATATATACATATTTTATTTTATTATGCTGTAATTTTTATGACATATTCATCGAAGACCGATGGCGTCATAAGTATTCATTAAGTATTTTATGTGAATTAATCACTTCGTGTAAAGAGAAGTTTGCTAAGACGACATGATTGAACAAAGACACGTAAAAGGTGGTTTAGAAGCAAAATTTGTGAATATGTTGTAAAATCCATACGGAGATAAAGTTTATAAAAGACGTATATTCATGTATTTTCATCTATTTTTTTTTTCGAAGAAAGTCAGCTATTAAATGCGTATCCATCTTGGCCTCTCCTCTCTCATTCGTGACAAAAATAATTCAAAAGAACAACAGTAAGCTCTATGTATCAAAACATAATATTTGTACAGTTATATCAAAAGCTTGAGTCCTATAATACTTGAAAAGTATTATAAGGATCCCGAGGTTACCATGATTTCACAAAAAATTACGGGTTAAAATATTTTATTTAGAAATTCAAAACGCTGAGCTTGTGTGAATGTGTGATATAATTTTTTTTCCTACCAGACAGTGAGATTTGAACGGCACTTTTTAGATACCGTAGATTTTTTCAATTCTATTATTTACTCAAAGAAGTTATCAAAGTTTGATTACTAATGTCTTGTTAGCTTTCTTAATTTACTAAAACGATTGGCGCCACGATTAAAATCGGGAACTCGAACGTGGACAAATTGTATTGATCGTATCCAACCGAAACAAATCTTGTGTTCACTCGTGGTTATCGTTTAGATCGTGAAATTTTTTTTGACTGTCAAAAATTTTTCTACGATTAACACGAATAAATTTTAATCGTTATCATCGCATCAAATCGCACTACATCGTAATTATCCTTAGCTGCATCGTAAGTAAACGCATCTAATCTGGCTTTCATATCGTGATCATCAGGATCGATCTCGGAAAGGAAAAACATCCCGATGAGTGTCGATTCGTTGCGATGTCTCACGTTCTGTCACTATCTGTGACGTTTTGCGTGGTCCTACTGTTCACGTGCTGACACGGTATTGTCCCGCTCAGAGACGAATTGATACGGACGTGTGAGGGTAAACGCCATTAGACACGAGTGTTAACACTTTGTTGTGGACAATCACGCTTTATTACTAGTACTTAAACTTGCAAAAATAACGGGAAAATTGAACGCGTTTCTTTCCCGATTAAAAAAAATGTCTGAATTTTGGAAAAAAAATATTTTAAAGATGCCTTCTAAAACAGATAAAAAAAAAAAGAAAGAGCTGGATCCTATCTCCATCTGAATCTGAACCATTTCGATCAGAGGCAACATCGTTGAAAAAAAAATAAGAAAAACAGTTATACTGCTGCCTTTGCTCCACTTTGACAGCAATAACATATGGCCATAGTTAAACTACAAACACCACGTTTATGAAGTTGTCATCAACCTCCACTTCTGCCATTGTTATTGATTGTATGTTTATGCTTAGTTTACTTTTTAATAGATAAAATATAAAGGACTCAGTATAACCAGATTTTTATATGTCTGTCGGGGTACAATCGTAACTCAAAACGTGTTCTATCTTGATCCTGATCGTGGATGACATTGCAATGAACGTGTTATTTTATCGTACATTAGCGCAAGAGTGTTACGATGAACGTAGTGTATCGTAGGAGTACGAATTAAAGTCAGATGACACGTTCCTCAAAAATATATAATTTTCCCTAGGAATTTGTCATTGAACATGTTGAAGTGTGTGTGCTTGAACAAGTTTCCTCACCAAGAACTAGGGTACCTTGCCAGGCATTTGGGCAAGATACCACAGGCCATATTTCTTATATAACCCTTATGGGTAATCTTCTGAATTGTCTATATAACAATTTTTAGTGTGCTTATATTTAAAATCATTTTGAAAACAATGTAGAAATCAGAAGAGAAAGACAAATATAAATATTTTTTTAAATATGTCTTAAACGTCTATTTAATCTGTCTCATTGAAATGTCTTCTTGACTAATTATTGTTAATATACTTATTGTCTTCTTTTCCAACATGTATGAAAGGATGTTTGAAAGGTGCTGTATATTTGTGTGTTTGTTATGAAAATAAAAAAAAAATATTTTTTTTTCATTAAATACCAAGAGGTACGAAACATATTTTTGAGGAGCGTGTCGTCTGACCTTAAAACGATTGAGATCCTCCCTAATGGAGAAATCGGATCGTGATATTCTTGACAGATCGATGTCCTTTTTCGGCTAAATTTTGATAATCCTAGTGGGACGTAATTCATCTTATCCGAACGGTAGTCAGATCGTCAGAGATCGCATCACATGAAATTTATCCATCGTGGCCATAGCTCATAAAAGCGTAACGAAACGTGTGAAAACGCACCTCTACGCATCTTTTCGTATCTCGGCATAAAATTCAATAAAAACTCTGCGATCAACTACGATTGATCTATCGTGACGTGCGTAACTGGCCGCACGACATTGGGAACGTAGCATAAGGAATATTTCGCTATTAAGAGATGTCAAGTGATGGCGTTTTGGAGGTGCACCTCTTTGATTTCGACACTTTTAATCTTTATGCAATAGTTAATAACAGTTTACGTCTTATCAGCGGCTTTGGTAAATTATTTAACTATTTTTTTTTAAAGTCTAAAGTTCCCGAGAAATGATTTGAATGCTTCCTTAATTAACATACCCGCGTAGATTTTAGCTCAATCTTATTCCCAGGGTTCATAAGGAGGATTTCGGGATATTCATACAGCTAAGCTACCCTTGATTTTATTTAGAAATAAATCACACATCTCATTTCATCAAAACCGTGGATTTATTACCTTAGCCATTTACTTCCGTAATTGCATCAAATGTAAACAAATATAAATTTACACTAAATATGATTGACTGTATATCACATACATAACGTTTTTGCATAAAATTCGTGATGTCATGTCCTTAAGTACCTGTGATTATTTCCTCCTGAAAGGGAGGATAACCTTTGATTTAAACAAAGTTGAAATTTTATCATTAAAGAATACATTGTAATATATATTGGTTGAAATAGATTCAGAGTTGTCGTAGAAGAGAGCAGAAAAGGTTTACAATTGAAGAACAATTAAGTGAACACTTTTTATCAGAAAAAAAACATGAACCTTTACCTCCTGTTATCTAGATTGTTCTTGAGTTTATCGTTTAGGTCTGCTTACAAATGCATGATCATAAAACTTTGAGTTAAACAGTGCATTTCTTTATTTGGGAAAAATGAAAATTATACAATTATAAATGTGTCTTTTTACTCTACATGCACTGTATACTCAAATAGAAAAAAAAACATACTAAAATTGTCATAATCTTGTTTTCAGCTCACCTGAGCCGAAGGCTCAAGTGAGCTTTTCTGATCACATTTTGTCCGTCCTCAGTCCGTCTGTCTGTCTGTCCGTCCGTCTGTAAACTTTTCACAATTTGGACTTTTTCTCAAGAGCCGCTGAGCCAATTTTAACCAAACTTGGTACAACACATTCTTGGGTGAAGAAAAAGAACCATATGCGGTATATTGCATATATTTGCCCCCACAAAAGTCAAATTTTGAAAACTTCATGAAATGTGCTGAATTTAATAAATTGTATGAGAAATATAAATTAACAGAAAATATTAAAGTGTCAAAGCAGTGTATTCACAATTTTTGTTTTTATGACTTCACAAACTAGTCCGATTTTATATCCTTTTTCAATCCGAGGACAAAATGGAGAAAATTTCAACAATTTTAGCTTTAAAATTTAAAGAATGCAAGTTTGTTCAGGAACAATAGTGCCATATTTTATAGACATTATCATTCTACACATTATATCAAAATATTGTTCCTGAACACACATGCGCTCGGTGACTTTTACTCATAAATATCGACGAAATATGTACATTTTTCTGTAAAATTCATAAAAAACTGAAATTTACGTCATGTTTGTGAGGTCATTACGTACATATGGCGTCATTACTTATGTAAATATTCAGTGCTTTGAAGTCAGCATATACTCCCCTGTTTATGTGTTGAAATGAAGTGCCAAATCTCCTAACAAGGGGAGATAATCAAGAAAAGACAAAAATGGGGTTTAAAAATCTTCTTCTCAAAAACCACTGGGCCAGAAAAGCTGAAATATATCAGGAAGCATCCTGGGGGAGCGTAGATTTTAAATTGTTTAAATCATGAACCCCAGGAGTTGGGCGGGGCCACATTGGGGAATCTTAAGTTTTACATAGAAATGTATAGGACCAATCTTTAAAATTCTTCTTCTCAAGAACCACTGAGCCAGAAAAGTTTCAACTTATGGGGAAGCATCCTGGGGAAGTGTAGATTCTATATTGCTCAAATATTGACCCCCAGGGTAGGGCTGGGCTACAATGGGGAATCAGTTTTACATTGAAATATTTGGGAAAAATCTTTTAAAATCTTCTCAAGAACCACTAAGCCAGAAAAGTTTCAACTTATGGGGAAGCATCCGAGAGGAGGGTAGATTCAATATTTTTCAAATCATGACCCCCGGGGATAAGGCGGGGCCACAATGGGGAATCAAAGTTTAACATAGAAATATTTAGGAAAAATCTTTAAAAATCTTCTTCTCAGTAACCACTAAGCCTGAAAATCTTAAACTGCTTATGTGGGGGCATCTTGAGGTAGTTTTTATTGTAAATTGTTCAAATCATGACCACCGGGGGTTGGGCGGGGCCAAATTAGGGAATCAAAGTTTAACAAGGAAATATATCGGAAAAACCTTTAAAAATCTTCTTCTCAAGAACCCCTAAGCCACAAAAGCTGAAACTTATGTGGAAGCATCCTTTCGGAGTGTTAATTCTAAATTGTACAAATCATGATCCCCGGGGGTAGGGCGAGGCCATGATAGGAAATGAAAGTTTTACATAGAAATATATAGGAAAAATCTTCTTCTAAGAACCACTGAGCCAGAAAAGCTTTAACTTATGGGGAAGCATCCTGGGTAAATGTTAATTGTAAATTGCTCAAATCATAACCCCATGGGGTAGGGTGGGGCCACAACGGGGAATCAAAGTTTTATATGAAATATATAGGAAAAATCTTTTAAAATATTCTTCTCAAGAACCACTGGGCCAGAAAAGCTAAAACTTATGTGGAAGCATCCTTGGATAGTGTAGATTTCAAATGGTCTAAATGATGATCAGTAGGTTAGGTCGGGGTCACAATATGTATTCCAAGGGGAAAATCTGATAAAGAACAGAATGGTCAAAGCTTTTCATGTGATCGAAGTGGCCCATGGGCCTCTTGTTTTATCTTAATCTTTAATTAAAAATACATGTACCTCTTGTTTTCAGTTCAGCATTCCTTTCCTTCATTTTGCTGATAAGATCCTTTTTATTTAAGTCTACTTCTATTACCCTGAAAAGTTCCATGCAAGCACCTTCCCCTTTCATTAAAAGTATTTTCAGCAGTTTTGATGTCTGCTGTCTTGCACTGGTAAAGAAATGGATGTCAGAAATGTTCGTATCGTCAAGGAAGCAATACATCTGATCCACCATAGCATCTTTTGTGACTGGAAGTTCTTGTTTGAGCCGACAGAAGCTTTGTTGTATGCAAACAGCATACTCTGCTGCAAATTGGTAAAAATGTTATTAATATTTTTGTTTGTTAAAATATTTACTAATAACCACATTATATTTTCATACGCATTTGATAATTTGGTAAATTACCAAATTTACAAATGCGTTGTAATGTGTTGTTGCTATAAAAATTTAAAGAAAATATGAGACGGTGAAAGCTACATGATGATATCCCTAGGTTTTGTTTATTCTGAACACATACAAGGGACGACATTCAACAGATCTAATAATTGAAATTAGAGTAATAAATAAACATCAAATAAGTGCCTCTAGATAATAGGATTTTCATTGGTTACTCAACTAAGTTACGTTGACCATTTTTGATTTTAAAAAATCTTTTTTTCTTAAAAACTTTGACTTCAGGTTGTGACCCAAGTATACGCCCAAGACGTAATAGAACCTGAATCCATACAATACAATAAGAAACCTGGATATGCAGATTCTGGGAATTCTTGCATATCAGTATTACCGGGTAACAAATCATTGAATAGATGTTCATACATGTACATGTATGATGAAAATTTTCAATGTTTGTCTTAGTATTTTTATTTAATTACCTATCATTCCCACATAACACACTTTAACACTATGAATTAAACAAACTTAAATGTGAATATGGGTGTCTTCACTTAAAACATTCGAAGATATTTTTAACTTAAAATCCTAAAAATCAAAGCCATCCCTTTTTTTAAGGTTTAGCTAATGAAATGAAATGCTCATGAAACGTAGGTCAAAAGTATTAAAGCTCATTGATGTTATAAGGTTGTAGGTTACATTTTGTAAATAGTCTTTTCATTTGGTGCAAAATACAATGTTGAAGATGTAAAATGCAGATAAACAAAATATCTAAAACCCTACCTTCAAAGAGCAAAATATGTAGAATACATGCTTATTAACGGTATGAAATATTGTGGATATCAAAATAAAGCAAATGTCAATATATTTGAGGGCCACAATGTTATTGACACTGGAATATAAACAAAATCATATATAGTAATGCAGATGGTTGAGAACAAAAATATACTGGTATTTTTCTGTTTAAATTACACATAATGATTTGGTAAACAAAAAAAAAGAAGAAAGAGAATAACACAAATTATTTTTTTAATCCACAGAATACTTTGAAAGTGTATTTAAGAAAAAAGACTTACAGGGTTCCCTTGTCACTTTTTTGTCATGACGTAGTGTTTGTAGCACATCTTCATATTTCAGAGACTGCAGTACAAGTATAAAGCGAGAGTACAATTTTTTTTTCTTTAATATTTGAAGGAGTTCCTTGACACGTTCGTATTTTCTATCAGGATTAGTCACAGCATCGTGGTCTCTGCCAGTAATATCACTTGCTTGATACATTTCATCAACAATTTCCCTGGGTTCAAGAGCTTTATGTAAGCATGGTAAATGTTTCTGTAGAAGTTCATCCCTAATTTCAAAAGAGGGTGTGCTTTGTGTTGTATCTGTAAGAATTGGATTCCAACTGTTATGAGATCATGAAATAAGCATTTCTAATATTTACAATATGATTGCTCAGAAAGAAGACCCTTTGTGGTGACCTGTTACAACGCGAAATGTAATAACAACGCGAAATGAAATAATCATGGATTATTACATTTTGCGTTTTTACATTTTGCGTCGAGATCAGCGCAAAATGTATTAACGCGAAATGTAATAACATGATTTTTACATAATTACATTTTGCGTTATTACATTTTGCGTCGAGATCAACGCAAAATGTAATAACGTGCTTTTTCGTTGTTACATTTTGCGTTTTTTTATTTTTGCACTGAAGACAACGCAAAATGTAATAAAACAATATGTAATAAAACAAAATAATTTTTTTTATTGCGTTTAACAAAAAAGATCATAAAATTGATTCAAAATATACATATAACCAACATGGGAAACACGCTGTACAAAATATTTAGAACTAAAACAACGAGAACAACGTTAGGGCTTTTACTGACATAAATATATCAAAATATATCGTTTTTCTGACTCTGCTATAGTTATGTTGAATAAACTGTGCTAAATAATAAAGCTTTAATTTAACTTTGATTGGTATATTTTTGATAGTCTTATTAAATTTCTAACCAATAACACATAATTTATTTTATTACAAAAGATTGACCATAGGTTCATTATTAGCTCTTGAAATGCATGTTTGGCATGTGTACGATGGTTAACAAAGAAGTGTATGTGTGTATCAAACGAGGAAGGGCATGAATAGGGTGGAGTGTTTACTAAGCATATTTATCATTGTATTACTATGGACATGCAGAAACAGTCCATTTTATTATTGGATAGAGAGAGAGGGTGTTTTTGCTTGTCTGCAATGCAGGTGATTTGCATAGATCAGTATGGTATCACAATTGTCAATAAACCCTTCAGATATATATTTACACCTGCCAGTACAAATAAATAGGTTTTCTTTTAGATTCATTGCATTTGTCTTTCAAAAAAAGCAAAAGTACACTGGTCAATACCCCCCAAAACCCTATCTACACACGCTTGTTTCTAATTAGCAACACCTATAATTTGAATACATTTATTAAACTGATTTTAAACACATGTAGCTTATTATATCAATATATTATGCAATTCATTAATTGTTAAAAATTGCATATATCTGTTTTTCCTTTTGTTTCATTTCCTCTTCATCGGCTACTAATCTAGTAAAAATTGTACTCAATCTGGCTGACCAAAGAGTATGTTATTACATTTTGCGTTCTTGCTTTTCGCTTAATCTCGACGCAAAATGTAACAACGCGAAATGTAATAATCCAAAAATCATGTTATTACATTTTGCGTTATTACATATTGCGTTGATCTCGACGCAAAATGTAATAACGCCAAATGTAATAATCCTCAAAAGTGCGTTGTTACATTTTGCGTTATTACATTCTGCGTTGATTTCGACGCAAACTGTAATAACGCAAAATGTAATAATAAATGATAATTACATTTTGCGTTGTTATTACATTTTGCGTTGTACCAGTGACTTGAGAAAAATCAGAATTTGATGCCTTCCCTCACGGTATACTTTCACTACATTGTGAGTGTATGACTGGAAACAATAACATACGTTGTTAATTTATCCCATCCCAATTTCAACGATAATTTGTAGTTAAGCATCGTCGGAAACCCACGGGTGATTTCGTCTTTACTTATCACCCGTGGGCAAACTCGCCGAAAAATCGTCGTATGTAATTAAATATGCATGGTTCATTTGATTGGCCGCATTACAGAATCGCGATGCGAAACAACAAATCACAGTTCACTTTACGTATGCATGTTTGGCATTGTCAGAATCATGAAAACTAGTTCCGTAGTTAATACAGCTGATAAATCCATTCACCGGTGCATTTTGCAGTTAGAAAGAGGTACTCCTTCATAATATATGATGGATATAAATGTCAGAGACCTGTACGAATTGACTATCATTGTTTTAAATCAAACTTCGCACGTTTTAACGAGCGTCAAAATATTTACTATAAATAGCAAAGTAATAAACGTTTTTTTTTCAAAATTGAAGGGTTCCAACTTTCTGATTGGTTGACTAAAAACAACAAATTAGCATATTTTACGGCGATATTTCAGCGAGTTTGCCCACGGGTGATAAGTAAAGACGAGATCACCCGTGGGTTTCCGACGATGGTAGTTAAGATGTGTTTAAAAAATGCATTTTCACTTTGCTCTAGGGTTATTTTCAAACCAGGAGATACGTTTGACTTATATAAGCGTTATTGTAGTATCCGGTGATGGTGTTTTCAATCGCTTAATTTGCATACATAACTATCATTTCTGAACGCGAGAAAGATAACTTTGATCAATCTGTCATTAAACATATATTTCCTTTCGTATTTGTTCTACTCAACATCTTCCATAAAGGGGCATTCAACCAACAAAATATAAACAACAAGTTACGATTGAGTCAAATGCTGACTGCTGTTTTTCAGTTTAGCCATTATTAACACACTGATTTCTCGACGGGTTTTCCGTTATTTCCCGATCATGACAAGGAGCACACGGAGGTTGTATACGGTCAGAAGGGAATGCTCACTCATCTGTGGCTCCTGATTACACCACTGATGTTTTAGGGATCCCTATTTGCTCTGCCACTCTTTGTAATGTTGAATGAACTTTTGCTCATATATTGGAAATGAAATTTAATATGGGTATGTCAAATTACGAGTTGTGTTCTGTTTTATCGATCAAAAATAATGAATTTATCGTTGTACAAGCAGAAAATATGCTTGAAATGTTATTCAATATTGGTAAAGTGACACTTTTGTTTCAACCTATGAAAGTACAAAACTTAGGTAATCAATATTATAGAGCTCACCTCAACAAATGTTGTCTTCATGTAAGGCAAAGTCACACAATTACCCAACTAAAAGTGTACATCCAAAAATAATGCAAAAATTGCGTAATTTTTATCTGATACTCTGGAATTGACCTATGTAAAAACTTCAAACTAGTTCTTCATCACGAAAATGTTATTAAAATCCAGCATCTGAAGCAAGTTTGAGAGTTTTCATCTCTTGATGCATCATTTGGACAAGTTTGGTTTCTTGATAAAGAAGACCTGCACCCATAACATTTATTTGATCTATTATCTGGAAAATGTATGTCGAATTCAGCATCCGGAGCAAGTCCATTAGTGTGGATCCTAAACTGTATCATTCATGCAAATTTTAGCACAACAAAATAGAGCTAATAAATGAGACCTGCATAACAATTCAACCTCTTTGCTTTTCCAGAAAAAAATGTAGGTCAGATTTAGCATCTGAAGCCAGCCTGCTAGAATGCATCCTTAAGTATAATATCCATGCAAGTTTAGTCATTATAGGGCTCATAGTTAGTTGGAAATGAGACCTGCACCAAAAAACTTTCACATATTCACTCACCCGGAATATATAGGTCCGATTCAGCATTCGAAGCTTGTCTTGTAGTATGCAAACTAAGATGTACCATCCATGCAAATTTTGTCATTATAGAGCTCATAGTATCTTGGTAATGAAACCTGCACCAAAAACTTAAACCTGTTCACTCTTGCAAAAAAGTGTAGTTCCGATTCTGCATCATAAGCAAGCTTTGTAATGTGCATACTTAGCTGTATCATCCATGCAAGGTTGGTCAACATGGGGCTTAAAGTTCCTAAGAAATGATACCTACACCAAAAACTGCACAAAAACGTTACCCTGCTCCAAAAACATTAACCTGGTTATTCCTTTGCTAAAATTGCAGCATCTGAGACTTTGACTGGTACAATGACACACATTAAATGCATCTTCTATCAAGATAGAATCAATATAGGATATGAAAGTACTTAAAAAGAAAACTGCTCCAAAAAACTTAACATTAACCTGGGACGCCGACACCGACGCCGAGGGTATAACATTTGCTCCCCCAACTTCGATGAGGTGAGATAAAAATGCTTTAAGAGGGCCGAAATTGGTAAAAATTCAGGAAAAATTGAAGGAATAGGCAAGTTTGTTATAAAAGTTGAGATTTTTAATGAAGGATTTTACTTATATGGACTCGTTTTTTTTTTCTTTTAGATGATTTAAAGTAATGAGGAAAATTTAAAACATATTATAAATAACCATTTTAACGGTTAAAACATGGCTTAGACTTTTCATGACTAAGCTCTTAGTATGTCAGCTGAATACTTGCTCTTAAGAAGGACTATTTTGAATTATTGAAGATGGGGGGGGGGGGGTTTACATGAAATTCATTTTAAAAAAAAAAGAAAAAATCCTCTGTGAATATTTGGACAATTATGATGGCTGAAATTGACCAAGTGGTTGATTTGGTTGATTTAAAAAGTTGAAATAAAGTGTGATACGCATGATACGCCCATCAAATACAATTGTTCAATTGTAAATTGGTTAGAGTTCAATAAAATCAGGTAACCTTGATAACCAAATTGTCATTGAATCAATGATCTTTCCATTTACTAAAATTGGTGGGAACAGATCTATTGCGGGAAATATAAGGATTCAAATTCAATTATTATTTATGATTTTTCTCAAATTGAACCGATCCCGATTGGAATTAAATAATGAATATAAAGCATTTTAGTTTTTAAGGTCAAAATATAAAGGTGTCTTTAACTCTTTATCCATGCGATTTTTTGCAATATAAACACAGTTGTTAGAAAATATTGTATATATAATTATACATAATAAACGAAACGCATGCATTTTGAATTGATTTACTGAAAAGAGTTGTGTCAGCTCAACTAGAACTATTGTAAAATTTAATAAAGTGTGAATGCGTTTTTTTTTAACATATTTATAAAATATGTTTAATATAAGATTTTAATAAAAAATGGCATCGTTATCCAACATCTCACTATAATTCCATGTTGCTACATAATTAATAAAAAATAATTATTTATTCCGAATTAATGTTCTTAAAATTAGACTCATATAGATCTGTGCCGTATACTCTTGCGCAGATTGTTAAACAGAACGAATCTAAGAAGACTTATTTGAATAGATTGTGCTTTTGTTGTGTGTATTAATTCTATAATCTTTCTTTTCACAAAATATATAAAAGAAAAAATTCAAATAGACACATAACAATTTTCACATTGACAATTAACCCCGGTCAAATAGCATTAATTAAGATCCACTCCCCAAAAACTTTCGAGATATCAGATAAGGAGTGCCTCTCGCTTAGTTTGTCAGTTTCAGTGTCAGGATAATCTTGTTATGCATTTTTTTTGCTGGGCAGAGTATGAGTATAGCTGTGTTGCAACCACTATTGAAATAACGACCACTATTGAAGTAATTATATCAATAGTGGTTGAGAGTGCATTTCAATAGCAATCATAGTTATTAACCGCTATTGAAATACAACCACTATTGAAATAATTATATCAATAGTGGTTAGGAGTGCATTTCAATAGCAAACATAGTTAGTAACCACAATTGAATAACGACCACTATTGAAATAATTTTATCAATAGTGGTTGAGAGTGTATTTCAATAATAAAAATAATTAGTAACCACTATTGAAATACAACCACTATTGAAATAATTATATCAATAGTGGTTGAGAGTGTATTTCAATAACAAACTTAGGTAATAACCACTATTGAAATACGACCACTATTGCCATAATTATATCAATAGTGGGTGAAATAACAATAACAAACATATGCTGCAACCACTATTGAAATAATGTTCACTTTTGAAATAAAAATTTCAATATGCATATTGATTAAATATTGGTTTTAGTTTTGAATTATTATCAGTAACTATCAAAATAATTAATGAAATCACTGTAGAAATTAGTTCAAAACTATCCCAATAACTTTTTAAATCTTCATTTATCAATTTATACACTTTAATTATTAATCTATATATTTTCCACTCCAAATCCAATTTTTGTGAAATTTTGGATAAAAACTTAACAATTACGCAGTGAAACTTTTCTTTCAATACTGGTCGTATTTCAATAGTGGTTGAAACCTATGGTTATCATATTGAAATGCACTCTTCCCCACTATCAAATAATTATTTCAATAGTGGTCGTATTTCATCAGTGATTATTAACTATGTTTGCTTTTCAAATGCATACTCAACCATTATTGATATAATTATTTCAATAGTGGTCGTATTTCAATAGTAGTTACGAACTATGTTTGCTTTTGAAATGCACTCTCAACCACTATTGAAAGAATTATTTCAACAGTGGCCATATTTCAATAGTGGTTGCATACTATGTTTGCTATTGAAATGTACTCTCAACCACTATTGATATAATTATTTCAATAGTGGTTGTATTTCAATAGTTGTTACTAACTATGTTTGCTATTGAAATGCACTCTCAACCACTATTGATATAATTATTTCAATAGTGATCGTTATTTCAATAGTGGTTGCAACATAGCTGTTTGCAGCTTATCTACGTCAAAATTTGAATTCAACTGATGGACAAGAAGTGCGCGTCTCCTTGCTGTTCATATGTAATGTGTTTTCAAGCTATATACACAAGGATTAAGCAGGGAATATCAACTTCTGCTCAGTAAGTATTATTTCTTTCTCCATGGATTTAAGAAATGAAGTTTTTTTAGTATTTGTACATCACTTAATTTTTGTTTTACAAATATATTTGAAATCTGCGTGAAATGCACATCCTTGGTTCGTGTATTATGTGTATTAATTGTTGATATTCATTTAGTTATGAAATATAAGTTTACTTATATATTATACAAATTAATTAATTGTAGTTCGTAGTAAGGTTCAATCAACCGATGGTGCAGGGAATTGATTAGATTCTTCGCCCGTGAAAATTATACAAAGGAATGCAACATTTTGTAAGTACACTCTGTCTAGATTTATATATGTCTCTAACATTTTCTTTAGTAATAACTATGTATAAACATACTAATACTATTTTAACATGAAGTTAACTATAATTCTTTTTAATCATGTTAATTAAATCCAAGTACCGGAAAATATTCCTTTGTCTGATTTTTTAAATCATTCGTGTATATTTATTTTTATCGTTTGATGTATAACGTGTTACGTACATTGTATCGAACAAATGACTGTAATATCTTTATTTCTTTTATTTATAGGCTTTTGCTTTATAGGGTGGATTCTTCTTTCATTTTTTCATTCATGGGACTTATAACTACAGATGTATATGCGTGATTAAAATCAATGGATCCGCCGCCACTTTGTGGAACTTAGTAGTGTAAGACAGACGCGTACTTTGAAGAACCTGGATGTGATTACTGTGACCCCCTTTTCACTAGGAATATAAATTTTGTCACGCAGTGATTTTTGAGATTCAGTGATTGAATCCAAATTTGTGTTTGTCTTTAAAATAAAGACTTAATTAAATTTATTCACAATCGTAATACTGGATTATAACTTATATAATATTACGCAAGTTGAATGAAAGAGTTAACATTGTATTAGAATTTGAAATGCATTTGTTTATAAAGCAAAACGTTATTTCAACCAAAAATCAACGTCTGTACAACCAAAAAAATTCACCCAAATCTCAACCTTATTACAACCAATGTTTACTTTTGTTCAATGTTGATATTTGACGTTGAAACAACGTTGAAGCTTTAACGTTGCATCAACTTTCATTTGCAACCAAAATCAACCATATATTAACCAAAAATTCAACCCATTTTCAACGTTTATTCAACGTTGAAATTTGACGTTGAAACAACGTTATGTCTCAACGTTGCCTCAATTTTCATATGCAACCAAAATTCAACGTTGATTCAACGTTGAAATGCCTGCTGGGTTTTTCCATATTTGGCCATAGCATATTAATTAAAAATCAGAACGACACACCGTCTACCCAAAAAGTGGCAGTTGACAAAGTTTGATAATACTAGGCATAATGGTATTGACGTTATGAACCGAACACGAATCCGGCAGCTAGACGGACGGACATTAAAGCTATAATAAACGTATATATAATATGTCCCGTCTTAAGAGAGGCGTACGAAAACACTTAATATGTTTCATCGCTCCTTTTGTTATCTAGATGACCCTTGATATTACTATAGTGTTACAGATCATATCTTTATAATTAACATATTATCTAATTGTAAGTTTGATGTATACCTGTGTTAGCCTCCTTTTCAATCTGTTCACAAGCCTCAGTAATTTTCTGAGCAACATGGCAACATTTTCTGCGCATGAGTTCAATGAAATCTTTGCACTTCTTCTTTTTGATGACAAGTTTAATCAGTCTCTCGCAGTAGAACTGTCTATTGCGCTTTTCACAGACATACTCATCTTCTTCTTTATCACTTATAATACACTCTTGTCTTAAATCATCCTGGAGGGATTCATAAATGATATTATCTTTTAGGAATACAAATGATCTCCTGACTGCCAACTCATCTATGGACTCTGAAATATTTTAATTGTAGTGTTATAATTAATATGAGGAAACTATTGAAAGTCAATGTTCTGCTATGCTCAAATAAACGTGTTGTAAGTAGAATATAACCTACCATCATCACTATCACAAGACACTGATTAAATGTATATTTACTAGTATATTGATTCGTGTGCTGTTTGCTATGCCTAGGACAATTGCGATTACATGCATGTAAAATAAGATATGTTACGTAAAATCATCAAAATTTAATATAGATAATATTCATCGACGTCTAGTGAGAACCTTGTTTTGAACGTTTAAAAATACAAGTTAGTGACTGCACGCTCGTCAGTGCTTATTAATCTATTCAAGATATATTTCCGTAGTCGGGTACGCTTCACACAAATTGTTCCGACAAAAATAGTCCCATCATGATAAGTAGATACAAAATTACTGTTTATGATTAGAATAATGTTGTGTATGAAATAGATTACAGAAACCAAAATTAACGTATAAATGTATTTAGAAAATCACTTTCCCCCCGAAATGCAAATAAAAATATCAATATTCTTACGCTCGCTTCCTCCTCAGTCTTTTTTTAACATGTTTGATATCAGAGAATATTTAGGTCAGTCTCTGATCGATATTTTTTCACCGATGAATTGATTATACTATAGCAGCAATTGTATTAAGGGGAAGAAGGACCTTTAGCTAAAAAAACATGTCGTTCAATTTTTTTTTCATATTTTGTAATTTAGTATGTCCCATCTACATTAAAGCAGATATATCAATAGGTTTCTAGACTTAATTTTGAGAAATTGCGTGAGAAATATTATACCCCACAGTGTCTAAGAGGAGTTCTGATTCTCAATGTTTCTGGGCCCATTAATCGGTCCATAATGGATTTTTTTCAGCATAAATAAAAATATGTCAGCAAACATAAGTGTCTTTTAAAATATTTCAGATTATTAAAGGGTTAAAAATTCGAAAAAACAATATTCTTTTGTCACACTGCATCTCAAGACGTAAAATTACGTATTTTGTAAAGACAACTTGAACAACAACAACAAAAAAATAATTTGCAAAAAATCCTATTATTCAATAATTTAAATTTTACATTGAAATGCAAGATCGTCATGTTATTGATTAGGTGTAAAAATATTGATTGGTGAAGCTGAGCTCAATATTGCACAGGGCTTAGTAAAACAAGACATGAGCTTGAGAAAACGTGTCATGTTTATATACCTCGAGTACGGGAAAACTTAACTATGACGTCACACATTTGCGAAATAAGACATACTACAAAATATTTTCGTCAACAACCATGTTAAAATATTTATTTTTTGGTTTCCTGATTCACAAAATACGCCATCATGTACCGATCACGAACCGTTTTTAAGATATTCTACTACCCGTGTTTTACCATGTATAATCTTATTGCACTGATACTCCCCGTCGAGGCCTCGTCTACGAAGAGATTGGTTTGTGAGCAAACGAACTTTGGCGGAAGTTTGTTGCCTGACGTCACGGCGTCAGGCTGTATAAGGATTGATATTTCCGAGGTGCGAAGAGAAGAGGTCACAGTTAGCCAGCAAAATTTTGTGCATGCTGATTATCACTGGAATTTGTTACCTCCGTTTCAACAAAACATTTAGCAGAAAAAAAATAACCGTCTTACTGATACAATATATTGATGTGTTTATTTCCCTTAGTTTTTTTTTGCATGCAGCTGTTTATTTCATGCGATTTCATATACGGACATGTCCGTTTGACCTTTTTTCTGCATTTCTGTACTATTGGATGAGTCCATTTGTCTTCGAGATAAGGGGTGTCACAATCATTTTGCGCCAAATGTCACGTGTATATCTTCGCGCCCTTTTCCAGGATGATTCTACTACACTGCGGTGAATGGAAATGAAAACTTCAAGTCTGTTCTTTTTATCGGAATTTCGAACTTTGGGGAATAAAAACACATATCGGTGATATTGTGAAAGAAGTTAGAAGTTACATCAATTCAAGTAAATAAAACGAAACGGAAAAAAATATTCTTCAGAGGAAAACTGGCCAAATACACATAATATTTCTGATCATATCTCGCCCGCACTCGCAGCCCCCCCCCCCTGTTTTCAGAGATAAAATTCTTCCTCTTATTAATATGAAACACAGAAAATAGACTTAGGAAGGATGGAGGAATACTAGTATTTATATAAGGAATCACCGTCAAGTTCGTTGGGTCATTTATGCATAACGGGCTGTTTTCAACAGTCGTTGATGCTAGATGGCATACCAAAACAATCTAGTACTTAAACATATTCTGCATGTTAATCATAACGATTCATTAATTTCTTGTAGTTATCATATTCTCAGCTGTCTTCCTGGTAGTCAATGCAGTTGAATCTAATTCTAAATTTTAATTTTAAAATAAATATATAATCTTTACATAGGCACGGCTTTCCATCATACATTAATTCATTAGTTCATTCCCCTTATTTAATTACTACATCTTCTATAAATAGAATTGTGGAATGAGGAGCTGAGCTTTACGTTGCGGGTTCGAATCCACTGCAGGGCGTGGAGATCGGTCCTTAGGATGAGACCGTTTAAAACCAAGTCCCGAGTCGCAGTATAGGTGTTAGCGCGAAAAAGATTACATGAAACTGCTCATTGGTCCTGAGTTCGAAGTATTTGTAACACTCCACATGCGTCCTTATAGGCTACAACAAACGAAAAACTGATCAAAACCAATTTTTAACACGTACAAAATATACCTTTTAAATAAAATCTCACTGTTCATTTTCCATCAGACACGTAGCAACGGAGGAGGGGGGAGGCTGTCCCCCCACTTTTTTTCCAACCTTACTTTTACTATATATAGGAAATGTTAGTTGAAAGATTGGACCCCCCTGTATATAACAGGAAATTTATTAAAGAGAAATGCAGTATTTAATGCTAAAAAAGTTGATACAGAAAGAACTTTACACTGAAAAAAAGTTGGTCACGACCCCCGTTTGGGCATTTTTTTTTTTTTGCAGGTGAATGAAAAAAAAAAAATTCTCTAGCTGCCCCCCCCTTTCAAAAACGAGGCTGTCCCTTGCCTCATAGGGTAGCAAACAACTTAAAATTAATGCATGATGTTTTGTTCGACGTCTTCACAATTTACTCCATTGAAATAATTACCCCTCACCCTTATGTAAACGTTTATATAAATAACTTATCATGATTATAGGTTCTATAGATATTGATTGCATTAGTCAGGCAAGCTTTTTTGAAAAGCTATTACTTGTATTGTACTAAGAGATCCACTATGACGTCAACGACTTGTTGGACGCGCAGTGTAGGGAAACAGAAGAGTGGATCACTCTATTCCGTAATTTGATAATATTTGCAAGAAAATTTGAATCTTTTTAGATATTATTATACAAGATGGTGAACTCAAGCAAACAGATAAAAAATTATACAAGAACTGTGGTTTCAATCTTGTTTAGTACGTATTTTATCAGAGACTATGACGTAACTAAAATGAATCATGTGACCATACATCTTTCGTCCCCTTAAATTCATGTTTTTCGTTCGTTATTTATCATAAATTCCTCCTAGAGAAAAAAAATCATTCTGTATGTGTTTTGTTAAATAACAGAATCTTCAATTCCTTGGCTTGCTTCACATCTTTAGATTGTGTAAACTATAAAATGTGTAGCAAAACCCGGGCCGGAGATTTCTAAACCGAGAACCAGGTTCATGAGGAAGCTCAGCATATTATATATATAGAATTTGAATTATATAAGTAAGTTACGTGACAAGTTCATTTAGTATATTTCAGTATTTTTTTTCCATATTGTGAATAACATTTTACCAGATTCTCTACACAAGGAAAGTGTCATTTTCCCGCCAAAATCAAGCTACGGTGATGACCTAGCGCTATATTTTCTTAAGTAGTCAGCTTGCGGGCTGACTAATTATGGTACGAAGAACTTCCAATGCGCTTGCGTGACCTGGAATTCTGGGAGGTGGTTCTGCAGTAAATCTCTCCTGCTAATTTTATTTCAGTAAAATTAATATAGATTATAATCAACAAATTCCTACTAAACACCACGGTAATCTGCAAATTCAACTCAAACAGGAATTCCCCGATGCTTATTTCATTCATAGAAGGTGTTGAACAGTTAACTGGTTCGCACCTTGTCTTCTACACAGCGAAGCATACGGTTGGATGAATTAATTAAACTTAGTTTTTGACGCGTGAGTTGAAGCTCTAAATAAATATAATTATCCTGAAGTTATTTTTCTTATGTATTTAAATCTACAGCACAAACATTGGTTTATTGCATATTTTAGTTGTTCGGTTTTACTGCTTTTACTTTCGTTTTCTCTACAAATGATTTCGATCCCGATGCTAATTAGCGAACTGAAATGTTAAGTCATACAACAGATACTTCGGAAAGAAAACAGAACTGGCTAAGCTTGCTCGTTTGTTGTCCCCCGCTGCAATCAGAGGATATCAATTTCAGTCTGTCTGTCTGTCCATCTGTAGTTCTGTCTGTAACACTTTCACTTCCCCGCGATATGACGTGAAGTCTGTGAGCTATCGCAGTGAAATTTTACACACCTTATACTGGCATATGGAAGACCCCTCTGGATTTTGAGGTCAAAGGTCAAGGTTTTAAATTCAGAGATTCTGTGTGGTTTAAACACTTTTGCTTTCGCACGATATCTGTATAAGCCATTGAGCTTTTGCAATGAAATTTTATACCAGAACTCCCCATTGCCATATATATGGGGTAAGGAATACCCCTATGTATTTTAAAGTTCCAAAGGCAAGGTCATAAATTCATACTTCTTGTGACTGTGTGTAAAACTTTCATTTTCAGTCAATATCTCAAGAAAATTTTGAGTTTTTGCAATTAAATGTCAAAAACCATAACTCCCTATGGCCCTGCTCTGCCGTTTCTCCGTAGGTAAAAGACACAGATTCTCTAAATTAGTTTGTTTTTCATAAACTATGACCTGATGATCTAGGTTGTGGCAATCATATTTATGTATTAAAAGGTTTATCATGTTACATGAGGTCTGATATATAAATTTGTAGGTCTTAGGAATGTTTGTTTTGTTTCAATTCTACTTTTTATAAAAAATTAAAGCCAAAATTCAGTTAGCTGAGTTATTAAACTCAAATAAAATAAAAAAATTAGGCTATACAAAGCTTACGTGTTACCTGTTTGAATGAACAATAAATGTTTTTTTTTTATTCTAAAATGTTTTAAAAAATGTACTAGGTATGTTACAACGCGAAATGTAATAACAACGCGAAATGTAATAAACCTGGATTATTACATTTTGCGTTATTACATTTTGTGTCAAAATCAACGCAGAATGTAATAACGCAAAATGTAACAACACATTTTGAAGAATTATAACATTTCGCGTTATTGCATTTTGCGTCGAGATCAACGCAAAATGTAATAACGCAAAATGTAAGAAAAAGATTTTTGGATTATAACATTTTGCGTTGTTACATTTTGCGCCGAGATAAAGCAAAAGGCAGGAACGCAAACTGTAAACACACATTTTTCCGTCAGCCAGATTTAGTACAATTTTCAAAAGTGTAGTGGCCGATGAAAAGAAAATAAAACAAGAAAATAATAAATCGATTTCTTACAATTTATATTTTTTAATATATTGATTTAATTAGTTACATGTATTCTAAATCAGTTTAATTCATGCATTTATATAAAATGTTTTGCAAATTATAGAAACTAGCATCTGTGGGCAAGGTTGTTTGGGGGAATTGACCTGTGTGCTTTTGCTTATAGACAATTGCAATGAATTTAAAAACATATTCATTTGTACTAGCAAGTGTCAATGTATAGCGGGAAGGGGTTTATTGACAATAATGATACCATACTGTTCCATGCAAAGCAACTAAGGTATTTATGTCCAGAAAAAGCCCTAACGTTTATTTCATTGTTTTAGTTCAAATTTTTTTTGTACAGAGCGTTTCCCATGTTGATAACATGTATATATTTGAATCAATCTTATTATGTATATATTTGAATCAATTTTATTATCTTTTTTTGTTCAACACAATCAAAAATATTATTTATATCTTTTTTTATTACATCATGTTTTATTACTTTTTGCGTTGTCTTCAGTGTAAAAATAAAATAACGCAAAATGTAACAACAAAAAAGCACGTTATTACATTTTGCGTTGATCTCGATGCAAAATGAAATAACGCAAAATGTAATAATCTAAATATTCAGTTATTACATTTTGCGTTATTACATTTTGCGTTGATCTCGACGCAAAATGTAATAACGAAAAATGTAATAATCCAGGTTTATTACATTTCGTGTTGTTATTACATTTCGCGTTGTAACATAGGTATTTCAATAATCCTTTATTGTAATTCTCAATAAGTATGGCTGTTTAGGTATCGCAGGAAAAGAGTGTTTACGTATTCTAAACACATAGCCAAGATCGAGTGATTCAACCGGCGGCATGAGAAACTCAAACAGGGGTTACAGTGAAGCTTATTGGGTTCCGTTTTGTTAAAATTGTCATTATTTCCACATACCCCCTCCCCCTAAAGTCTTATAGATCTGATAATGAGATTGCACGTTTGTAACTTCTTCGAATTACATGTATGTTTCGTGAATGGGAACTTAAATTTTTCTATATACTTACCGTTTTTTTTTATTTTGAGACAAAAAATGCAGAAATCTGCATGTACCAACGCTTCTGTTCCTATGCGGAAAAAATATTAAGAAGAGGTTTTAATTTTAGTGGCCAGATCTGCTACTGATTAAAAATTTGTTGAAGGCATTTTTTCAGTTCTCTGTAATTCTTTAAAATATTATCACAGAGAAGAAAAATCCATTTGCTGACCCTCTAAGTTCTTTTTTCGTCGACAGACATTTCAGAGTGCATTTTAATTCAGAATGGTTATACAGATGAACACCGAACCTGTCTTGGTAACTTCTCGGCAAAACAACAGTGTTTCTCCAAGCTCGCTAGATACGTTTGACAGTCTCATCGCATGTATGTAGACTAAGGCTAACTGGTCTTGCAGACACCAAGTGTCTTTGGCAGACACAGGTATATATGTGCACTGTTTGATTGGAGACTGGGAGACAGTAATGCTACGGACGAATGAACTTTACATCAGTTCCATAACACAATAGTGCATTTTTTATAGATGTTTTTTTATATATGTTATTAAACACTGTTAAATCTATATGTCGAATATCTTTGCATATGGCGTAACCCATATCTACTCTTGTTTACAAATACAACCTACATGTGCCGCTTCTTAATTAAAGAAAACATGGTTGGACTGTTGGACCGTAAAGGCACAAAACAGCTTTATTGTATAAATCCGTTTCATATCGAGTTAAAATAAAATGATTTAACATTACACAATTAAGATACCTGGCTGCTCAGGTCCTATTGAAGCGATCATGGTCTTTCGTCACCAATTCCTCATCTGCGACAGTATTGAAACACCAATCTCTCTCTACCCATTAACAATCTGAAACAAAGAGAGTGAAATTATAAGGATACCGTAATTTAGTCCTATTATGGAATCAAGTGGCTGACTTTATTTATTTTTGAAAAATGATTATTTTATAGAGATCTTTTCAATTTAAACACTGAAGCTTGGTCATGAGAGTGCTTGATCTGTAATTGGAAGGCCTTTTGTTAGATTCATAACTGTCTTAAGGCGATAAAAGTAAGATAGCAACTGTTCCTTCGCCCAGTGCTAGGCACATTACAGTGAAAATTAGATCCTTCTAATGACACATTAAATCCGAGGCCCCTTGTCTAGGTAGGCGTTGGCGCGATAAAGAGCCCTCACTAATAAATGGCCATGAGTGCCGAGTAAAGGTCTTAATTTGAAGCTCTTCGCTGATATATAATGGTGAATCAGTCTGAATAAAAAAAAAACAGAGATGTAAATCAACATCAATCAATATAGATATTGATAAGACATACGAGGGATTATCAAAAAGTTCGTGGACTGAGGCTATAAAATTAGTACTATGTAGTCTATACTTTCAAAATTTTTAAGGGACAAAAAGCAACAAAAAATAAAGAAACGTTAAAAAATTTTAGCTTGATTCGTTCATTTTTTTGCTAAAATATGATAAAATAGAAAAGACATTATATGGTTACCCGGCGCCGTCGCCGTTTATTTTCACGACCTGCCAAACGTTATTGTTTTTCAATGTCCGCTTCTTCTACCTCATGCACTTAATTTGATGAGATTCCTTGGAGTTGAGTAAGACTTAAACCCGTCTTGTTTTTATGACTTTACAATGTCAGGAACAGCGGCTTTAAATGCAAATAATATTACAAATGGATTGATACATTGGGAGAGATCCTCGCTCGATTGTGCCAGCATATTTTGCTTTTGGGTTTTTTAATATCTATACAACATATGATCAACGTCATTTTTTGATGTGAATGATTTTTCACACCTTGACTAAGAATCGACATAAACTGTGCATTCCTTTTCTCTCTGAACCTCTTTTACATTAAAAAACAAGTACTCTGGATGCATTTAATTTCTCCATAGCCAGTTTAAACATTTCCTAGGTCTATACCACTTCTTTCAGGGCCAATATTTTATAGAATGTTGGAAAATGAAACCCCTCCCCCCTTTTCACGAAATTTTCAAGGACTTATTTGTTTAGACACTCCATGTCAAATTTACGATGAATTTTCATAGAACTTTCAGAATTAATTGAAAACTTTTTTTTATGAAGCAATAGTGTCCCAACATATACCTGAATTAATTAAATTTTTGGATGTCAAATGTTCATATCAAAAGAGTTTTTCTTAGTTATGCTTCGGTCGAAAAAACGCCGTATTCGAGGTTGCGCCGCCTGGACATACCATAGCTTACAAAAACATTACTAATATATTTAGAAATAAAATTTATGATCTGTGGTTTATTCTATAGATAGAAAAGATGATGCTAACCATATATTTTAAAATTCATTGATGTACCTAAAGCGGTTTTAATTTTATGGCGCCAGTCCACGAACTTTTTGATAACCCCTCGTATATGTCCCTGATTTGCTCTACAAAAAAGCTAAGCATGTCAACTTGCCTACAAATGAATAACAGAATTTTGACCAAGTTTGAAAATAGACCCGGTGGGTTATTTTCAAACGTTGAACATTGAGACCTATAAGTGTTGAATTAAGAACTATAAAAGAAATAAGGTGGGTCTTCAAAATGGTTTTAAACTCCCTCACCTTAACCCCAAAATGTCTTGTTTGCTTTTGATCTGAGGTTTTGGGCTGTTTCGTGTATTTATTGGCATATTTCGATTTGTACATTGTATTATTCCTTCTTCTGAACCCCAACTTTCGTTGAAAGTGGAGGATATTAGCATGTGTCTGTCTGCCCGTCTGTCTGTCTTTCGTTTCCAAACGATTTAAGTCTATGAGCTTTTGCAATGACAATATGATTTTTTCGTTTTTTTGCAATGACAATATGGTTTCTTTCGTTTGAGGAACGAATTAGACAGAAATCAATTTCTACTTGGTGTGATGATGAAATTACAAGGTTTTCATTCGAATACCTGGTGAATACGTGGTTCTTTAGAACCTTTCTTGTTAGCAAGGCTATATGTGAATAGTGATTTAGGACGAAACTTAGAGCATGATGAAGTTTAAATTTTATAATGATTCATTCAATCCAACATAAACATGTATATACACATTGGTTTTCATATTTTGCATACGTTACGTACACTGTACAAATAAATCTGTCGTTGCTATTTCCAAATGGCATGATTGTTATTTATTGTACTTTCATTAAAAGTAATGAATGGATTTAGAATAGAATTTTTTTATATCCAAATTCATTATGGCATAGAAGAGACCCTTATTTAGTTCAGGTCAAATATCATACATTATAAATATGATTTTCTAGAAGATAACTTAAGTTTATGGTTTCTTTGAGCATTCTTTAATAACATTTAGTATCATTTAGTACAACGATCTTCTTTGACCAAAAAAAAAAAAACGATTTTGAGGTCAAAAGGTAAGAGGGACGTCATAAATTTATCCCATATCTCAAAAAGACTGAAATTTCTGTTTATCCCCCAAACTCTTTTACTCTTCAGAGTGTTTGGGTTTGGACGTTTTCAAGAAGACATTTAAAGTAGTAGAATCCTGACTCTGGTTCCTTTGCTTCAGAAACCTTTCGATATTTTGGCAAGACTTTGATTTCTAGACTCCTCTACGAATTAAACTGACTCCCCGAATAAGAATTTGAACGACAAGATCACTACTATTCAAGGAAATGGCATATAAAACTGTCTTTCTGCTCTTGCAATCTTGCTCTTTTCAGACCTTCATTATTTTTGTCAAGTGTGTCTTATTGTACATTTGTTTTGAGGGCTTGAGTTGTAAACATATTTGTTTATATAGTATTATACGCTGTCGTTTTCACTTATTTTTCAAAAAACATAGGTTTACAATTGAGTAATAAACTTTTTACTGTCAAATGTTCTTTGAAACAGTGTGAACTACATTCAAAGTTGATCTAAAATTCGTTATGTGTCTTAAAGTCAATCAAAAATAATAAATTATAATTTGTTGAATTTTGACAAACATGCAGTACATTGATTGATGTAAGTCCTTGTCGCCAAGACGGAACCCATTTTCGGTGCCCGTTATATCATTTTTATTCATTAAAATCTACATGCTGATGTGTCTATGAAAATTGCACAGATTTCAGAAAATATATTTTTTTCGAAATTTTTAACAAATACTAAAGCAGCTTTTATGCTGTTCATTTGGAAGGTCTAGTGCAACACAAGTTAGTATGATATTTAAGATAATGGACCACAACTAGTTGAAGAGCTCGTAGGAAGTACATGTACTTAATCATATGAATTTGAATGTAATTTCTATTTAATAAATTGTTTACATGTTTTAAGCATAAACAAACCAGTAATAATATACGAAAACCATAAATATATTGATTTTCCAGCACTGTATTCAAAGTCAACAAAAATCAACTGCATTCTCAAACATTTAATGTTGTGAACGAATAACCTTCAGGACGTTCGATCCTGAGCTTTTGATCGGATTTTGGTCCTGTCCTTTATTTAAATAGTCCTCGGTTATTTTTAAGTTCTGACATTAATTCTGAATTTTACACTGCAAATTGAACTATACCCAATGAAAATACCGCGATTAAATTCCATTCAAGTACAATTAAGCTAAGTACTTTATTTTGTAGAGGAGGTTTTTTTTAGAAGAAAATGATAAGATCTTTCCCTTTTGAATAATAACGGTACTTTTTATTTTATATTCCTATGTTTTTTTGCTGGTTGCATACAAAGCTGTTTTTGCCGTGAAATGTGTTACACTGTATGCTGGTTCTGAGATATTTATTAAATTATTTCTTATGAATTCATTCAACAAAGTGTTTTTTAAAATTAACATTTCTTAGTAACATCTAAAAATTTATATCATGTACCCCCACTTTTGAGGTTCTTTTCTAAATTTTTAAGATAACTTGGACCTATTTGCTTAAATTCAGAAAAAAGTTTAAGACTTTAAAATAATTTTCTTGCTTATTAAATTTTCAATGCCAGGGAAATCACATTTTATTAGTGCAGAAAGGTCAAATAATTGAAAATGCAAAGCAATTTGAAACTTTTTCTTGGTCACAATTTTAAAGTGTCTTTTTTAAATACACTTTTAGTTCATTTTGCTTCATGGATAAAAATATTGGCGAGAAAACGTCGAAAATGTAACTTTTAATTCAGGTATGTCACTCGTGAAATTTGTTAAATCAAGGATTTTTGAGAAGTATATTTTGGATAAGTACTCATATAGCGTGACTCAAAATTGCAAATAGGGGTTCGGTGTGTTATTTTCAGGCGAAAAATGGTATAAATTTTATCTTGACTTATTTGCATTTTTTTGTTCGTAGAATTTGAAGGAAGGTGTGACACTTTTTTTAAAATATAAATTAAGACAGTCGCTATGTTAAATATTCCTAGCAATATCATAACGAATAATATTCTCCGAGAAAAAGTATGTGAGGCTAAAGTACCAAGATTGCCTATTAAATTTAATAAATGTGCAGCTTTGCAGAATTATCTGCTAAATATCCTTCCAACATATGAATTGAAATAGTCCCTCATCAATCTTGCTTCTTTGTAGTTTTTGAGCAGTCTTTTCGTTCAATGTTAAAGGTCATAAGAAACAATGTCTTAAGCTTTTGGGTTGTATACGGAAACGAGTTCATCTGAGCAACATTAATCAGCCTGAAATAACATTTTGGATTTTTTACGCAAGTTGGAGACTGCAGAGTCGATCAAAGATACTTGACTGCGAAGATGAACTTCAACTAGCGCGGCTTATCGCCCTTTGCTTATGACGTCAATAAGACCCACTCGCTACATTCAGTACTAATATTTATATAGCCGATCATGTCTTATGCAGCGTAATTTTTTAAAGAAATAGCATTTTCTTGACTAAAATTTTTCATGAATATATGATTTTCAAACCAGATAGTGTTTGTCTTTTTACTACCTGTTGCATGTTTGCAAGATTTTAGCATGTTTTATCCGTGTAATTTATTGTCATCCTTCTACATTCTTAAATAATGAGAGAGAGGGAGAAAAAAAAGATAGCCAAAGAGAGCAGAACTTCTGTACTCGAGTAATATCTAAATATAGAGGCAGTCAAATAGCATTACAGTTGAATAAATTTCTAACACAAAAATATGATTTGTTTAATTTAAAATATTTTTTTAAGAACGATCAGAATATGAGCACTATCGATTATCGATCGGGAGCACGCGCAAATATAAGTAAAGCTGGATTCGATTGACAGCGGTGTGTGAAAGTGAAACTACACCTAAGGATAAATGATGTCATTAATTTATTAATACAAATGAAATGATTCTATGATATCGCTACCTCGCCTTCTCCTCTCTCAGTTATTCCTTTGGCTTTCCCTTTCTCAATTACTTTTTCTCATCCCTTTTCTTTTTTTTTTTTTTGTTTTTTTTTACCAAAGTCGGTATATTTACACATAACACTGTACTATGTGCCTTGTTAAATATCGTAATAATTTGAAAAAGTTAGCCTCGGACTTCTATCTATATATGTAATCCTACGTGTCTGTATGTATTAACAAATCATTTTTTTCTAAATTTGTTTCAGTTTATTTCAACAAAGATTAAATTCTGCGAAAAAGAATGTGTAACTATAAAAAATATTTGATTCTTAAAATCGTTTAGGTTCAGTCTCGCAAACAATGGCAATGGGGGGCATGGGTTTCTTTTCAACGGATTATCTTATGCACGCACTGTACGAGTATTTTCAAACTGCAGTTACTCAATCAAACTGTTATAAGAGTATCAGTACCGTAACATTACAGTACAGGTATATTCACGTGCATTACTATAGTAAATGTTCAATGAAAGGATGGTTGCCCCCCCCCCCCCCCCTT
>PRKT01000187.1:801677-817227 GCA_003671525.1 Saccostrea glomerata
TGGGGGGGGGGGGTACATCATTTAACATATACGTATAAAAAGAACAAGCAAGGAGATGGTTGTTTCTAAGGTATTATTTAAAATACTCAGTAAGTAATCTGGGTTGGAGTGAAAAATCTTGATTTCATCAGGGTTTTCACCGGGACCATCTTACGATGAATAGCTTTCGTTTTCAGTTGCTGTGCCCAATAAACGATAAGTTTAAAAAGAGTAAACTGTTCTTTAGAATCAGATTGCGCATCTTAAAACATAATCACATTTAATATCCACAAAAATGACTAACATTAACTCAACAAGCATTCTGAGAGTATTGCATAAGCAATACATGTCCCCTACCGGGTTCCCCTTTTTCCTCTGGATGTCATTTTAAAATATGCAAAAGTCATGTCCAAGGTAAAACTGAAAGATTTTCAAGTTGTAAATGCCTCGAAACTAATAAAATAATCCACATTAAGACGAAAATTTAACTCATTTCTCCACCGTCTTTTCCTCGCTTCCTATTTTTGTCGACAATCAGAAGTTAGCGCAGTTCGAACCCGATCTCAATTAAGCGATTATGAAAAATATTCAAAATACCATAATTCTGTTAAAAATCAATGAAGCGAAGCGAAATTCAAACGTGATCTGTAACTCATTAAGATACACTCACATACCAAAATTCAGCTCAATATCTGCAAGCGTTTAGAAAAAAAGTGCGGAAAACAAAGTGGGACAGACAGACGGACAGACAGACAGCTAGACAGACGGACGGACGGACGGACGCAGAGGAAACCTATAGCTCCCCCCCCCCGGTTTCACCGGTATGGGACTAATAAAATACAGTAAAATTACACTAGATCTAACGCGTTGTTTACATCAATGGGTAGTTGTGACGTCATGCAAACACAAAATCAAGAACGATAAGCGGGTAACAAATTTATCAGGTGGGCAAGTTTACGCCTTCCTTTTTCCGTTAAGCAAAAACAATTTTTTTTTTTACCAAACGTAATTTAACAATCTTTCAAACCAATCTTTATGTTTAAAAAGTAAAATCCTAGTGTTATGAACTGTTTCGTATGAACTTTAAAACTATAATCTGCAAGTCTGCACTTAAGTTATGAGAGTTGGATCCCGATGTCTTGCGAAAAATAAAATTCCAAAACTCATTAAATTTATGTTGTATAGGTATTAAACAATGTCTTAATAGCAGGTTTTGGTATATTTTATATTACATGAAAGTATTAAATAATGCCGAGCGATACTAGCTTTTTAGACAGGGGTCTAACAGTTTTGTCTCATTTCTTTTGTTATTCATATGCATGCCAGTTTTAAACGACTTTGTTTACATCGAGCTGCAACATGGCCATTTTTCTTATTTGCACAGGATGTGTATTTTAACATAAACTTATACATACCCAAAGGACAATCTTGGCCAAGTTGCGGCTCATATCTAATTTTAGAAAAAATGTCCCCAAACTAGGGTCGAGATAGGTAGTAATTATAAATTAACCCGGCACCGAGCATCAACGATTGATATCATAATCACCTTTCTAACGTGACATTCAACTGTTCGATACGCTAAGCTTTCATTGAAAATTTTATTGTGCTTAAGTTTCTGTTGTGACAGTATCTATCGTACTTCCAACCTCAGACTGTGGGAGATTTTTGCGCAAATTTTAATAGGGTTAAAGGATGATATGTCTCTTATTTAACTTTATGGATTTCATTAGGGGTGCTTTGAAAGATTTCTGGTTTTGATAGTGCCATTAGTTAGCACATGTATAGGCTTATGTCGCCTCTGTATTATGATCTGCAGAGCGAGATATCTACCCCATCCCTTAACATTAGAATGATTTAATACGTGTGACCACAAAATCAACACGATCTCTCTCTCTTCTATATTTCAATTCGTAGTGCGAAAAAATCATGTGTGCTAATGTTCACATTCCACAACCACGCGGTTTAAATGTCTCCGCCTATTTGCGGATACATTAGATTAGAAAGTGGTCCCGTTCAAATTTCCGGAATCTAAGGCTTTTAAATGTACATGTTCTTACATTTGATTCCATTCCCGTACCTTAGAGTAATATGTTTAGCCCTATATTTCATGTCCTGAAGTGACGTCATGAACGAAATTTGTCCAACCGGATTCAGATATTTATTATTTGCTAGAATATTGATTAATCTAAGTTAGTCGATATTAACGCACTTTGAACAGGTCAGCATAAATTTGCATGTACATAAGCTACCTGTTTACTTTACCCACTGCTGAATGAGCCGCAATACATTGTGGGCTACTACAAGTCCCCAGCTGTGTTTAAAAAAAGGGCAGCCCGAATTGTCCCTTGGAAACTTATTTTCAATTCTCTTAATGTTTGGTTGGGAGAGAGATCCCCGCCCCTTCTGCATATGCAATATTTATAAATTCTCAAAATATACACACAAAATATCAAAACAGTTATCCCCATCCTCAACTTCAAGGACAATTCTCCATTTCAAATATGTAGTAGTACATGTATTAATGAACCTTCCTAATTTTTTCAACAGTTAAACAATAAAAAAGGTATTTGCTTTAAAAAATATAGGGATCATTTTTATGAAAAAAAATTAAATTAACCTGACCGAGGTTTTCCCTCTCGAATACTCCGTTCTGTGTTGCGTTGGGTAGGTGACACCACAACATTGTGTGCATTTAAATAATCCAATACATTTCTGCCTTAATGGGTAATTTTCACGGTAACAGGTTTCCTTGTTTTTGAGCTATCCTATTATGAATATACGGCGAGCATAATTGCTGTCAAATGTGTTTATCGTTGTCAAAAAAATCAATATCAATTCGAACTTAAGCATTTAAAAAATTTTCATAAACACTTGGTTGCATTATATAAAAGCATTCATTCATTCATTCAACAAGGTCTTTTCTTGCAAGGGACATGCAGCCTTTGTAATCATTTTCTTATCGTAACAGATATCGTTCCTTACCTCAACTTAGCGTTCAGTCTGTAAAGCAATTCTTTAAGTACTTGTTGAAGTTGTGAAGGTGCAGAAAATGTGTCCGAGTGCAATGGACTACTGAGCATTGCCTTTCTTTACTCAGGAAAACATTAGGATATTAAAGTACATAGTAATGTACAACATCACCGTAAATGAATGTAACTTAGCCATTGATAATTTTTCATGTGCTCAAAATACTTGTGATAGCACCATTAATATTAGTCCTAGATATATGTATTGTACAAAATTTTCAGTATTCATTACACCGGGTTATGAGCACATAATGAAAGATGAGAATCTTTGTGTTATTCAAAGAAAAAAAACCAAAACAAATTATACCAGGAACCGTTAGAGATCCCAGGAACTATTAGAGATCTTCACCAAACCCTTCCCAACTCCGTTTTGGCATTTCATTTCCTGTAAACTTTATTAAATAAGACAATCCAGTTTATTTGTTGCTTTGACAAGTAACATATGCACACCGAGCATGCATGTGTATGGTGACAATATAATCCTGTCCATATTATTAATTAATTATTCATGCCCACCACGAAATATAGATTTTCATATGCACAGCTACTAAAAAGTAATTCATCCACGAAATCAAATCCCCACGAACTAATTTTTTTCCTAAATTCACGAAAATTTGACCCCACGAAAAAATGTTATTTTACAGTAATTATATATCTGAGAATAAGAGCGAATCAATCATTTAGGCTATTTCAAATATATTGGTCATTTTTCTGTATTCCTTGAGTGTGCACATGCACTCACAAACGAGCAAAATTACATTCTGCAAATCAACATAACATGCCTATTGACCTCAATCAGGTGAGTTGTTTACGAGATCAACTTTTTATTACATTTTTATGACCTTGTCTTAAAGAACTTATTTTATAACTATTACGAAATCAATCTAAGCTACCTATTGGTAAAAAATGTTTTAATAATCAGGTAAATAAAATTGTAATTATGGTTTTAATCTGCGATTTCTTAATTGTGTTGTATTTTATTACTTTTGCGAAAATATGTGCTGTAAAAGAATTAGTTAACATTATTTAAATACGATGCACAAAGTATTGCGGAATGGAAACCCAAGTCGACCCACTCTTATTAAGAATGATTAACAAAAAAACCCCGCAAAATTAAAATACAAAGAAAACCGATACGTAGAATTTGTTACTCATCCAAAACGACACACGAGGTCAAACCGTGGTTTACAGAAGACTTGAGAAAAACAGTGTAGACAAACGTGTCTTCTACCTATTCCATAAAAGTAAGACTCAGATCGTGCACTAGAATTTAATGATTCGAACGTAAGGAGGGAAACGTATTTGATCTTATCTGTAAGAAAAACTTTTTTTTGAAAATTTAGGGGGTAAAGTATTGAGGAGATGAATACACAATGTACATCCTGATATCCTACATTCTGGAAATCGCATTTAACATCAATGTGCAGGCGTGTTCGGATTGAAATATTGATCGAAAATCTAGATAAAGAAACATATGAGAATTATAGTGGCATATTTCTGCCCCTACATGCAAGAAAATTATGTCAACATGCAAGCAAGATAATTTTGTTGACATTCAAGTTACAAATCTTTTAAGGGAATCTGATTTGAATATGGGTAAATTCCCGTGCTGATGCCCGTATCAATGACAATGAATTTATTCTCATGAACTGACATAAGTACAGTGTTGAGAAAGATTACAAGTATAGTTAAACATATGTGCATGCGTGAAAAAGAAAAAAGTACAAAGTAACAAAACTAACAATAAGCTAACCAGGAGAGCCAACTCTCTCAAAAATAATTTTTATAAATTTACACAGTTTTGTCAATTTAACTGTATTTTTTGTATTAAAAAGTTGATCAAACTTATACACATTTGGATGTGAATAGTAATATTTTGATAATAATAATAACCTTGAATTCAAAATAAGTGAATCATTACAATTAAATAAGTAATGAAATTCATCACCAATTTCATTTTTGGAACACAATTTACAAATTCGGTTTTCTCTTGGTACATTATGCCATCTTCCAACTTCTATTGGTAATTTATTATTACAAGTTCTGAACTTACAAAATATTTTCCAGTACTTAAAAGGCAGAGATACTAAATACTTTTCTAGACAAAATGAAGTTTTGTATATTCTATAATTAAGACCTTTAGACGAGTTAAACATTTCACTATACCACTTCTGTTTAAACTGATCATACAGAGTGTTAAACACTATTTTCTTCAGCCATGATACATTTACAGGTTGACAAGTATGCCAAATATAAGAAAGTCCACATTCATTCAATATAGATTTGACAAAGTTACACCATGGATTATTGTAGTTCTTTAAAACACTTAACAAATTCGATGATAATTTATCCTTTTGTAAAAAAGATAGTTTACACCAAAAACTTATCATTCTAACCTTTATATTAATTGAAATAGGGTATCTACCTAATTCACCATATACCATAAAATTTGGTGTTGATGACTTTACATGCAAAATATGCTTACAAAATTTTAAGTGCAATTTTTCAATCAATGGTGACTGATTAAAACCCCACACTTCACATCCATATAAAATTATAGGATTTACAATTTTGTCAAACATATCCAATGTGCATTCTACATTAAGATTGTGTTTTCTACATTTTCCAATAACACTATACATAGCTTTTGTTGCTTTCTGAGATAATTCTTTGACATTTGTGTTAAATGAACCATTTTTACAAAAACTTACTCCTAAATATTTAAAATTATCTACGATTTCTAATGTTATTCCATTTAATGTAATTGGTTTTTCAATTCTTGGATTGCCCTTTCCAAAGATTACAATTTTAGTTTTATTGGTGTTAACTTTGAGATGCCATTGTTTGCAATATTTGTTAAATACATCCAATTGGTATTGTAAGTCTTCTGGTGTTTCTGACAGAAGGATCGTGTCATCTGCGTATAGCAAAACAAACAATCGAAGATACAAATTAAACTCCGATTCTAATTTAGATGTTATAAATGATAAACCTTTTACATTATTTAAATTCATGAAATCTTCAAGGTCATTTAGATAGATGGCAAACAAAAATGGGGATAGGTTTTCCCCTTGTCTAACACCTACAGTACAAGGAAAGGGATCAGAGTACAGACCATTTGAGACTACTCTTGATTTAATATTTTTATACAGCTGTGTTATAACATTAAAACATTTACCATCTATATTATTTAATAAAACTTTATTCCAAAGACCTAAACGCCAGACAGAGTCGAACGCTTTCTCAAAATCAATAAAGGCACAGTACAACCTTTTCCTATGATACTTAGATATTTCAATCAATGTATACAAAGTAAAAATGTGGTCCAAAGTAGAATAGTTTTTTCTAAAACCAGCTTGATTTTCTAAAATAAGATGGACAGTATTTGCATAATAATTAAGTCTCTCATTCAGAATAGATGTAAACAATTTACCCAAACAGCTTATCAAAGTAATGGGTCTATAGTTTTTGGGATCTTTAGTGTCACCTTTGTTTTTATATAATGGAATAATATTTCCAAATGTCCACTGAGAAGGTATGATTCCTGAATCAAAAATCTTGTTAAATAATATTACATAAAAGTTTGACATAGTATCTACAGTAGATTTTATATATTCATTAACAATGTTGTCATGTCCACTTGACTTATCATTTTTCAGAGCATGTATACATTTTGTAATTTCTTCATGTGTGATTGGTTGATTTATGCTGTTATTAAGTTCTAAATTTGACAACAATTTTAGTTCATCTTCAGTCAAAACATTTTCGTTTTCACCCTCTACTCCAATGTTGCAACAATCTTTATAAAAATCATATAGTTTGGATAATTCTACATTACAGCATTTATTGTTACCATCAGAGTTTAATATTTTCCAATAGTCTTTTGGGTTATATGATCTTAAATATTGTAATTTCCTTTTCATATCTGTCCTATGAAAATTTCGAGCAGATTTTAATTTTTGTTTAAACAACTTTTCCTTTTCATACAAATCTTCTTTAAAAATATTACCTCCAAATCGTTTAAACAGTTGTTGTGCTTTTTTAAAATTCCGTCTAGCAGATGCATGCACCATAATTATGAGACGATGCGATTTACTTATGGTAACATACGAGATACATGTAATTATATTGACATGCAGATATTTATGTCAACATGCGAGTTAAATATGTAAACATGCAACTTTTTTACGTCAACATGCAAGATACTTAAGTTAATTTACCAGTATTTAAATTATATTTTCTTATAAGATTGGAATCTTGCATGTCAACATAATTAACTTGCGTGTTGACATAAATACATTGCATATCTACATAATAATGTTACATGTTGACATAATTAATCTTCCATGTAGTGGGGAGGAATATGCAACCATAGAAAATGAATATTTTGACGCAATTAGGCTGAATTAGCAGATTAAAGAAAGAAAAATCGAATATAACGAATGGTTAACAGAATTGAACAAAATTAAACAAAATATTTTTGCACAAGTTTGTAAATTTTCCTCCATATTTTTTAAAATCTTTTTTCACACTAATGTGGCCTGAGAGGAAAACAATTCCATTATTTAAGATAGGAAGTTTGTCCGATCCAAATAATTACAAAGACATTAGCTTCATCTCCTGCTTTTTTGTTGTTTTTTTTTTGGTGGAGGGGTTAGATTATTTTAGTCAATTCTAATTTAAATCAACGTCTTCCCTAGTGGTCAAATGAAAATAGAATAAAAATGAGGATAACCAAGGAAACAACAGCCAAAATATCGTCAAATAAGAAATGTGTAATGTCATTGTGAAGGCACTGAGCTGTATCAATGGCCACAAGTACTTGTTAACACCCCCTCCCCCCCTCCCCCCGATATTCAACCCAAAGGCTAACTGGCCTTATTTTTCTCCAAAATAGTGGATCTACAAAAATACCCACTATACATTATAAGAGAGAAAGGTATACCACTCCAGTTTGCTTACATTGAAATCCCCATTGATCTTTCTGGGTTTGAAAATTGATAACAGGTATTTATTTTATTTCAACATTAAATGTCGATTCACACTGTCTATGTATATATTACTTTATTAGATCTTGCTATCAGATTGACCATGCATCTCGTAAAAATACAACAATTTCTCCTTAAACAACATTCCAATCAGAACGTTGAAATTTCCTTAGGTAAACCACAATGTTCCTGTTATAAGGCAACATACTGAAATTACTTGATCTGTTATTAATAAAATGTATCATAAAAATCTATAAATGTGTCACATTAAAACAGTGCATTCAATAATAGTGGCGCATATTTTATTTGAACAACCGATTTTTTTTTATACATAATTGTTATAGATAGCCTTTCACGAGATAATAACCGGTACTTAGGTTAAAGCACAACAAGTATTTGGAATCTCTTTCTAGCATATCTCAAAGGGGGTGTTGAAACCCCCTCCAATTCCATCCAGATCCGCTAAATTGCATTTCTCCGTATTTTGGCACACTATAAAACGTGCTTTATCCTTGTCTGCTGCAGCAAAAGTTTCGTATTTGTGACAAAAATGGGACAACAAAACAAAGGGTAAGCCTTAAATATTTCTGACACCATGCCATTAAATTCTCAAATACCTTAAACAATCGAGAGAAATTAAACAAATCTGCATTGATTTATCAAAACAATGTAGTTCAATGAAATTATTTGTAACAAATTAGATAAAACAGACCGTTTTTATTAATTTTTCTTGGTGGATATTTCTGATGGCATACATTATTACAAGTTTTGTTAAAGATACATGCCGGTCTATTAAACACCGAAAAGAAAAAAAGAGAAAACATTATTTTCAATCTTGGATTAACATTTTGAAGGGGCGGTCATAACGTGACGACAATTCTGGATGATCGGTGGAGACTTTGTGACGGCAGAAATAGTGTGACGATTTTTTTTTTTGGGGGGGGGGGGGGGGGGGGGGAGAAGACATTTCTTGGCGGCGGACATAATACTACTATTTTTTGGGAGAAAGGCGGACATTTTGTAGCGGCGTACATAGTGTCACGGTTTTTCCGAAAAAAGAGGTGGACATATCGTGACGGCGGACAAAAAATGACTCAACACAACGGAAGTTTATGGTGTTTCACCTATTAGGATAACGTCCGAGAGAGTTTTGACCTGACGTAATAATCTTTCTGGGGTTATCATTTTTCTCTATGCACTTTTCGACTTTTTCGTATTGTACACATGATATTTAAATGTAATGCATATTCGTTGTCAAATGATGTCCAATATGACAAACGTTGCAATATTCCTTCTTTTCCAATTGCATTGTGAAATTTTCCATTTGTATTGTATTTTTTTGTATTCTTTAATTTTCCATTTGTATTATATAACTTTTCGGGTCAAGTACAAAATAAGACGAAAATAATTCCATCCACATAATCTGCAGTAAATCGGTTTTGTTATTATAATATTTTTGTAAGATCATAAATATTCATGTTTAATTATATCAAATATATTCCAATATAAATATATGTACAAAACATTAAATGCAAATCACTTTTTTTTATTAATATTAACAAGTACTTTTATTAAAACGAATGAGTATAATAAAAACCAAGGATACATGTAAAATAACAACACATTTTTTTTTACTTCAGAACAACAATTTGACAGGTTGACAGGTCGACAGGCTGACAAGTCGACAGGTTGACAGGTCGACAGGCTGACAAGTCGACAGGTAGACAGGTCAACAGTTAATTAAGAAAAGTAAGTAAATGAAGATCATTTTTGACATGTTTGACAGGTCGACAGGTTGATAGGTCGACAGATTGACAGGTAGACATGTCATATCATAAGATACATGTACATTGAATGCCTGTAAATGTAAATTTTCTACTGATTTCATATGCGCAATATCTGATAACAGTTAGATGTAAATACATTTCTATTTGACACAGAAACCAAATTTCCTCAACAATGTGTATTATGATGACTCATTTTACTATAAATGAGCTGAAAATATGTCTGTCTACCTGTCGACCTGTCGACCCGTCGACCTCTTTTCCTGTCAGCCTGTCGACCTGTCTACCCGTCGACCTGTCAGCCTGTCGACCTGTCAGCCTGTCGACCTGTCAACCTGTCTACCTGTCTACCAGTCGACCTTTCTACCTGTCAGCCTGTCGACCTGTCAACCTGTCTACCCGTCGACCTGTCAACCTGTCGACCTGTCAGCCTGTCGACATGTTAAGCAGACATCTTAGGATTTTTATGAACAAATGATATTTTATGACTTCAAAATACATATTTACACTAATGTCAACCAAAGAAGCATTTATGATATTATTATACCTCATTATGAATATTCTAAACAACATGTTATCTGATTGGTTCTAGATTATCACGTGAGCGGGCCGTAAAACTTCATATTTCCCGTCGTCGGCACGTTTTTCATCATATTCCACCTCTTCGGAACACTTAGTGAATTTTCCCGCAATATAGTTCTCGTTCGTTGAAAGAAAACTCCCGAGAGTAGTAGACGTCACAGTAGCCTGATTGACGTCACAAAACTGATAACAATGTGTTGAACAAAGGGTTTTATAGTAACTTTACGTTAACAATGAAAGTGAATTTGAGAGCGGTGCCGAAGTTGAAATTTTATGTTTATTTCAAAGGCTTTGCTTGTTTCGGTATAATAAACAATTCATTGCATGAATGTTCGGGAAACATGAAGACTTATTCAGCCAGGAAATATCATATTCCCCTCGGGCGAAGCCCTCGGGGAATATGATTTTCTTGGCTGGATAAGTCTTCATATTTCCCTCACTATCATGCAATAAATGTATAATGTCAATCCGTCTGCCTGTCGACCAGACATAGAAGCATGCTTATGAAGAAATGTACATTTATGACTACTAAGTGCACATTAAATTTATTGATGATTTAAATATAATCATATTCAAGATACATATCTTGTTTTGTAAGTTTATGATCTATTTTATATAATAATCGGTTGACACTGTAGAATGCAATTGGTTAATAAAACTAATTTAAAAATAATGGCCCCAAATATTCATTAATATTCACATTTGAATCATATGCAAAATATGCTGATTTATTTTATGAATATGCAAAAAATTTATATTCTTACGAGGAAAAAAATGGAACTATTTTCGTCTTATATTGTACTTGAGCCAACTTTTCCTTTGTATTGTATATTTTTATTTGCATTGGATAAAATTCCATTTGTATTCTATAATTTTCCATATAAATTGTACAATTTCTCATTTGCATTGTATATTTGCCATTAACATTGTATAATTTTCATTTGCATTGTATATTTTTCATTTATATTGTTAAAAATCATTTGTCTTATATAATTTTTTGTTTGTATTCTATATTTTCCATTTGCATTGTATAATTTTTCATTTGCATTGAATAACTTTTCATTTATATTGTAAAAAAATTCATTTGTATTGTTAAATTATTATTTGTATTCTATATTTTATGGAGGAGTAAGCGTCCCCTTCTGACTGGTCAAACGTGTGCTCTTTGTCATGTTCGAGAAATAACGGGAAAATCCGCCATCCATTCTATGTATGAAAAATAGACTAACAAATTAGTATGAAAACGTCAGTCAGTATTTGACTTTATGATAAATTGTATTCGCTGACAAGGGCATTGTATTGACCATAGAACTAACAAAATAATGACTTTAAACGAGTTGCCATTGACACAGGTACCCCCCCCTCCTCTACCCGATATTCAACCTCAGGGCTAATTGGTATTGCGAATCGAACGTTGCAATAATCGATCTTTTCCATTTAAATTGTTAAATTTTCCATTTGTATTGTATAATTTTTTTGTATTTTATAATATTTTATTTGTATTGTATAATTTTTCATTTGTATGTTACACCATAGAAAATGCATAAAAAGTTACCATACTTTGAAAGCTTTACATAAACCCTGAAAGTTAACTTGAAATCCATTAGCAGAGTCATATTTAGGTTTTTGTCAATATTTGTGCAATATTTTGAGAAGAAATTGTTCTCCGATTTTGAATGGGCAGTATAAATACATTGAATTCTTATTTTTCCATGGTCCTGTGAATAGGTCAGTCATTTTAACGAGATAACATTGATTTGCTCAACATGCTATTTTGCATGCATGAAATGACAACACAAGGTTTTTAGATTTTTAACTAATTTTGGCCACCAAACTTTTTCTCGTAGAAACGACTTTGTTTGAATAACCATTTGATATGATTCATGTGCAATTCTAACATTGGTATTCGAAATGATAGGCAAATGATTATTAGAGACTTTCCTATTATAATCTGTCCTCAAACAGAGCATTTTGATCGGATACGGTACAATGACAAAATGTTGTCAAACGTGACTGCTAGTCAGCATTTTTTGCATAGATGTCTTTTCACCGGGAGTCACGCTGACTCCTTAATCCAAAAAGTCTCTTCTATTACTTAAATTGTATGGTAAAATGTTTTTTTTTCCAGCGATCCATACATTTAATTTTTCAGTACTTGTATTTTTCTTTTATAATTTATATCTTTTAAATGGCTTTTACAAGCATATCAAAACATATTTATTGTTGTGTATATGTTTATATTTACAATTGCATTGTACCTTACGTTACGTCCTTTCTGATAATTTTCTTATGTTGTGGTATTATATTGAAACTATCTAATATTAATGATTTTATAAATAAAAACAATATTGAGTTAAGGGACTATATTTCGTAATATCAATAAATATAAATATATTTTCATAATTCAAGCTTGGATATAATACAGAAAAAAAAATCCATCAAATCCACAATTATCTAATATTATTTTCGTAAAATGAAATATTTGAATTTCTTCATACTTTCTTAAACGTTCTAAACAGAATAACAATAGTATGAAATGCATTTTATTGGAACCAGACAGTTTTCAAGAATATACATGTATATGTCACCGGGTGTGAGATCAGAACAAGTACGTAACAATCAACGCCAGGATGTCATTTTGAGGGAAAATGTTGTCTTAACCGGACAGGAAGAGAGTGATTTGCTAAGAAAGGTACATGTAAGTGGAATTTTTCGGTAAGAAAAGCTCTTCAATTTCTCATTATGATATATGTGCTCATTATGATATATGCGCTCTGCTGTACATGTCACAGGGTCACGGTCTTGTTCGAAGGATTCAAAACAAAACTGGTTCGGTCGTTTTACAATTTATTAATGGATATAAATAAAAACCTAGAAAATAGAAAAACCTTCTTACAACACTCATACAAAACAATATACATAGACAAACACGAAACCTAAAGACATTTCAACATTTACGAAAAATAATAATTTATAGAAATTTAATGGACTGCCAGTAAATCGTTACATAAAATAAACAAGTAAATAAATTACAAGATTAATGAACATCTTACCAGGCATCCAGTATTAAATCAGAAATATATTATTCAGTACATCGATTGAATCGATCTGTGATGATATATTTATAAGCAATCTACTACCGTAAAGGCTGAAGAGCTTGGAGTCGGGAATTCGGCGGGTTTCTTACTTTATATAGTGCACGGGTTAGAAAAACATGCATATAAATTAGTATAACAAAATCCATTGGTCCATGGTAGGTCACTGGTCAGTCAAATAAAAAGGAAATGCGAAAAATAGAAATTCACCTGCAAAAAACAAAACACTCGCAAATGGCTCTAACATACCTGCAAAACCGGTTGTATTCGATTGGCTATTCAATCGAAATACCTACTAGATATTGCGCAAAGCATAAAAGCAAATACTTAATAATAATAATAACTAGATGAGATCTCGTTGTGAACAAGGAGTGGGTCTTCCGTTCGATTCTTGATGAGATGAGAAAAGATTTTGATTGAGATTTTTTTTACAATGATAATTTTCTTAAGAAAAACGATTGTGCTGCCGTGATAGTATTTTTTAAATATTGAACGTTAAACTGTCATAAATTCAAATTCTGGTCCCTCTTCGCCCTTTATGTAAGGGACAAGCCCTTTTTTTCTTCAAATCATCTGAAAGATCTCATGCTTTTTAACACTTTTTGTTCAACAAGTGTTCAGAAATTGTTTTTCATTTTCGAGTTATTAGCAAAAGAAATATTTAGGGGCCAACCCTTCAACTCCCTAATGGGGACGTTTAGCGAAAAATGAAAGGATTCATATTGTTCAGAAAATGATTTTGAACATCTTTTGTTCAATATTACTTCTCAAAATATTTCTCACTTTCGAGATATGAAGTGTCAAGGATTTAGCATTCTGGCCCCTTGAGGCCCCTAATTATGTACCATACGACATAAAAATCATAATATATAGTTGTAAATGGTTGAGATAAACATCTTTGCTTCAGTAATGTATAACAAAATATTTAGTGCTAAAGAGTTATCGATTGAAGACTTTTGGCCCCTCTTGGCCCTTCATTTGACTGCCCAGCCCCTTTTTCTTGATTTCGACTGAAAGCTCTTAGAATTTTGAACACTTTTTGTTCAACAACTATTCAGAGATTCTTTTTCGTTTTTTGAGCTATTAGCAAAAGAAATATTTAGGGGCCAACCCTTCAACTCCCTAATGGGGACGTATAGCAAAACATGAAAGGTTGCATAATGTTTAGAACATGATTTTAAACATCTTTTGTTCAATATTGCTTCTCAAAATATTTCTCACTTTAGAGATATAAAGCTTCAAAGATTTAGCATTCTGGTCCCTTGTGGCCCCTAATCATGTACCATACGACATGAAAATCATAATATATAGTTGTAGATGGCTGAGATCAACATCTTTGCTTCAGTAATGTATTAAAGAATATTAACTGCTAAAGAGTTGTCGATTGAAGACTTTTGGCCCTTCTTGGCCCCTAATTTGAGTGCCCAGCCCCTTTTTCTTGATTTCATTGTGAAGCTTTTAGGATTTTGAACACCTTTTGTTCAACACCTATTCAGAGATTCTTTTTCGTTTTGGAGTTATTCGCAAAAGAAATATTTAGGGGCCAACCCTTCAACTCCCTAATGGGAACGTTTAGCCAAAAATGAAAGGTTGGATATTGTTTAAAACATGATTTTGAACATCTTTTGTTCAATGTTGCTTCTCAAAATATGTCTCATTCTGGAGATATAAAGCGTCAAAGATTTAGCATTCTGGCCCCTTGTGGCCCCTAATTATGTACCATACGACATGTAAATCATAATATATAGCTGTAGATGGTTGAGATAAACATCTTTGCTTCAGTAATGTATTACAGGATATTAACTGTTAAAGAGTTATCGATTGAAGACTTTTGGCCCCTCTTGGCCCCTAATTTGAGTACCCAGCCCTTTTTTTTATTTCATCTTGAAGCTTTTAGGATTTTGAACACTTTTTGTTCAACAACTATTCAGAGATTCTTTTTCGTTTTGGAGTTATTTGCAAAAGAAATATTTAGAAGCCAACCCATCAACTCCCTAATGGGGACGTTTAGCGAAAAATGAAAGGTTGCATATTGTTCAGAACATGATTTTGAACATCTTTTGTTCAATATTACTTGTCAAAATATTTCTCACTTT